>CABFVX010000719.1:155372-200104 GCA_902151425.1 Timema shepardi | reverse complement strand
AAAAAAAAAAGCGGACATTGCACACCCCTACAAATGATAATGGTGAAGTGTATTAATTTAACAAAGAGATCAAGTGATGTTGAATGGAATACTAAAGATTAATTCTTTTAAGTAAAATCAGTTAATATTAAATTGATAAGGTAGCAAAATAAAAATTAAAAATCGCTCAAACTTATCACTAATTAAAAAATATAAATTGTAAATACATTTTCTACTAATTCATGCACATAACCAGTTTATTAAACAGTGCTATAATTAAAGTAAGTATCTTTTACTTTCCATCCATTACTGTTTCCAGCGTATATGGCCTGGGTCAGTATTTTATTAGTCATATATTTTTCTACTACAGGCTGGGTAGGTCTGTCATAGCAATTAAATTATCTATGAATCATAAAAAAATACTAACTTGCTCAATAAATTTTCTGTCAATTTTAAGTGCAGCAAAAGTGTTTCGCCAAACTTAGTATAGATGAACAATGACTATAGTTTTCATGAGTGTTTTAAATAAATTGTATAAATATGATATTGCTGAATATACATTAATAAATTAATGCTTTGAAAAATAAATGCATAGTAGGTACATTAACAAAATTCAAAACCATAGATCTAGATTTTGAAAACTACATATACTATTATTTTTTTAGGCAATTTTAAATAATGTACTCTCTATTACTCATCAAAATTAATAACTGAAAATGTATTCAAGTTGAATATTGTAAAGAAACCAATATATATTTATAAAAGACTTTAGCCACTATTTTACTATGTTCAGCTTTCTTTGATGTATTAATATTTTTATAAATTTTAGAATAATTCAATCTTATCTATAAACACAAAATTAAATATTTTCACATTCACTTACCTTCCCCATTCCTGTACTCCAAAGTATCACAATCACTTGGCTGTTTCTTGTTGCATTCATCACTGGCACGTCTGAAATCAAAAAACCAAGCAGGATATTTAAAATATCTTAAGTGTACCACTGAAAATAAATTTTGAAATAGATGTTAGTAACCAGTTAATAAAGGGTCACAGGAAGCTTTTTTTGTAGAGCACAGTAAATCATTAACTATTAACATACCATTGCTAAGATTAACTCAACTTAAACTGGTTTGCTGGTGCTAAAAGGTCAATGTTCAAATACCAGAGTTTTTTTTAATGTTTTCTCCCTCCTCTTTGCAAATGGAGTCACAATTCCTCAAACTCATAGTTTCGTCTGTGCCACATTATCATGATTAAAATAAGTTTGGCCATGAGTGAAGTAGATAAATAAATATATGATTTGGAATATTGTGCTTGGTGAGACTGTTATGAGATATTACAGTGACCACCCCGAACTTAGGACCGACCGAGCCGTTAAGGTCGGTTGTTACAGCAAGGGTAGGTAGTATGCGACTGAGGTAGTCTGCAAACCCCTCCATAGAGGGCCACAACCCGTGCAAACGCAAAGAGAATACAAACAGTCAAAAAACTGTTTATGGAAAATGCAACAATGTATATAAAAATGATATTGCAATAAATTAGTTAAATAGGATGTAAGGAAGTAGTGTACATGTATTAGAAATAAGAACAGTAGACTATGAATGACCTAGGTTAGGTAGGCAACAATGATTGGAGACATTTGGGACTCGCAAATGTAGATGAAAAATAAAGTATTCCAACTCCGATCACTTAGATCTGTTATTAACTTTATAAACTGCACAGTTGTTGCTTAGTTCATATTTAACTCACTCCCTCACTCACTATAAATATCTATATATTTATATCCCTGCCTTCCTTTTCTAGCACCCGAGAAGCTCCAGGCTGCTCTTCCTTATACCTCCTATACCTCCAGTCCCTTTCCAGCGCCCAAGAACCTCCGGACTGGTCTCCCTTTTCCCTCCAGTCCCTCTCCAGCACCCACGAACGCTTGGGCTGCTCTCCCTTCAGATCCTCCCCTTACCCTCAAGTAATATTCCTCCAAAACCCTGAAAATGAATCTTTCTATATGGAAGTCTCACGACAGCAAATAGGGGGTGGAGATGGGGGGCGGGGGGAAGATGCCAAGCAACTACGCACAGCTAACTATGCAGCCTTCAGAGACCTGTGGAGTCCGCTGAGCCGGAGACATACAGCTATTCACATCACCCTAGCCACCCCTCTCCGGCCCCTCCTTCCCTTCCATATAAGCCACAACTGTGCCCCTCATCCGCTCCAACCCTACCAGGGAGTAGATTAGACTAAACTCCTCAAAGCAGATCCACACAGAGCATACAGCTGATTTCTCAACAACCTGAAGTTGCAGGAAAAACTACTCTCCCTTGAATTCGACACCTCTCCACCCCCTCCCCCATAGCTTTTTCTATCTAAACCCTTGTGCCCAACTCCTGCAAAGAAAAACAACCCTCGTCCAAGCCAATAGCCTAACTTACACACCCAGCTCCTCTTCTCAGCCTGACAATAACTCAACACCATCCTCTTCCTTCCCCCTATTCTCCTCCAGTTACGAGAACCCAAACACACTCGTAGCTCAGCCAACCAGTAATCAAGCATCAGAAAATGAATGATAAGTGCTTTATATACACAGAACAAAATTTTGGCATAGTTTGAGTAATATGACACATATCTTTTTTATAACATGCATGTTCTGATCAAACTTGGAACAAACACTCAAAGTATATCAATACTAGATTTGTACTGTTTACCTGCAATTCATATGAACATAAATAGAGAGTTGGTTGGAAAAAATCACTGGTAATAGATTACAAACATTTACAGAGAAATAATTTTATCTGTGTGTGTGTGTTTATATACCAAAAAGAGATGTTAAAACCTTAGAAAATAAATAATTTTATTTGAATTCATTAAACCTTATTAATTGTGTTTAATGAAATTCCCGACTTTTCCCCGATTTCACCTGATTGTTTCCTAAAATTCCTGACTCCTAAGTATGTCACACCCTTCCACCCCCTCCCTCGTCAAGTTTTTTGTTTAGTATTTTTTATTATTAATAATAAGTTTTTTTAAATTAATTTAAATAAACATGTTTCTTTTATTTGTATTAACATAGTCTAATAGAAATATATAAATATTATTACACAACTACAAACAAATAAAGTCAGTCTGAATTATATTGTAATTTACTGATTTAATGATTATATTATTTCATATTTTGAGTAAAACAACATTTCCTGGATATATTTTTTTATTTAACAAATTCCCGACTTATTCATGTTTCTCAAACACTTTAAATCTCTGGCTAGTTTCCATTTTCACGGATTTATTTATTTATTCACATCCTTGAAACCAAAATTCAACTTTCATTATAAAGAGATCAATTCATTTTATTACCCCATTAATCAAGGTCCCTAACAATAAGATGGAAGAGGAAAGTGAATATCAATTAAATACGCTAGAATTTACCTGGAGATAAAATGGAAACGCTAAAGAGAAATTTAAAATAAATAAAACCAAGCATATTTAACATGGCAAGACAATGGTCACTGAGGATTTAAATTATGTGTGCTACGAGTAATGACACACACACACGTACATCACTCGTAGCCCAGTTTGTGAGAATCTTAGCTGGTACTTACGTATTGTTGTCCAGGGCACATACGAATGCACTATTCATACATTCTTTACATGGAGATGGTGATGAGGGTGTGGAACCAGTAAAAACATTTAAACTAGCTTAAGCTTAACCATACAATGGTGAGCGGTTTTCCTTTGTAAAAAAACTCATAGTACTAGGCTTGGGAATCGAGCTCAGGACCTCTAGGTTTGAAGCCATTGCATTGACCATTATTCCACGGGCCCAGTTAGGACATCAAATGTTAATTCCACTTTAATCAAATCGTTACTTTCCAGCTAAGAATTGGAAAGGTTATTTAGGTGCTTATTTACAATTTACTATGAAATTTCAAAGAATAATAACATTTTAAATGCTTCAACAATAAAAAAATTTTAGCCTTTAAGTTACCTTCTGATAAATAAAGAATTATTATTTCTGTAAGGATTTCAAAATAATTTTAATACACATTAATTTTAACATGATTAATTACTGTTGTAATTAATGGGCACATAAGAAACTCTACTCTCCAGCATTACCATTAAGCATTGTAAAGCATATATTTTTCATAACATTAACTAATAGATATTTCTTTTTTTAATAAAACATATACTTTCTTATTTAACAAACAGCTATGAGCTATAACATACCTCCTGAAATATATAACAAATATAACGATGATGACGACAAGAATCATGACACCCCCAACACTGAACACAGCAATAATGCGCATTTGCATATTGTCATCATCTCCCACATAAGCTGTTGACAAAATGAGAAAATAAATTAAAAAAATACAGCAGTAATGGCTTACGTCTATTCAGATAGTGAAACAAGTGATAGAAATTTATGAGGTGTGGCTACTAAATAACCGGACTCAGTTTTTTGCCACTTACCCAAGGTCTCGGCAACAACCAGTAGGGTCAGATATTGATGTATGTTATTTTCTCCCACTACCATCCAAATTTCAAGGTCGTGTGACAAAATGTTTGGCCGTAGCCTTTGTTTGAAGTGGACTGTGTACCTTAGCTACGTCGAAAATATGTTGATTGTAAAAGGTAAGCAGCATGTTAACGTTTTGTTTGAAGTGGACTGTGTACCTTAGCTACGTCGAAAATATGTTGATTGTAAAAGGTAAGCAGCATGTTAACGTGAAGTTTCTTGTAAAACATGGGAAATCTGCTACAGAAACGTACAATTTGTTAAAGGAAGTTTTTATGGTGATCAGTGTTTATCTCACACTCAAGTGTTGTATTGGTTTAAAAAATTTAAGGAGGGAAGGAAACAGATCGAAGAGGATCTGCGCCCCGACCCTCCTCACACATCAAAATCTGAAGTTACTATTGAAAAGAAAGAATGAAATTGTTCAAAATAATCGACGCCTGAGCATTTGAACAATTGCTGACTTAGTTAATATCGATAAGGAAGCTGTTCTAAAAATTTTACAAGAAAATTACACATGAAAATAGTTGGCTCTAAAATGGTGCCAAAACTCTCACTCCTGAGCAAAAGGAAACTCGAATGAACATTTGTGCCGCCGACATCCTTCATAACATTGAAAATGATTTAAACTTTTTATAAAATGTGATAACTTGTGACAAATCGTGGTTGGAAGAGTCCAAGTTCACTGAGACAAAAGATTATTATTATTAGCACCGCGTCTTACTACCCGTTCGAGTTATACGCACTAACGCAAATGTGTAATGGTAGGGTGATTGTGAGATGAAATGGAGGACCTACAGTTTAACGTGGAATCCGAACCACGGTGGAGGCCTGGCATTCCCCACATTCACAAGATGTCTTGTCAGAGGTGAAGGAAGGGTTTGGTAATCAGATAAATCTGTGCCAGGACCGAGGATTGAACCCCGGCCGCCAGGACAGAAGTCTGACACTGAGACAAAAGAAAGCACGAATAAGCAAGTCAAAATTCAAAGCAATGATGATAGTTATTTTTTGTATCCTAGGGATTGTTCACATTGATTGGGTACCTGAAGTTCAGACTGTTAACCATGTTTACTATAAGAAGGTTTTAACAACCCTTCGTGAACACATAAGAAGACCTGAAATGTGGAAGAATGGCTCGTAGATTCATCAGGACAACGCACCAGTACATAAAGCGCCGTCTATTCTGAGGTTTTTGACAAAGTACAAGATTCCGGTGTTGGAACATCCACCTTACCCACCTGATCTAGCCCCGTGTGACATTTCTCTGTTCTCGAAGATCAAGTCTGCACTAAAAGGAACCTGTTTCGAGTCTGTTGATGCTGTGAAGGAAAAAGCGAGGAAGCTCATGAAAAACCTCTCAAAAAAGGACCTGAAACATTGCTTCCAGAAGATTATTCGTATGGTGAGATGTAGGGATCAGTGAGGGGACTACATTGAAGGTGATAACATGTCCATTGAGTAATTTTGTAAATAAAATTCTTATAGCATCAGTCCAGTTAATTAATAGCCAAACCTCGTGTGTGTGTGTGTGTGTGTGTATATATATAAATTATTGTGTGTACTGCACACGCCATCTAACAAGAATGGTAGAAAACCTACCCAGACAGTTTAAATTAGAGTGCATCTTTGAAGATAGGTCTATACTGTTTTAAGTTAATGTAAGACTGCTACCTACCTCTTGGTGTAAATGGAGTGTGTAACTAGTCCAATGTAAATAAAAGGTGTTGAATATGGAAATAAAATAAGGGGCAATTGTGTTTATTGTCTTTGTATATTAACTTAAGATCTTATGTCTTATATAATATTTACCTCCCTATGAAATGTTGTGTAGGCTGATGAAGCAAGTGAACTGGTAGATCGTTATTTTTTTAAAGTAGCTGTTAATGATTAGTTATTTATACACCTATGTTGTTTCACTAGTAATTTTCTATAGTAGAATAGGATGACACTATAGAGGTTGTCCAGCCAAACTTTATTTTTATATTCCCTGACTTTTCTAGATTTTCTAGAGCCAGTTTCCAACTTTTCCGATCACTATATTACAAAGATAATTTTATAAATACATCAACTTGATGTCATCATATTTTTAGACATATACATTCTTAAATTGTGTCACTCTAATAAGGGTAAAGGGTTTCAGCTTAAAGCAATGAGGTATTGGATATTGTGATAAGTTAGATTTCAGTGAGATCATATTGAGACATCAAACGATCAATTAGCACAAACAGTTTAGAATTGTTGTGAGACCCAATATTCTTTCTTTAATGCATTTGAATTTTCGGATGTGCACATGGTCTTGACTCAACTTTGCCTAACAATATGTAGTAGAGGGGTGGAAAGAAACCATGAAAATAACATGTTGACTTTGAGAATAAAGATTAGTATGCTTAACTGTGTTAAAAGATATTTATGGTGTAAATTAACTGGAAGAAAAAAATGTTATATTGACTGTTATAAATATAATGTTTTTTTAGTGAATAAGTCAAAATTCCAGAAATTTGATTAAATTCCCTGACAGGCTAATTCCCTGATTTTCAGGTTGCTTAATAAACTGTTATAACAGGTGGAATTTGACAGGACAATGAACTAAATGAAACTATAAAAAAAATCTGGGCATTATTTTAAAAATAAATTGAAAGTGGGTGTTTTCTGTTGACATTGTCATGCCATCATGAGCTCACACCTTACAACAACCAAAAGTATTAATATGGGAAAATGCTTAGTTAAATGTGTGTATGCATGGTTTAAATGTGTGTTAACTTCGTTATGAAATTAAAAGTATAAATATGTAGCTTTATGCTACTTTAAATCAAATACTTCAAAAAATTATCAATGAAGACTTTGCATTAAGATAAATCTTAGTGTAATTTCAAAATATCAATAATATTGTATTTGCTCCCATGTAAGAGCACTCACCCTTTTTTTCCTGCTAATTTTTATTGCTGAAAAATTGAGTAGGCACTTACATGCTCATATTTCATTAATAATTAAGAAAGAAAGTATCAAGTAGATGATAAACCTACAAATTTCTAGACACTAATTTTATTATTGTAGCTAAAAAAATATTATTCACTATTTATAGCTATACCCAGTTTTTATAGAAAACACCCATTTGAACACCAACATTGATTGAAAGTTGATAAAATTTTGCATTCTGGAAATAAGTCTTATGAATTATAAAGTTAATCTTAAAGTTATTTAAAGCTTTTAATAATACTTCATAGGCAATACTGTATAATTTGTCTTTAAAATATTGATTAACAAACTCGAGACGATTTTCAATACACCAGAGAGATTTTGTTCTCTGAACAACTAAGATGGCATCAATGAAGCCAACTAACTGTTCAGTCTACACCCTCATAAGAAAAATGCTATGTGGAATTGAAATAATTAAGTTTGTGTAATTATATGTTGGTATTTTTAACTTTAATTTATGACATATTTCTACAATTCTACAATGATTATTTAAGGAAATACCATAACATTTGAGGGGCACTTTAACTAAGGGGGAGTTCAAGTAATATGTAAGCACCTTTTTGGCCACGTTGGACCCCCTCCACCAAAAATGAGTGAACCAAACCCAACTTTCATCCAGCCTTGCTTACATTATTTATGTTGAATTTTTTACATGGGAATAACTATTTTTAATGCAATTAATACATTTTGGGAAACTATTAATGTAAAGGTGTAAATAAATGGTGTGAAATATTCACATTAAACAGTTGTAAAATGAATTTAAATTTATTGTATAAACAGGTAAGATTTAAAAAAATTAATAATTATATAAATAAGATATTTAAATTTACATTTATTTTAAATAATAAAAATAGTTTTATTAGTGAATACATGAAATATATTTATAAAAACTACTTTTGATATGCTAACCAAAGAACTTAAATTCCCATTTCCCAACCCCTTCAATTGTTAACTGTTCATTAGGGGGGGCTGTGTCACTGCACCATTCTTGCCCATTTCTTTGTCTTACATAAGCATTGTTCTGACTTTCCATCCTCTTGTCACCAAAAATAAGCAAACTTAGAATGCTCCCCACTCCCCCAAGTGCTTATGTAATACTTGAATCCCTAGCATAATTCTCTTTCATCATTTTTTTTATGAGATTGTGACTATCGGGTTGTAAAACATCAAATATAATTAAATGCTTTCTTAAATACAATTTAGTTATCAAACAGTTTGAACCCCTAACTAGTAGTACAACAAGATGTATGATACTAAAGAAAACATCTTCTGCATTTCCTTATTATTTCATTTACCTGTTCCTAAAACTTGACCTGTAGTTTTAAAAATTGGAGAGCTGAATTCCCCCCAACCATGAGTTGTCTTAGCTCGAACTTGAAATCCATATTCTGTACGTTGGCGTAGTCCAGTAAAAGTTGTTTGTTGTTCTTTAGTTAATGTGTTTGTTGCATTGCTATCATCATGTCGAGCAAAGCAGCGGGCCTGGAACAAAGTGAAAATAAATATAATAAAATATTTGGATACATTAATTTGTTAAATACATACTTTAATCTTGGCAAATAACCAATGAAGGGCCAAGGGTACACCACTATTGGCATGCGTTTAGGGCATTAGATGGCCTTAATTCGGCCCAGGCCTTGGACAAGATAATTTAGGTGAGTTTGCATATATTCCTGGATGTTGTATGGCCAAAAAATAAGTTAAAATATATTAATATAGATTTTAAATGATTATTTAGTTTAAATGGCATTTTATCTCCTGAACTTGAAAGAAAGATTATATCCTCCTTGGTAGAAGAACTACTATGCAAAGAGAAAATATAGTTTATCAGAATGTGGAGAAAGTTATTGCTAGTAAAAATAATTGTATATAACCAATGAAGGCTGGGAGATCTAAATTATCTATGGATTACAAATATACAATATAGATTATTGTATATTTAGATTTAAAAAAACGCACAAAGGAATCAAACCTAAATTAGCTAAGGGTCTCAGGTCCTAACACTGTGATCGTGTACATGTTTCAGTTTTCAAATTTACAAATAAATTTTATTTTTTATTTTTAAGCATTTTAATTTTATTTTAACTTTTAAGGGATTTATTAAAAAAATGGCAATGATGCAACTAATCTTGAAAATAAAATCTTGACATTTTCCTGTTGATTATTTGTATCACATAATATATGATCACCGAGAAACCAAAGATTTAGGACAGTAATTGATAGATTACTTCAAACAACATATCACTTGACATAGTCAATGAGTTTAAATTAGGAAAAGTATAGTCAAGAAATACATGCTATAACTCAGTCAAAAAGTTGTTGACAGCACACCTGGTTTCAAGGAATATAAATGTCAGAATATGCAAAATAATAATTTCACCGGATGTTCTCTATGGGTATGAAACGTGGTCTCTTACCTTACATGATGAAATAAACTGTAGGGTGTTCAAAAACAAGGTGCTTAGGAAGATATTTGGTTCAAAAAGGGCTGCGTACACTGGGGAGTGAAGGAGTTTACATAATAATGAGTTAGATACATTGTAC
Source organism: Timema shepardi (assembly GCA_902151425.1). Lineage (NCBI taxonomy): Eukaryota > Metazoa > Arthropoda > Insecta > Phasmatodea > Timematidae > Timema > Timema shepardi. The sequence goes on along the minus strand of CABFVX010000719.1, from coordinate 190,089 downwards.
TCATCACTAGACATTGTTAGGAAAATCAAGTCTCATAGATTATGGTGTGCAGGACATGAAGTGTGAATGGGAGAATCTAGAAGTGTGTTCATGGTATTGACTGGCAAACTCAATTGGAAGAGCTTGACGCAGAAGGGATATTAATATTAGAATGAAGGTGACCTGGCGGTCTAGGGGTAAGGTGTCAGACTTCTATGCTGGCGGCCGGGGTTCAATCCTCGATCCCAGCATAGATTTATCTGATTACCAAACCCTTCCTTCACCTCTGACAAGACATCTTGTGAATCTGGGAAATGCCAGGCCTCCACCGTGGTTCATATATATCTTGCCATACCGATATACTTCTACCTTTTATAACCAATTATAACATAAATAACAGTTCTCTTTAATGAGAAGTTAATTTTTATTATGACAAATGATAACCGTTAGTGAAAATCTGGCTCTCATACATACCCTATTCCCCTTAAATACTAACAATGGAATCGACTATTTACACGCTTGCTTCTAAAACATGATACCTTCACTTTCACAATGATATAAAGAAAATGAAATAATATAAAGTAAAAAGATATAGGGAGAAATCAAAGGACAAATATACAACAAATTGTTGCTTTTATAAAGAGAAGTGAAAAACATGTTACAAAAAATCTAACAGATCAACATGTCTGCTATGAATTACCGTAAAAGTCAGCCACCATGACAGCCAAGCGTAAAAAAATTGTGATAATAACTTTATTAACTATAGTAATAATTAGAGATGGGTCGAATCCACTATTTCTCGAATCCGAATATCGAATCCGTATCTACATTTTATTTTCGATATCTCGAATCCGAATCCGAATCCTAGCAAATCGTTATAAATTTTAATGATTTACAAATAGACCCACATTACACAATATAGGCCTAAGCTGTGAATTAAGGTTTATTTCAATCATGTTTCAATTTTGATCAACCCTAACACCCCCTCGCAAAATACAGGTTAAAATCCAGCCAAATTAAACAATCTAGAATCATATTATTGTTTAAAAATCAAATCAATCAAAATTTGAGTGTCTTTTTAGTTATTTTTAAAAGTGTTGTTAGAATGGGTTAAGTTTCTAAAAAACATGTGAAATAAACAGATTAGGCCTAGTTATCCTTTGATCAACTTTAATCATCATTAAAAGAGATTTTATTGTATTAAGATAGCAAAAATAAAAATACAAACGGATATTTTTAATAAAGACTAAAATAACATGCTTAACAATTAAACATACATTGGAAATAGTGAACTCAATAATTCTTAAGTTATGTTTTATTATTATTTTATTTTATATCCATTATCAATTTTTGCGTAGAAAACAAATATATTCGATTCTTGCGATATATCGATTTCTGAGAATACATTCTATTAAAAACACGGACATATTTTCAACTACAATATGTTCATTCCCATTTTATAAGGCAGGACTAAGTTTGAATATTTTCTACAATTACTTCAATAACATATTTTTTTAAATAATATAAACTAAGTTATAATCAATTAAAAAATAAATAATGGATTAGCAAGTTATTTGATTCTTAAAACTCGAGAGCGCTTACTAAGTGATCGTATTACCTGAATCGATTTTAAACAAACAATCGATATACAATACATAGGTCGATATGAATAAATAAAGTTTTATTGCTGTATGACTGTTGAAAATATTTATTTTTCATGAAACCCAACAAAATATCTAACTTAAGGATCGTATGCAATAAATTGTGGGCTCTTTACATAGTTGTAGATAATTAAAACCAGTTGGGTGGTAAGAATTAACAGTATCTTTATTTTAATCATCACTCGGGCGAGAAAACATATACATCATGGCAGCCGACTTTGTATGTGTGTAATGGCGGCTGACTTTGTATCGTGTGTAATGTGTTCTTATTTCTTTTAAAAAAACCATAATTTGTTTTATTTATTTCGAGTTTATTTGTAATTATAGTTTTGATTTTCAGTTTTTGAAGAGTTTTAATGTGTTCTTTAAAATAATTACAAGATTGTTTGTGAGGTGAAAGTTTATAATTGAGCATGTGCCGAAACGGTCGAGTCCAAGTTTCCCATAGAGGGGGAGGGTAGGGTACAAGGCACGTAAGATTTTCCACACCTAATATTTTTTTATTTTTTTAAAGAAGATTTTATTAATGTTTATCTCTTTTGTCCGACAAAATAAATATTACGGATTAAGTTGTGCTTTTAAAGTAGGCCTAACTAAGTAATTTTTGAATTCAATATATTATGCTTTGTTTATGAGGTGAAAGATTTGATCATGGAATCCAGTAAAACACCGAATCCTCGACTCTCGAATACTTGCCAGGATTCGGTGGATTCGAAGATTCGAGTGGCCCATCTCTAGTAATAAATAAACAAGATCTTTATTCTTATTTCAAAACCAATGATATGAGAACATATAATCAAAGATAATAATTTAGTTGATATTATTAAAAAGTTGGATATTTTGTGGAGTTTCACAAATTAAAACACGAGTTCGGCATCGCTAAAGTTGTCTAGTAAACTCTTATGTATTATGGATTGTTTGTTTAAAATCGATTCGAGTTTTCTCATCTCATCTTACTTGATAAGCACTCTAGCTATGTAGGCAAAGTTTCAAGAATTAAATACATAACAATTTGATAATGTATTATTTGTTTTTAAATCTATTTTAATTATTGTGAATGGCTGAATTTTTAATATCGTAGTGAAGTAATTGGAAAAGTAATAAAAAAAACAGCACAACATAATAAAATTCAATTCGATTATGCCCATCACTAGCCCAAACCAATTTGAAAAGTTAACAGTGTTCAATACTAAAGAGTGGTGTCGAGATTTTTAGCGTATAGTATCAATTTTTGCGATATCAGTCGATACTATGGTTATCGAGTATCGTATCGGGACACAACTAGGTAGTTATTATTAACGATAACCTGAAAACTAGCTTAAAATACACGAAAATAACCAAATATCCTGTGATCTGTCTTATACCTTTAAAATCCATGAAAATAGATAAAATTTTTAAAAAAGTTAGCCCAGCACTTTGTATTAGTATTAAATAAAGATTTAAAATGTTACCTTTTGATGTAGACCTAACCCATTCCTTAGTCTGCGATTTTAAGACGACCACTAGATTTTGAAGCTAAAAATTTGGGGAGAAAACTTGTCTTAGATTCAGATAAATACAGTAATTAAATACTACTTTTCAGTATAATTGGTTGATATATTATCATATGTTTGTTTGTAGAGGGGTGTGAAACTCTTTAAAATCTTTGATTTGGCTATATCGCACCGAAAAAAAAATTCTGGCTCAGGCAACTACAAAGATTTACCAATAAAAATATTGAGAGCCAAAATAAACACACATTTTCAACTATTGACATTTGGGGCTGTTAAGTACTTAACCAATTAATATCCTTATGAACCATCTTGACTTAAATGTTATGATTTTAACTGAATGCTTAGAATGAAGCTTAGAATGAAGTTTTGTAAATAATAGTGCAATAAAAAAGCTTCTAAATTTTTCTAGTGTATAAAGTTATATAACTAGGCACGATAAAATATTTCTTTCAGCATACAAGAATTAACAAAGTAAATTAAAACTTTAATCAAATTTGCTACAAATTGAATAGGTGAACAAACTTCCCACATACCTAATATTTAGTATTCAAATATATTACAATAATTTATCTATAGTCTTTTATGTGTAATAATTTATGAAACAAGAGTGGACATACTTCATAAATTTCCACCATGTCACTTTCTGTGTCTGTTGCTTCATTTATTAATGGAGAGTCCCAAGCTAATGACACCTCTGTTGACTTAATATCAGTGACTCGAACATTAGTGACAGAAGATGGTACAGATGCCTCTGTAGTCACAGTAATATCAACATATTCACTTTCGCCAGCACGCTCTGTTATTCCGTTTTCAGCAAAAACTTTGAATCTATATGTTGTCACTGGATTTAATCCAGTTATAGTTACTTTGGTGTCATTGAAGAGATCCTGTAAAAATAAATAATTCATTATAATCAAATAATATAAACTTACTAGATTAACATAGAATATATTTGATAAAAACTAGAACATCAGTTTTTTGGAGTGTGCATATTAGGTGGATTTTCCATATGGGATACTGTTAGCAAAGGTTAATATCGAGTACACAAAATTAACGTCTGAGACGAACATAGAATCTACAAATACACTTAGTGGGCTAATTAACACGAAAAGAAAGTTAGCGTGAGCACACAACGACGCGGTCGGTCTGGTGACGGAAAAAGAACTGTGTAACGGAAAGTTATGTGATTGGCTAACTCGTGATGCTTGCGCTACTGCAGCGCCTCTCGTGATTGGTGCAGTGGTTGGATCGTGCATCTTAGTCAGTGTCTCCAACAGATACAGTGAGAGTTTACTGTCAATTCTAATAACAATAGGTGACCGATTCCAATGCGGGCATGAATACTGGGTTAACCACAAAAGAATATGTATATCCTGATTTGGTTGAAAGAACAGTTTAAAAACTTCAAACATAATTATTTGTGACCAACAATGATACACTGTTAGTATATTGTTTATGTTATTTTATAATTATTGATAATGTCTATCAAAAGTGACAGTTGAAGATTACATGACTTGATGTTTGAATTTATTAAAATTATTTTAGTAACTAACTTCCTACAAAAATCGGGGTAAGCATGTATCAAGTGGAAAGGTAGGCTAGTATATGTATAGTAGGGGTCTATGAGCTTGGGGTTTTTCATTCAAGTCAAACTAAAGTTGGGTATTTCAAAAAGTTCCAGAGTTTGAGTCGAGTTTGAATATGTTCATAATTTTAAAATGTTAGGAATATATATTTGTTTAATTCACAAGTAGAATAGTATATTTAAAAAGTCACCAGTCAAAACAAACATAAAAAGAAAATTTATTTGTTAGTGCATCAAAAGGAAGATCGAAAATGACATGCATACAAAGCTTTCACTCACGAGCTTGGCTAGAAGATCTAAATCAGAGTACTCACAGAGCCCAAATTTATAGTATTTATTCTTATCAGACATTGAACTCATCAAAATAAAATAAATATAATGGTAGATGTAGAGAGAAGGCCTGAAAAATGGATGCATACTTCAATAAAGGTTATATAAGGACTTTATCAAAGTTAAACCAGTAGTGTGATATTCTCTCAAAAAAGTGTGCCAGTCCACAGACAAGAATATACTAGAACCTCAATCTTACGGAAGTTTCACTGCGCAGGTTGGGTCCATATATATTGGGGTTCACTCAGTCATAAAAATGCACTTCTTAATGTGCAGTTGTTAAATGATTCACTCTAAACATGTTTCTCATGAAGGGACCATTGTAATCATAGTGGACAGCCTGTGTAAGCTCTTGAGGTAGAATTTGTGAAAAGGGGGTTGGATCACTACTTAAACCTAATCTTGCGGAAGCAGGTTGATTGACTCGATATTAATATGTGTGTCCTCTATCTTAAGAAATCATGTTTAAAATGAGTTTTTTTATTTAAATGCCCCTTGATGGCACCTAGCAATAACCGTGTTTAAGAACTCAAGCTCTCCCAAGGAGAGCAGCCATTTTAACCTGGAGGCTATGGGTCTGGTGTATACCTTGTCTGTGTGCTAGTCATATTAATGTCAGAGCCACCATGCGACTGGCAGGACAGTCAAACAAAATGGGGGTGGCATTGTTATTGTTTGAGTACTACAAAATCATTTTGAAGTGGTATTTTAAATTTGAAAATGTGCAAGTCCACAAAACAGTGCATGTGGGAGAGGAGTAAGTAGATTAAAAGTATGACACATTCTTAAGAGTACAAAATGAAAAGTACACATCCCAAGATAGTTACATGCAATGAATGAAGACGACCTCAGTCAAATTATGCAGAGCTGTGAGTGGTTTCAACACAAAGTACAGGAGGATGAGCAGGTTATGAAAAAAAAGGTTTGGTCAGAGGAAGCATAATTTAAGCTGAATGGTACTGTGAATCGCCATAGTTTTTTTTTTGTATTGGGTTCAAGGAAATCAACACATTAATGTGGACAAGGCAGTCAATTTACCAGGACTAAATGTGCGACTGTCACACAGGGGTTTTACTGGACTCTTCTTTATTGAAGGAACAGTTATTGGCCTTTTGTACCTCAAATTTCTTTGCACATCCCTTTATCTGACATTTGTGGGATCTATGGGGATGAGCGATTTTACTTTAAACAAGATGGAGCACCACTACACTATCACCTAGACATGAGATCCTGTTGAGTATCCCACACACTCACCTGAATTAACACATCTCAATTTTTACTTATGGGGGACCCTTAAGGTTGTGGTCTTTCATATAAAGCCCGTTAAACTTGATGTGCTATAGGAAGAAATTGAAATGGTGTATGCATCCATCACAGTGGACACCTTGTTCAACATTGTTTGTGCAGTAGTTTGCTGAAGTCAGACGTGTGGATGTTAATGGTGAGCACTTAACAATTAGTGATAATACTAGTTAAAAATGTTAAAATTGATGTATGTATCGATTTAACAACAAAGTTTTTAAACAGCTTTTTTGTACGTAAAAGTGTGTGTACATTTTTCTGGCCCCCTCTGTATATATCTGTATCAAAAATGACATGCTGTTCTAGAATGAAAACCATAAATATAGGCTCATAGACAATTTTGATACACTGAATATTTCATATGCCTGTAAAAGAGAGAGAGAGAGAGAGAGAAGTGGTGGCATCACGTTTTGTAGAAACTTTAGAGATGTTGCAACAGTTAATAGTAATTTTCTATACTAACTATTTGATAAGCAGCATAAATATTCATCACTGATTTTCTGGTGGGATATAGTGGAATTAAAACACAAATTCATCACAGAAAAGTCATACAAAGCAATAGAGCAAAACCAATCTAAATAATTCCGAAGTTAATGAGCTCTTAGAGCAGAACAAATTTCATTCAATTTTTTTTTTAATATTGCGTCCTTCAAAGCTCAAAGAATTCATGCAGTAGTATGTGGATGTACACAATATGGAATGTATATCTACTAAGTCTATTTGTTATTATTATTATTATTTGTTATTGTTATCTTATTATTCTAAATAAAAGAAAAATGTTTTTAAAAATATTTTATAATAATAAGTCAAAACTAAGTTACATCATAAATATCAAACATTAAAAGCTGACATATTGGTCAACATGATTAACTTGGTTGATATAAATAACAAGTAAAAATATGCTATAAAATAATTTATACCCTAGATCAGCGGTTCCCAAATTATAATATATACAATTATTCCTGATGGTACGCTGTGAGAAGCCAAACAAAACTAGCAAAATAAAATCTTATAAATATAGGGTCTCATCAAATCTCATAAATATATTACAACAGTGGTTGGAGATGTGCCAACATTGAATAAAGTTCAGAAAGCCGATGAAGCCCAGCAGTATGTGTTATTATATTCCTGAGCGCCATTAAAGATATAACGAAATAGTAAATATGCAGCATTAGCTTGGATGGTACTCTAAATTACAGAAATAATATGAGTGGTACACAGTCCAAAAAGTTTGGTAACCGCTACTTTAGATCAGGACTGAAATACTGTAGATAATCTGAGGACAATATTAAAAAACAAAGATCAATCCAAGGATTGCATCCAGAATTATAAATACAGTGAAGATATATGAAGAATCTGACCGTTGTGTTTAGCAAGTATTTCAAACATTGCATATTAAATATATGTCATGTTGCTTATAAAAGTTCTTATTGAAACTTTTAACAAGATACAATTATTTATAAATTTAAAATTACTTCATTTTAATGTGAGCTCTGCAAATGTTAATTTTCATTTACTAAAAAGTAGCTATATCAATAGTAGTTGCTAAGTGCAGTATATGAACTTTTGTGTTTGGATTTTATCGAATTTCATCGATGTAAAAGTGCTTCCGAAAAGATATGTGCTCTCGAGCATTGTCCACATCCAAAGTCCCCCATTTTCGAATAGGGCTTTCTTGGATATGGTTTTTAAAACTCTTTTTTTACTATACCAGTATAAAAGGGGTCTGATTGCAAAAAGCACATATCCAGTTGAAAGTCAAGTTTTACATTTTTAATGCTGAGCTTGCACAACGAATCAAGACATCTAGTAATGCTACAATGAAATGCAGCTGAAGTGATGCCTTGGAAATGTTTTCAATCAAGTTTTGCAATGAGAGATTTATTTTTTCGGGAGTGAAAATTATGGTGAGTATACAGGACTTACTTGCAGTGAAAGGCGACACTTGTTCAGACGTAGACATATATTTAGAGGAAATTATACAGCAATTATAATTGGCGCAAATAACTAACAACAATGGTAGTGTTCAGTGAGAGAAAAAACAAATGATGGTTCAATGTTGCCACGCTATACACACAAAAATTACATTAAAAACAAAAAACACAATATTTAACATTGCAGCACTGACAAAAATAAAAGCTGTAACCCAAAGGAAGACAACACCAAATTGTTTCCTAGGCCGCGTCTTGGACAGCCCTGCTCTAGATAACTATAACTTTTAATTTTTTCTAATTTTGGACATAACATACTCATGATGAAGTTATATTTTCCAGAAATTACTAAGATTTTAATTAAATGAATTGGATCTACCTAGCTAAAAAGAATTAGTTTAAATAATGCCAAAACAAGAACATATAACACAAAGGTTAACCAAAGTCGAGTTCTACAACCAGTTTGTAATGATATTGGTTTGGATTACTCTAAATTATGTAAAAAGTCATGGGTGAAGGTAATTTTTCTTAAAGTAATATATGTAGAGTATCCTTTTAAGATTCATCCATGAAGAAACAAGCGCTTCTCAGAAATAATGGGAAAAGGATTACACCACTAAAATATATTTTTTATACAATATTTCCTGTTAAACGAACAACTGCGCTATTTCCTGTAAAAGGAACAACTCCGCAGTATTTGGCAAAAGACTCCAATTCCCTATACCAATAAGAAGCTAGCCTTCACAACACCTGTTGCCAGGACCCTTTCTATTAGTTAGTTTTCACACTGTTGATGAGGGGAGAAAGATGCATGGGGTATGTCATATATAAGCTGTTGTGCGTATGTTTAAGGCATCCACCCACGCACAAGTCGCACAAGACACACAAGTTGCTCTAACACCCACGCTCACACAAGTAACGCAGTCAAGGACTAACACAGAATACAATAATTTACATTAATATCACAAGTGTGCATTGATATAAAGTATTTAATTGGAGTATGTATAAGTAATTAACAGATGTCATTTAAATAAACCGTGTGTGAATAAACAACCATCAACAGTTCTCTTTCTTTAATTCAATCAAATATACCGATTTAATTAGTGCTCGACCACGGAGCAATTAACAGCTGGTTAAACGGTATCTATTCCGTACAGTGATGATAGGCGCTTGACCACGGAGCTATAGAAAACCTAAACATCATCACAGCAATATTTTATCTGGAATTAATCCGTAGTGTTTCAATCAACGCCCAAAGTGGGGCAAATTAATTCAATAGTGTTAAAAGTTATATTGATGATGATTAATAAATAAAAAGCGTATAACCCAAAAGGGTAGTAAAACATCATGTTAATATAAAAATCTTAAAAAAAAAATATTAGATTAAAACCACTAGCTAGTTAAAAGAAAGTGCCAAGAGATATTCGGAACCAATAAACAATGAGGAGAATGGACAAAGTTACATAATAAAGAACTTAATTGTTTGTATGAATCACCAAATATATTTGGGACAATCAAGGCACACAGGCTATGGTGGGGTGGTCATGTGGAATGTATGGTTGATGACAGGCCATGCGAGCACACAAAATTTTAGTTGAGAAACCTGAGGATATAACATGCTTAAGATAGGGATAGGTGGTGTACTTTTATAAGTGTGGTAATGAACTTTCAAGTTTCTAATGCGAAAGAGTAAGTAAATCAACTGAAAATAAAAGACCCCTTGGTAGGCCAATACATTGATGGGAGGATAATGTGAATTTTATATGAAGGAGGTTGGGTGTCAGGTTATAAATTGAATGGAGGTGTCTCAGAATTGTGTTGAATGACAAGGCTTATTTTCTGGAGGCCTTGCACTTTAGAGATTCTTAATGATAGGATGTTAGTTAAAAATCCAACCATACAAAATACAGGTAATTTACTCACTGTGTTAGGAATATTGGAGACACCAGGACCACACGAATCACAATCCACTGTATATAGTGTGTCCGCTCGCCCACCTTGAAAACTTGGAGGGCTCCAAGACAAAATAACAGTCGATTGATCAACAAAGTTAACTGTTAAGTTTTGAGGTGCTGATGGAGGCTCTGAAAATGAAAAACCACATATAGATTAATTTATATTTGAATTATTTATGTAAAATTTAAAATATTTTAGAAAATTGCTCACCTCTAAGACTTTGTACTTTAAGCCTAGTGGCTTAAAAGTGATCGACTTAAAATAATTATAAAATAAATTATTTAGTAAGTAGTTTTTCCCTTTGCATATTTGATTTCATTATGATAGACTTGTACATTTGTTAGAAATATCATTATTTTTATTTTTGGTTACCATGGTTTCCCTGGAGCTAGCCTCCTGTAAAAATATGGTATAAAGTCGCACTGGCGCATTCAGCCGGGATGTGAACAAAATTCCAACCTTCTGTGTCAGGTTAAGCACACCAAACGATCTCACTGCCACTGAGTCAACGTGTGTGATACAGTAACTAAGAGGAAAGACCTAAATCAACAGCTTTTAAAAAATATTTAAAATATCAAAAAGAATAGTTTTTTCCCCTGGTAAATTGTGATGCATTGCTAATCAAACATAAGAATATTATAATATGAATTGTTTATAAATTGCATTAAGTTATCTTGAAATTTAAAAAACTGCATAATTTAAACTGATGACAGCTTTCACTCCTTGCCTAGAAGCTTACAGAATAGACTCTACCCTCAAGACCATATTTTTTTCTTCAAAACCTTTAGCTCTGCATTTTGGTGGTACTAAGACCGGCTATTAAAAAGTTTATTGGAAGAACCATAAATAAAAACAGAATCAATTATTATTTTCATTCGACTCTCTGATATATCTTAACATTTCATCGGATTTTGCGACTATAATAAAAAATAATTAAATGTGTGTTACATTTATTCATTTAATTTATTTGGGGTATTTAACATGGACTTTCTGAACCGATTAATTATATCAGTACACAATAATGTCTATGAGCGAAAGCAAAAGGATAAGGGTCTACCAATTTTTCTAAAAAAAAACGGTGTTTTCACAAGTCTTTTAGTGCAAATTTCTTTAAGGAAAACCTCTTTTCGCTTTTTTGATGTAGTTTGTAATATAAATTTGGAAGAAGGTACAAGAAAGGTTCTATCCATCCTTGCTATACCTTCTTCCATATATCATTTTTTAAAAACCTTTTATTTAGAGTTACTTTACATGCCACAATCAACATGGGAACAACGGCTTTACTTCCCCCTCGAGGATGTTGTACTAAAAATGTTTATCGCTTGAGAAAAATCCATTGACCCAAGCTAGGTTTAAGCCCACGAACATCAGGTCTTGTCAATTTTACCCCAAGACCACCGATGCCAGAAATGCGTTATAAATTATACCATGATTAGGGAATTTAACATCTTCTTTAAATTAGTTCACCAAATTACATATCACAAAGCTATCTAGATTATTTCACTACCAGGGTCATGTATTAAAAATTACTTTTAAGCCTTTTGAAACATAGCTACAAAAAGGATTTTGCTAGGAAAAACCTTTTAGTAAACATAAACCTGTTTTTTCTGTCAACAGTGATAAAATTGTGCTATGTTATTAGTGTCATTTTATAGGTGTTAATAATATCTATTAAAAATGATAGAGAAGCAGATCACATGACTTGACATATGAATCTGTGAAACAGCAATTTTTCTAGATGTTAGATAAAAGACTGCATAACAACTTCTGCTAGTTATTCCTAATGTTGTTTGTACATAGGGTACCTTTATACACAGTATATTGGAATTAAGAAGATACCCTAAACTGTTGAGTCGAAGCACATCGACATGCTAAGTTAGGGGTTTAAAGTTCTGTTCTTGTGTCAAAATGTAATTGGAAAAAATATTTAAAACACACAATAGTAGAGATGGGTCGAATCCACTATTTCTCGAATCCGAATCGCGAATCGGAATCTACATTTTATTTTCGAATCTCGAATCTCGAATCCGAATCCTAGCAAATCGTTAAAAATTTTTAATGATTTACAAATAGACCCACATTACACAATATGGGCCTAAATTGTGAATTAAGGTTTATTTCAATCATGCTCTCAATTTTAATCAACCCCAACCCCCCCTTGCAAAATAAAGGTTAAAATCCAGCCAAATTAAACAATATTGACTCATATTATTGTTTAAAAATCAAATCAATCAAAATTTGAGTGTCTTTTAGTTATTTTTAAAAGTGTTGTTAGAATGAGTTAAGTTTATAAAAAACGTGAAATAAACAGATTAGGTCTAATTATCTTTTGATCAACTTTAATCATCCCTAAAGGATATTTTATTGTATTAAGATAGCAAAAATAAAAATGGATATTTTTAATAAAGACTAAAACAACATGCTTAACAATTAAACATACATTGGAAATTGTTAACTCAATCATGTCCAAGTATGTTTTATTATTATTTTCTTTTATATCCATTATCTATTTTCACATAGAAAACAAATATGTTCGATACTTGCGATATATCGATTTCTGAGAATACTTTCTATTTAAAACACGAATATATTTTCGACTACAATATGTTCATTCCCATTTTATAAGGCAGGACTACGTTTGAATATTTCTACAATTACTTCAATAACATATTTAAAAAATAAAAGACTAAGTTAAAATCAATTTAAAAACAAATAATGGATTAGCAAGTCGTTATTTGATTCTTAAAACTCGAGATCGCTTACTAAGTGATCAGATTATCTGAATCGATTCCAAACAAACAATCAATATACGATGCGTAGGCTGGTAGAGATAAACAAACAGTTTTAGTGCTGTCTGACTGTTGACAGTATTTATTTTTCATGAAACCCAACAAAATGTCTAACTTAAAAATCGTATGCAATAAATTAGGGTTCTTTGCATAGGTCTAGATAACTAGAACCAGTTGAATAGTAAGAATTAACAGTATCTTTATTTTAATCATCACTCGGGCGAGTAAACATAATATATGTCATGGCGGTTGACTTTGTATCATGCGTAATGTGTTCTTATTTCTGTTTTTTAAAAAAAGTTGTAATTTGTTTTATTTATTTCAAGTTTATTTGTCATTCTAGTTTTAATTTTCAGTTTTTGAAGAGTTTTAATGTGGTCATTAAAATATCTACAAGATTGTTCATGAGGCGAAAGTTTTAGAAGTGAGCATGCGCTGAAACGGTCGAGTCCAAGTTTCCCATACAGGAGGAAGTGTAGGGTACAAGGCACGTAAGATTTTCAACACCTAACGATTATTTTTATTTTTAAAAGAATATTTTATTAATGTTAATCTCTTTTCTCCGTCAAAATAAATATTACGGATTAAGTTGTGCTTTTCAAGTAGGCCTAACTAAGTAATTTTTGAATTCAAGATATTATTCTTTGTTTATGAGGTGAAAGATTCGATCATCGAATCCAGTAAAACACCGAATCCTCGAATCTCGAATACTTGTCAGGATTCGGTGGGTTCGAGGATTCGAAGATTCGAGTGGCCCATCTCTACACAATAGTATTTAATACTTTTTTTATTATTTGGGTGATTGTATAATAGTTTTGAAAAGTTTTAGTTCAGTTATATCACTTATGTCTTTGTGATAGAATAAAGAGTAGATTTTTTAAAAGATATTCAATATAAGTGTAATGCATTTAATTTGAAAGTGAATATTTTAATATAAAAATATTAACGAAACTATTAAAAAAGTAGCATATAGTGGTATTCTGAATTACTTACGAGTGCAAGGCATGTTTTTAGGGTCCTTGGATGCTCGATAATAGCCAGTATTACAGCGACATTCAGAGAAGCCATAATCGGGAGCCTTGCTATGATCTGGGCAGGGTTGACAATGTTCATCACCGACTAAATGTTTATATTTGCCTGGAAGGCACACTGCAACAAAAAAGATCACAAATTTGATTCTCGTCAGGGTTGGCAATGTTCATAACCAACTAAATATTTATATATGCCTGGAAGGCACAATACATCAAAAGATTTCACATATGATGAGCTAAAATTCTCAACTTATCTATACAATTACATTTGATGTTTGGGCATTTGTACAACAAATGCACCAACTTTTTGAGCCCTCTTGGCAATGAAATTGGTGTTGTCAATAGAGGTAATGCTGGGCAACTTCTTCAACCAGAGCTTTGTTTCTGAACAAATAATCTTCAAGCTATGTTTAAATTCTGGGAACATATGGAAGTCAATGGGGGCCATGTTAGAGCCATAGCAGAGGTAAGTAGGTGGATAGGAGAGGTAAGTAGGTGGATAGGAGAGGGTAGAGGTCCTCCCAACCAAATTTTTAAATATTTCTTTGTGCCATTCTGACAATGTGTGGAAGGGCAATGTAACTGAGAATATTTTTTTTTGTGCCATTCTGACAGTGTGTGTGGGGGGGAATGTAAATGAGCATGGGTCGAGGAGGACGAATGCTTGCGAGTGATAGCAAATTTCAGTAGATCCAATGTCTCATCAAATGAGTGATGGTGTTGGTTGCTTTTTTTCACATTTCAGGAATTTTAAGAATCAAAAAAAGAGTGAGCATAACTGGGTCATTTCTAAATGTTTGTAAGAAGAAAATTCAAATGATTTCACGTGACCTTGGAATGTTAGCAGTTTCTTAACTTCAAGGCCACAACAGTGACTGTTCCATATTTCTTTCCCTGTATGTATCTTATTCACACAGGTAAGACAAACAACGGTAAGATTCTAATATATTTTGACGGCAATGTCTCAAGAGACTATTTTTGAGCAAGTTATTACCAGGTTCTAGTTTAAATATGGACACATGGCTTAGGTCTAAGGTGGAGCACATTGCCACTAAACTACGAGTTGAATCAACTCTAATAATATAATTTTCAGACCTTTAGATAACCTTTCACCAAGGGAAGGAATATGCATAACAATTTGAGTGTACACACCGCAATCAACTCCACTATATATTTTTACTTTTCACGTGTATGTATTTATGTTCTTATTTATATTATTATTATTATTATTAGCACCGCATCTTACTACCCGTTCGGGTTATACGCACTTACGCTAATGTGTAATGGTAGGGTGATTGTGAGATGAAATGGAGGACCTACAGTTTAACGTGGAATCCGAACCACGGTGGAGGCCTGGCACTCCTCACATTCACCAGATGTCTTGTCAGAGGTGAAGGAAGGGTTCGGTAATCAGATAAATCTTTGCCGGGACCGAGGATTGAAACCCGGCCGCCAGCATAGAAGTCTGACACCTTACCCCTAGACCACCAGGTCACCTCTCATTTATAAAGAAAGTGTTAAATTTGAAACACCTCATGCAAAAGATATAATTTTTTAATAACATTACTGAATGTTTAAAAAAAAAATCTTACCATTACATGTTTGTTTTTCTACATCTGCCTCATATCCAGCTTTACATTTGCATCCTCCAGTAGGTAAGTACCACTTGCCATCTCCCTTACATAGGTAGGTAGGAGTATCACCTTTATCAGCATTATCTACACATGTCCCAGTTGCTGGTTCAATAAAGGTTACCTCACGCCCTGTTGGAGTGGTTGGAAACTTTGCAAAATTGACAGTCACCTCAGGACAAGTTATATAATACACCTAAGAAAAACATAAAACCCAAAACATGATTTGATTAAAAATATTTTATTGAGGAAGATGATAGAATATAAATGCAAGAGCTTTGGTCAGAAAAGATAATATAGACCACATGGTATACACAACATTTTTAGTGTATTTATTCACTTTTGTAAATTGTATTGACAAATATTTAAAAAATTAAATTAAAAGCAAAGATTACAACATTAATTTGTGTGAATTTATTTTACCTCTATTACAACTGTTCCTTTAAAATAATTGGTTGTAATTTAATTCACTGAGAAGACATGTTTTTGGACAGAATATTTAAAGATTTAAAATTGTTTCTTACAAAGATAATGTCCATCTTATCTTAAATAGTGGGAAACATGGGTAATGAAAGAGCAAGATGAAAGCAGAATTCAAGCCAGTGAAATGAGATTTCTGAGAAGTACTATAGAAGTGACAAAAATAGATAATATGATAAATGTCAAGGTGAGAGTAATGGTTGAGGAGGAACCAATGCGGGACAGGATAAAGAAGTCACGACTAAGGTGGTACAGCCATGAGAGGAGAATGGCGGAAAAGATGTTAAGAGATTTAAGTGGAGGGCAGGAGATCAAGGAAGGCCAAGGGACAGGCAGATGAAGGGAGTGCACAAGTGTGTGAGGAGAGAGGAGAGTACTGGGTCATGGAGAATGAGAGGTGGTAGGGAGAAAGGAAACGTTGGAGAGGTTTATGTTCCAAAAAAACTCTTCAAGTGGCTGGAAACTGCTCATGACGATGGTCTTGAACAGTCAATTTATATAAACTGAATCACTTACTGAGCTAAAGATAAAGTAAAAAATTTGTCACGAAAACCTTCTAAGAATTTTAATAGTTAAGAGTTTAACAGGAGAAATGAAGTCAAAAATAAATCATCAGAATCATAATAGTTTTCTTAACCATATTAGACAATGGCATCTCCAAATAATGAAACTTAAATGGATTAAGATCAAGATTCCTAAAATATTTTGTACAATTATGTAATTAACTTTGGTTTTAATGTATGAATCTATTGTATTCGTTTGAAATAGCTGTAATTTAATCATTTATGTTTGTGGTACTCATAAATGTAATATATATTAAATTAAGGCTGCATCTCTAAGAATCATACCAACCTTTATGGCTAAAAGAGAAATGCAGGCACCCTGGTCACGAAACGCAAAGTAGACTCCTTTCTTGGTTACTGGAATTGATTTAATCTCGGTATTTATTATCACTTCACTGTTGGTGTTGAACCTTCCCTCTCCTGCAGCAATGCGACCTTGATAACAATTAAATGTATTGAATGAATACAAACTTTAATGAAAGGAGATACTGCTAGCCAAAGTAGTATTTTAATATATATATGTGAAGATTTAATTTTTCTACTGGTTGGTGATAATAAAGATGTTTAGAAATGATCGTAGAACCATAAATATCATGATTTACCAACTATTTCCATACTTTCCTCAATAATCACCTAAGTATTCTATTGATATTAACTAACCCCTTAGCATTGTGTTATTTTTCTGTATGTTGAAAATATTTTGATTTTTTTTATACATTTATATAAAAACAAAAGTGATTAAAAACTCAACCAACTTTCAAGGTGTTTTGTTTCTTCCCATACTACTTTCCAGCTATGTGCTAATGTATTTTACATTATTCTAGAATGTCTTCATTGTGTGGTACTTTTCAAAGCAAGGTACAGCAAATTACAATGTTGACAGAAGTAAAATTGTCTCCTTTCTAATTTGGTGTGAGGCAAACACTACTAAACTTTTTATTGAGGGAACATGAGAAGTGGTTCCTTTATTTTTGGATTCTCACAGTTAGCTAAAGAAGTGTATAAATGAAGGGCCCACCTACTTTTTTTTTTGGTTGCACTGACATTTGAGAGTATTTCTCTGCTAGGGATGTAGCTAAATTCAGACGCAACAATAAATGTGAACCGTTTTCACTTTTTTTAGAATGTAACATATGAGCGTTAAAACTGCAATCTCAAGAAGATGGTGAAATATTTTGATATCATAATTTTTCAGCCTTTTCTTAGCATTTGAATAAGTGATAAGACATTGATCAGCAAAATCTACTCTACACATTCCTTTGCTGTACTCCACACACACTAATGGTTTGAATTACTCACCTCAACTTTTTTTTATTCACAATTACAACGTCTCTGTCATGTACTGTAGAAAGCATGCATACATCTCTTTATCGTTCCCCTTTAGGGCTATTAGTTTGTTCCTAAACCAAGTGGAAAATTCAACTTTCCCTAGCTTTTTGTTTTTCATCTACTTAGGAAGTTATTTTATATTTACTGTTACTGAAGCAACAGCATAAGTTTTTATCAAGAGTTGATAAAAAAAAATAGGAGAGACATAATAGCTATCAATGTAAAGCATGTATCCTTTATTTAGTAAGTTCTCCATGAGAGTGAACAGACTGAAATGGCTTATCTACTTTACACATATCTATCAGGCATTTATGTTGTTATACCTGTGTTCACAAGCATATTGTACACATAATCATAAAATGATTCAGACAACAGCTGAAAGGATTAGATAAAAGAGAGCCTCTTTTAATAAAAAAAAACACTCCAGTCTACCTTAAGAGTAAGCTTTCATCTATAGCAATGCCCATTTCAGGAATGTATTCAGACTGAAATTTTGAAAATAAGTAATCTAGGATAGGTCTAATTTTTAATAGCTTAGGGTTTAGATCCCTCTTACTGTGTAATTTTCTATTGTCATTAGAGTGCAAGAACTTAAGGAAATAAAAACGACGTTCAGTCATTATTTCTCGAGAGAAAGGGGTGCCATAATCCTTTTCTTAAAAAAACATTGAAATGGTTGTTTTTTGAACAATGCCCTGTAAAATGATCAATCCAAAAAACAATCGATCTCTCCAGAATTTGTATATTCCCACTCATGGTCCTTACTTGGACGTTTCAACCACCCTTTCTCTTGTTTGATAGCAATGGTCCGCTAAGCATACAAGTTAATTTGGTTGGCAATAAGCTGTGCCAATATACCCGTGAAGAAAAAAAAATCCGTCCCTACATTAACCAAACGGCTCACATTCCCCAATGTTTCAATTTTGTTCTAATATAATTTCTTCTTCTAACACAGTATCATAATCAGTCATTAATTTGACAATCACCACTTTCACTTTACTCAGATTCAATTAAAATTCTTTCAATGTCTCTTTTTAAATTCTTGGATTGTTATTATTCTGAAAACCACTGGTAATGGCCATAATGAAAAACTCATGTATAAACATTTAAAAAACATAGCCTAAATTGAATCAGGTTTGTTCATTATATAATATGTAAAGATAAAACCTTTTTTTATTGTATTCCCAAATTATTATTATCATTAGCACCACTTACTACCCGTTCAGGTTATACGCACTTACGCTAATGTGTAATGGTAGAGTGATTGTGAGATGAAATGAAGGACCTACAGTTTAACGTGGTATCCGAACCACGGTAGAGGCCTGGCATTCCACACATTCACAAGTTGTGATCAATATACAAGGTCAGAGGTGAAGGAAGGGTTTGGCAATCAGAAAAATCTGTGCCGGGACCAAGGCTTGAGCCCTGGACCCCCAGCACAGAGGTCTGACACCTTACCCCTAGACAGATAGGTCATCTAGTATGTTCCCAGATGAAAGAGGTAAATGCTAAAGAAAGTTTGAAGCTTAAAAACGGCTGACGCAACAAAGAAATTAAGTTTGAAATTCCTTGACAAAAACTGGGAAAAATTTTCTTGACACTTAAATGAGGTCCACACAGTTAAGAGGTTAAGAATAATCTGATGATATTCAAACCTTTTTTTTAAATAGCATAGTAACATTATAACAGTAGCATTAATACATATGTTAACTTTATTGATCAGAAGGTATTGAGACTCAATGCCATAAAAACATTTTTCTTGACAGGGCATATAAAAATATCTTTCAAACATACACAACAAATGGAATGTAAGTGTCCAATAAATCATAGCAACACTTAATAACAACGAATCGATTAGTTACCAAAGAATCAGCAAAAGATTAGTAAAACTATTGATTAATGCAGTGTATCCAATTACCATGATCGTTGCTATATTATTAAATATACTCATAGTAGTAGTTTAAAAAATTAAAATGATACTGTGTCCATAGGTATTTAAAACTGAGCCAAGTACAACTCTTTACTAAATTTTTATTTTGAAATAACACTTCCATACTCAAAGGACTGTCTGTAAAAATGTTAGCAAGAAATTTTATTGTATATTTAAAGATTTTATAAGCCAATCTAAAAAAAATTAGGTACTTAATTTTTCAAATCGGCCACATGAGGTTAAAGCCATATTAAATTCTAATCAAAAATATATTAAATAATTTATTGAAGTGAAAAGTGAGACCTAACAATTTTGTCAAGATGTTAGGGATCTAAACAAGGGTTTATATTTTAATTTGTATATATTTTTTCATATAAACATCTTTTTTAAAAATCGCTTAAAATAAATACAGGGTTGCAACAACTTTATTAATACTAAATTACTTTTTTCTTACAGGGTTTTCAGAAATAATTCTCATTTTTAACAGCAACTTTATAAGAATGAAAATTCATTTTTAATAAAATTGAAGTGTGTGTGGAAATAAGAAATAGTTGATTTTGATGAATAAATATATATAGTGAACTTCGTGTTTAAGGGAGAAAACGGGGAATAAGATAGTTGTTTTAATTAGCACACTTAGTAATTTGGGTCAATTTTTGTTAAGTGAAAGATTTGAAGTAATTGTCGCAAAAAAGCTTTTTTTTTTCTTAGCACGAAAAAATTCCCCCAATTTCCCCAGCTTTCCAAGTGCATAGTATCCTACAGGTATTAGTTTATACGCATCATTATCAGTTTGAAATCAATAAGAGGATATTAAAAATTGCTTGATACTATTAAAAAACTATATATATCTCAAGGATTTTTTTTATCTAATAATAAAGCATTTGAATTCTGTGCCATATTTTTTCAATCTAATAATGCATTAGAATTCTGTGGGATCTAAATAGTAATCTTTCATTTGATGTGGAAACAAGTGGGGGTTGAGGGTTATATGAGTGTTTGCAAGTTTATTATAATCAAGGTTCCAATCGATAAGAGCTTTAAATGATGTTTGTATATGTAAACTTAATAAAAATAAAACATTAAGATCTAAAATTTACTTCATAGAACACATTAAAGTAGTAGAATTGGTGGATGTTTTTAAAAAATAAATACACCAGCCATAAAGCTGAAAGTTAATCCATTACTTACCTATAAGCTTATAGCTTTCTGGTTCCCATGGAGGAGGCTCTCTGGTAGCTGCATCAAACTCATAGTACAACAAACTGAATGTTTCCTTGCAGGACAGTGCATTCCCAGGAAACAAGGAACAATCTCGAATGGTGAACTTGATCTCAATGTAGATTCTGTTGGCGTTACCACGCTCCACAAATGGTGTCCATAGCCAGTTGTTCACATTGTTATAGGCAACATCACAGACCACATATGACCTCCAATTTATGCCCTTCTCAAAGTTGGTAAAGCTTTCTTCCACCCACTGAAGTTAAACAAAACAGAGGCTACATGGTTGAGAAATTTATTTTTATGAATTTGACTTTTATTAATATTTTGTTTGTAAAATGGATATAGTGTGTCTACCGATTAAAAAACATATATCCTTTTCCCAATGAATTATACCTTAACACAGCTATTCAAGAAAATAAGGAAAAATAAAATTACTTTAAAATCTTCCTATTCAAGGACAATTTAGGTTTTACTCTTGCATTCTATCTTTCCCATATGTTTCATACTTATAAAACCTGAACACTAATTAGCTATGTATAAATCATTTGGGAAGAAATAATTAAGTACAATCTTCATAGCATACCAATATAAACGAAAAAAACAGACAAATCGGTAGTTAAGAACTAAAATACATACATGTACTAATAACATATATTGATATATTTGTGTGTGTGCTTTAAGTCTTGCTAACAATTTTGTATATCTGCATATTTATAGAATACAATGAGAAATATAAAATTTAGAGGAAGTGTACCAGCATTTCACGGGGCAATTTGGTAAATTATTTTGGTAAAAAACTCACTACACAGAGCCACTATTTTAACCATAACCTTATTTTCATAATAGGTATAACCATTACACCATTCAAATATGAAAGGAACTTTTTGTTTGTTTTGCATATTGAAATCTCTTCTACAGCATGAAACACAAATAAAAGTTGAGTTATATTTAACCTGCTTCGATGGTTGCATGGTCTAAGGCACTACTCTCGTAATAGACTATACTGGCAAAGACAAGGAGATCATGGTTCGATCCAGGTTGGGTGTACTAAAGAGGTTTTCTCTGTGATTTTACACTCTCCCTCCCTAAAAATGCAGGTACACTTCCTCTAAATGCAACCTTCTTAATCCCTAACACATTGGTGTAATTAGTACATAGGTGAAGAACACGTAAGGGTATTAAGACATGGTACTAAAAGATTTATGATTGTTTAAAGCAAATGTCATAATGCTTTTCTTGCACGCAGCATTTTCAAAAGCTAATAATAATAATAATAATAATAATAATAATAATAATACAAAATATCATACATATAAAAAGATGTTGGTATAAGCAATTCCTATAAACAAATTATTTTATTTTTATTACGTCTTACTATCTGTTTGGATAACACGCATAACATATGATATTAAGAACAAAATAATAAGTGTTATTTAACAAAACCCACTATTCATTAATGATGAACAAATAGATCACAAAACTAAAATAAATATAGAATTTGAAAGATTTTGATAATGCAATTTAAAGTAATAGTAATAAAATGAGAAACATATTTATAATAATGCTATGTGGATTATTTTCATGTTTTCTATTCAAAATTTTAAGTAATAAACATTATTTGGAGATAACATAATGTATTAACAATATATCTATTGGTCAATATAAAGTCATCTTTTAGATTTGAAAAATAGAGTTTATTATTTTAGGTAAATATTTGTAAAATTTTAAGTTGCTAGTATTGTCCATCATGATTTTTTTCAAAATACATATTCAGTTTTCCCTCCCACCCTGCAAACATAGTCATAGTTAGATATTTAGATAGATTTACTACTTGACATAATGTTGTCTAAACTATTGTATCAACCAGTTATGTCAAATAGGAGCACCAAATTTAACTTTGTGTATTGTTAATTTAATTGATCCCTTACTTCATAACAAAAATATATTTTTTCATAAATGATGATAAAAACAATTTGATACTAGTTTTTACATACACCACATTTGCCCTGAAAGGTAGCAAGCTTTACTTGACATGTTACACTATGGTAAGGCTAATAAGATGGCTTCATATTGTATAAGCCAAGGTAAGAGTGCTACCTTTCATGTGTGCATGTATGTATGTATGTTATTTAAATATAGGTTTGGTGATGAATATAAAGTTTAGAAACATCAATAGGGGTCTGCGAGCTTGGTTTTTTCATTTGAGTCGAATTCGAGTCAAGTATTTCTGAAAGCTCCCAAGTTTGAGTATATTAATAATTTTAAAATGTTAAAGTATAATAAAACACATGTTCTTAAAATATGAATGACATTCATTTTTATAAAAAGTAAAAACTTTTGAAAAAAAAAGTTAAACACTGGAAATAACACTTATAAAGAAAATTAAAATAAGAACCCCAATCAAATCAAAAACTAATAAAAAATAATTTAAATAGTTTCACACTCTATCTTTAAGAACATTAAAATTACATCAATAATAATAATAAAAAGTTAATAAAATGGATAGTTGCATGATGGCTTGGAAATGTATAACAAGACAGTGTAGAAACACTGTACAGTGATGAAAGTAAGTGATAGTGAAAGAAGCCAACCTTAAAGAATAGTTAGGTTAGGTCTAGATAAGAACAAACACATTTCTCTCTTCATGTCTTATTAAACGTTTACACTTCCCAATTCTTCAAACTTCCACAGTTGCACATTAGTTTGAATTTTTGGGAATATTACTTTTTCATTAATGTCTCTTCATACGAAAAATGATTATTTCCTAAAAATTAAAACAATGTGCAACTGTGGAAATTTTAAGACGTGGTAAGTGTAAAATAAAAGTGTAGAAAGGAAATAGAGAAGTTGTTTGTTTATATATAGACCTAACCTAACTATCCTTTCAAGTTGGCTTTCGTCACTATCGCTTTACATTTTTGTAGTGTGTTTCTACTGTCTTGATAAAAGTTAACAAAATTGACATGTTAATAAGCTAATATTTCCCCAAAATATGCTTCATTAACTTAATTTACCGTATAATAAAATCTAAGAATCATACACAAAGAAATTGTTAGTGTTTAGTATTTCATTTATTGTTCCTTAGTGTAATCACATTATCACCTCTTCTATTCCATTTCTATTCCTTTAAGCGAAGTTACACATGTGTGTTGTACGGGCTCTCGTTAGACATTATTTTATTGATAAATTTACTTCAATTTGATTTTTAATGCTTATAAAAGTTTATTATTATTATTATTATTATCATTATTACTGCGCCTTACTACCTGTTTGAGTTATATGCACTAACACTAATGTGTAATGCTAGGGTGATTGTGAGATGAAATGGAGGATCTACAGTTTATCTTGTAATCAGAACCACGGCGGAGGCCTGGCATTCCCCACATTCACAAGTTGTGATTAATACACTTCTTGTCAGAGGTGAAGGAATGGTTTGCTAATCAGATAAATCTGTATAAAAGTTGATACTGAGACTATAAAATTAAAAATAATAGTACCAAAATAATATTTCCAGCAAACAATATGAAATAGTAAATGCTTTTTAATATAAATGTGGTAAGTGTGGTAAAATATGTATTGCAATAAATAAAATAAACATTGATTATAAACAGATTAACCAACATAATTCTATAACTAAATAGTTACTAAACTAGAGGTAGTTTTGTAGCTAAATGTATCAATTAATACGAGTTTTAAATATCTTAAGTTTGAAAACCTTTAGTATGATAATATACTCTTGATATTTAATTTAACATAAATTATTTTAGAAAGGGACCAGGTAAAAATGAATCATCTAATTATTAAGTAATCTTCTTAGCTTTGTCATGGCAATACAAGTAAACAACTTTAATCAAGTATAATTCAAAATGGACGACAATATTGAATAAATTTACCGGTTAACAGTGTTTTTAAAGCTCTATTACGTTATTAATGTGAAGATTGAAATTAATTGTTTTAAGCAACCGAATGATTTATAAGTGGGAATGCTGATATCATCTCAATTAAATAGACTATGCTTAATATTGTGTTTTAAAACTTGATTATTAAGTATATCAAGTGGAAGCTCAAAAACAACGAGCCTAAAAAACTTTTGATCATGATCTCGAGCTCAAGCGACGATCTCGGAATACGAGTACTCGCAATGCCTTAGTTATTAGCTATTGTTCCAGTTTATCAAACTTAGGATTTTTTTTAGGAAACAAATTATGGAAAATTAAACTAATATCCCTTAAAATGATTTCATAAAAATAATAACAGTACATCTGTAAGGTGATAATAAATAGATCTCAAGATCTCTCCAAGGTTTTGTGTAAGGTTAACACTATCCAAATTGGAATTCATGAAACTAAGTGTAGCTGTCACACTATTTATGCCTATTTCTAAGATCCCTAACAATAACATTAGTAAGCCCTGATTGTTATAGGAAGCCCGCTTTCGACCACCAAGATTGATTGAAAGTCAATAAAGTTTGGCATTGTACAAATTGTTTTATGAAGTTATCAAAAGTGTCCAATAATACCTCATTAAGGATCAATTTGTAATTTATAGGTTTCATTACTAATTAAACCAATTAAGAATATAATTAAAATTGTAATTATTTTTATTCACACCATTGTGGCAACATTAGCTTCCATTTTCAAATAACAGGGTTTCTATGAAAATCAAGGCAGTAAATAAGTAGGTAGGTATATGTGAAATCTTTGAAGAATTTGACAGATAATAGTTCAGGGTGTCTACTGAGTTGGATAAACAAAAATCAGTGACTTTTTGGTGAGCCGACTTGTGGCTAGCGCATGGCATTATGGATGGTGGGTAACTTGAAATGTGTTCGCGTTGTTTTGATGCGTGAGAAATTCAAACAACAATATTTTTGTGACTGACTAATATATTGTAAATTTGTAACTTTTCAGGGACTTTAGTGACCTTAATTGCAATTAGTAACTTTTTTGTGACTTTTGTGGCCCAGTAGACACCCTAAAGTTATATTAGTTTATGTTATCTATTATAGTTAAGTACAGTTTTAGCTGCATCCAGATATCATATTCTTTAAATTTAAAAATGACACTCAGACATGAGAATCAAACTTAATACCTCTTGACTTAGTACGCTAATGCTTTTACCACTGAGTTATTCCGGAGTCGTCCCATGCCAAGAATCAGTCTTCACTCATATTTTAAGCCTGAGTATTTGATAGATGTGTGGAAATGATCAGCTAATATGAGTGATCAATTAAGAGTGAGCCATTATATAACGCAGCCACCGTCGACTAGGGAGGACTTTTCTTGCTGCCAATAGTATGATTACAAATGTGTGTATCATGATGGACTAAATAGTCCAGCTATTATATAGTTGTTAAGCATGGTTATAGTCACATCTAACTAACATATTATTTAAATTTAAAAATGACACCTGTACACGGGATTGATTTCAATTTAAGAATATGCTATTTAAATGCGGCTATAACTATACTTAGCTTTAAAATGTAGGCTATCCATCATTATACGCACATTCGTATAGGTGTCATTGTAATATTGTCAGTATAAAGCACTTTCGAGTTGAAGGTGGCTGCATTATCTGATAGCTCGCGATCTTAATTGATCACCCATATTTAGCCGAACATTTCCACACATTCATCACAAGACTCGGGAAATATATGAGTGAGGAATGAGCCTAGGCACAGAACAACTTCTAGATAGCTCAGTGATAATAGCATTGGCATACTATGCCAAAGGTCTCGGGCTCGATTCCCATACCCAGATATCAATTTTAAATGTTAATATTTGTATGTGGCTATAATCGTTCTAAATTATAATAGCTTGGCTTTCATTTAAATGTTAATGGTTAAAATAATATTGAAGAGCTCATGGATTAGAAGTTCACATCATCTCCATGATGTGAGGTTATTATAACTCAATGACGAGTTTGAGCCAAACTTATATTAAAAAAACTGTTTTCACACCAAAGATTAAATAATAAAAAATTGTCCCAAAAAGGTCTTTCCAACAAATCCTAAAGGGCAGAAACTAATAAAATTGGTAAAAAGTTAAACTGGCATTTCCGCACAGGCCTAATTGTGACGCAAATGGCTCAAGAGACCCGTTTTGCATTGATATACACAAATATTTAATACAATTATTTAAAACCTCCAATTTTTATGTGTGGGTAAAATTTATATTAGATGAAGTGGTTGTCACATTGATACAGTTAAATGGCTAATTTACAAACCCCTGGTGTGTTGGCCTGTGGTCCATAAGGGTATCTTGTCCAATCAAGTGTAGGATCTTGGGTTGTATCCAAGAGAACCACTGAAAACATTACCAAATGCCACTCAGTCAAATATTAAACAAAATTTCGCTTTCTATATGAGATTTATTCTATTTTATTCTAGGCACTTACCTTTATTTATTTTTGAGGCCTGTTTGTTACAACATTAAGAAAAATATATTTAATTTGTATGCATTGAAGCGTACCACCCTCCTTTTCCCACCAGTAAAAAAGAATTTTGAATATAATTATTTTTTATTTTTTATAATGTTAGTGTATTATTTTTGTTCTAGCACATACATGAAAGTCTATCAATTACATGTCTTGTGAGCATGAAATTAATTGATAAAATAGCATGTTCTTATTAACAAACATGGTTAGTTGAGAAATTTGTTAATATACATGTAAAAAATTTATCACTATAAAAACTAGAGAATAACTGGTATAGTTTGTATCATTAGTGGGGTATTTTTTTATTTATTTTTTCACTATTTAAAGCAAGCTTGTCAAAACTGGCGGCCTTCGGCAGCACATTTTGCGTCTCATGACGTATTAGTAAAGTAAAAAAAAAAGTCATCCAGGAGTTCCTTAAACATGATCAGACTTAAATTGTGTAAAATTTATTACAGGTATTATATGCTGTACTGTATAGCAATTATTATAATACTTTTAACGATATATATTAATCAACAACAAAAAAGTTAATACTTTACAGGCCTCATTTCAATGTGTGCACACTCTCTAGGCATATAAAGTGAGGCCTTTAGCTAACTTCAAGTAAGACAGTCCCGATTTAAACCAATGAGCTCTTGGCTTGATTGAAGAGTATAAAATGGAAATGGCCAGAAAAGTATGTGGAGGACTGATAAAACAATAGTTCTAGAAACTGTTATTAACATAAAAGTAGCTCTGGTTAAGTTTCTCACATCTGGAACCAAACAGAGTTTTAAATGAGCACATTTGTCACTCCACTATAGGTACTGCAATCTTTCAATAATGAAGTCAGACATTAGTGTCAAATGCAGTGGGCCCAGCTTCCCTCAACTTTTGGTATGATCATCGGTGAGAGACCATTGGAAAACAAATTATTATGCCAACAGCTCAATCACCAATAGTAACAGGTGTATTCACACATACAATTGATCTACAAATATTTATTCTTCAACCAATGCAATAGACAGAGGCCATGCGGTATTTGGTACTCTTCCCAAGGGATATCATCAATACGCTCTGTGAATTGCTACAAGATGAACTTGGACCCATACAAGTCCATTTAAAAGCCATAGATAGGGTGGCTACAAAACATATTTTACAAAATTCCCTGATATTTCCAGGTTTTCCAGGCAATATTTTTCAATTTTCCCTGACTACTTTTTTCCAGTTTTAATGGTGCATGATGAATTTTGTTTTATTTACTATTGATCACACATTAAAAAAAAGTTTGTATCTACTAAACATAAATGGTTTTATCAGTTATTTTAAAAATTAAAATGTTATTTTACTTAGGTATTATTAACTTTTGTTTTAGTGTTTAGTTGCGAAATTAATGGGATATTTTAGACATATTTTTTAATTCCCTGACTTTTCATTATTTTTAGTTAAATTCCTTGATGTTTCCCTGTTTTCCCTGTCATCCAAAAATTCACTGACGTTTCCCTGTTTTCCCTGTCATCCAAAAATTCCCCGACTTTTCCAGGTTTTCTCTGTCATATAAAAGTTCCCTGACTTTTCCAGGTTTTCCCTTTCTGTAGCCACCATGCTTAGAGCATGGATGAGAC
Organism: Timema shepardi; assembly: GCA_902151425.1. Taxonomy (NCBI): domain Eukaryota; kingdom Metazoa; phylum Arthropoda; class Insecta; order Phasmatodea; family Timematidae; genus Timema; species Timema shepardi. The sequence goes on along the minus strand of CABFVX010000719.1, from coordinate 160,833 downwards.
ATGTCGGATGTGGACCTCATTGAAGAATCAACATTGGATAGTGTAGAATTATACAAAAAAATTTAGGCTGTGCATGTAATCATGGTGGAAGCAGTGGCTCTGACCAGTAATACAGAAACGGATACATTCTACAAGCCATCTCCTGGCTTCAGGATCAAGAGGGACATGCTTGGTGTAGTACAGCTGCATTGGTCTTCAAGACCTTTAGTTCCAATGACACCATCAATTTTTCTCTATGGCCCTTCACATGAAGGCCAAACTGACCAAGACACCACAAAATCACACTTTAATGAAACCGTATGCTTTTAAACATTTTCACAGACTGGGAAAGAATGCCCAACAGGACCCAAGAAGTGAGAGTACAATGTCTCAACAAACTATGCGTTTTGGCTTGCTAGAGTGCCATAGTTGGAAGACAAAGCTATAAACTGCTAGGGACCCTAGTGGTAGAAACTTATAGCCTCAGAATTTTCACTCTACCTCTTATCACCAGTTCCATCAAGGAAGAAATTAATTTCAATGAAAAGTAAGTGGTACAGGACCTCCTTGAGGACACATGATTCCCTGCTTTAATCAATACATAATGTTTTTCTATACTTAGGAAAAATCTCACTTATTTGTAAGGGAATGTCCCTATTTTAATTGTAAATTAATTTGATGGGTCCAGGCCTACTCTGTAGCCCTCTTGCCACCTGCCTTCAGCCTTCCCTCCCTATAAATTTCACAAGGCTCAACTGAGTATAAAATGAGGAAGCCACAATGGTTGAACTTAGTCCTAAGTATGAATCAAACAATGCTCATATATGGCAATTCAAATAGAAATTGGTCCATTTGAGAATGTTTTACCTTTAAGTGTGGTTAATGGTTTAAAATTTGCCTTAGTGTCATACTTTCCTAACTTTTTTTTCTAATCAGCAGGGCTTCCATGTACCTGCTAGAATCTGGGTTTGTGGAACCAGGGAAGCGTTTTGTTTCCTTATAGATGTGTAAACTATAGGATGGAATTTACAGACACAGTACATTTTATCTGAGCCTGGCCAAGAGTTGGACTGGTATACAAAGTTATATTTCATGACAGAGGCTAAAGGAATAGATGATAAAGGGTTGAGGTCAGCCAGGAATGGGTTGCTTGAAGGTTAAACCTTGATATGGCATGAAAAATAAGGAGTCTAAACATATATAGGATTGATAATTGACTGGTTCTGACTTACTGGAGAGAAAGATTTATGTTGCTGTAAATGGAGGATGGTAATGAATTGTGAAAGGGGGAAAAGGGGGAGTGGGGGTGGAATAATGCACAAACTTGTAAAATATGCTGAAATGTCCAACATTGTATTTTGGACAGGAGCACATAATATAGGATTAATATTTTTTACTAAATAGAATATATTCACTCCATTTTATCCTATTAATCTTTAAAAAGACCTATGAAAATATTTCTATGGTTACAATAATGATCCCAGTAATATTAAGTTCACTCTAAGGAAAGCATGTGCATGCAATTGATATTCTTGGCATGTAGTTTAGATAATAAATATGCTTAGTTAGCTTTAAAAGAGCCACATTAGAATTACCTTGTTCAGCTGAGGTAAGAAAGTTTGTGACCCATTGTGGCAGCAATATGAGGTACAGTAACAGCAACACAAGTGTTGGCACATGAAACTGCCCAACCATTGTCCCTGTCACTTCCTAAAGCTGCTCAGGAGAGTCAGTGCCACTCACCACATTATCCACCAGATAACCTTCATTCTGGCACCTCCACTTGCCTGAAAATAAAATGTTCATAAGACTGATCAAAAACTAATGCAGATTTAATTATATATATTTATTTTTATCACCATGTTTGAGTTACACAAGTATATGATAATTACTCTAATATAGTAGGGATAAAGAAAGAAGAATTTTAGAGGTAATTTACGTATTTGCGTAGGAGAGTGGGAAAACATTTAGTAAAAATCACCCTCAGAAGACCTGACTATTATTCAAACACCAATCTCCCTTTAATTAGCAGGCCAGTCTAACACGAGAGTGACATTTTAAAGTTAGACCATTTGGCCACTTAAGCGGGTTATACAAATAATTACTAAGGCTCAAAAAATAATGTTGATAAAAATCTGGTATATAACATTTATTTGTATTTCAACTTTTGGAGGAAAAAACCCAATAAGAACATATTTGTATTTAGCTAACAGTTCATTATATTTTCTAAAGGCTCTCCTGATCAAAAGTAGATTGTAGTTCGGTGAGTGTGAACTATTGTGAGTCTTTGCAATATATTCAATCATGGTAATAGGAGACAAACTATTGTTCATAAGAGGCATTTTTCTTTGTTATATAATTACACATATTATATATATATTGAATGTATGGGAACTATTCTATTGCAAAGAATGAAGTAGTATAGGAAAGGGCAGAGATGGCAGTATATAAAAGTGTGTTAACACCAACATTGTTGTATGTATATGAAGCATAGGTTTGTCAGGAGAAACACAAGAGCAAGGTGAGTAAAAGTGGAATGAGATATCTAAGGAATATATGTATAGAAGGGAATACAATAGATCAATGTGAGGATGGATTATGTAAGGAGTTGTTTTAAGAGCTGTATGCAGTTTTTTTGCCTATCCCAATTCTGATTAAGGTCTGCAATTTTTTTATGCTAATTTTTCTGAGTTATTATATTGTGTGTTTTTTATGTATGTATTTATTGTTCATGTGTGTTTTATATAGCAATGTGTGTGATTATATAATGCATATTTTGAGGTCATTGATATATTGTTTACCTAGATAGCCTACTTATGAAAATGGTTAATTGGAGTTTTAGATAGTTCAATTTTTTTTAGATATTCCTAAAACGAAATTTAAAAAGTTCTACTTTATTTATATATTTCATTGGTATTATTACACATCCAAGAATATGACGAATCAACCTGGTTTAGAGTCAAACTATATTTTGATTATTTTTAAATTGCCTGACTTTTCCAGGCTTTCCAAGGCCAATGTGTTTTTCAGACACTATATATAAATACTAAGTATATTACAAAAAATATTTAATTAAGGTCACAACTTAATGCAATAATATTTTTAGATATTTAAACATTTTGAAATTGTGTAACTCTAAGAAGGGGTAAAAGGATATCAGCTTAAAGCAATAGGCTAATGGGTAAAGAAAGCTGGGTTGAATTTCAATTAGATCATTTTGAGCCAATAAAGTATCACCTTATACCAGTACAATTTAAAATTGTTGTGAAACACATTCTTTTTTTAGTTTCTTCTTCCTATAAAATATTCAATTCGTGTATAACCATAACTCAACTTTTGCTAAATATGTGCTAGTGAATGGTGGAAAGATGAAACAGAAATCACATATTAATGTTTGTAATTGATATTAATCTTAACTGTGTTAAAAAAGATTCACGGTGTGTATTAACTGGAAGAAAAGTGTTATTTTGAGAAATGTAAATAAAAGTTATGTATATTTTTTGAGTGAAAATGTAAAACTTTTAGAAAATTCCCTGACTTTGCTATGATGTGCCACATTACACAAAGCCAAGTAAACAATAAGGATTTTGAAAGAAGTGTTCCCTGGTCATTTCATCTAAGTTTTGACAACATGATTTGGCCACCAAGATCACCCGATTTAAGTCTCTGAGGTAGTTTTAAAGGCAGAGTGTTTTTTGCAAGCCATGTACTCTGAAACAGCTCTAGACAACATTCACAAATCAATCTAGACTGTACCGGCCGAAGTGTTGAAGGGAGTGATAACATAAAAAGAGCCAAAATAGCGGTCAGAGGCGGGCCACTTGGCTAATATTGTTTTTGGAAATTGACAATAAGAAAATATAGGGACTAGGAAAATATGATTTTAAAATATTCCCTCTTTTTTTTAAAATTATTTTCAAAATTATAGTAAAACCTAATCATATGATATTTGCCCCATCCTTATAAGGTGTCCCCTTATTGAGCCGCAATTTGGTGACTCGCACAAATGAATAAACATATTGACTGCACAAACACTGATTGGTGAAATCCAGCACTTTTAAAAATTCTGTAAAAGTGGAAAGTATTGCTAAATCTATTGTTAAGAAAATTTTCATTTCTCGTGAGTTGCGAAACACATTTTTCTCAAATGGTATTCAAAAATAAAAAGAACCTGTTAACTAGTTTAAATTACTTTTTAAATCTAGGTGGGTTTAGTTAAATTTTTAAGGAGTTTGTTAGATTCCAAATGTGTCATAAAATTGATAGCTGTAAGATAGAGTGAATGGGTCAATTTGTGTCAAATACACCAATAAAAAAATATTTTTGAACCTTTAGGATTCAGATTTTTAAGATTTTGTTTATTCATTGTACCTATATAAATGGGACAAAAAGTACAAAATTAAAGATTTTTTAGGAGGTTAGTTTTTGAGCTGTTTTCTTTAAAAAAGAAGTGCACAAATTTGACATTTTGAAATCTTTAAACACCTGTTGAGCAAGAACTTGTTTATATAGAGAGCTCAAATTATTGTCAATCTCTTCTGTTTTTAATAAAATATAATTTGATATTCAACATAACTCGGGTATTAGAACTTTGTAAACTTTAAAAAAAAACCTAAGTCAATCATAGACTCTGCCTTAAAATATGAGTGGTGAAGTATGACCCTGGGCATGGGACGAATCCTGGATAGCTCAGTAGTTAGAGCAGTGGCGTACTAAGCCAAAGGTCCCGGGTTCAATTCCCATGTCCAGGTGTCATTGTTAAATTTTCAGAATATGATATCTGTGTGGAGTGATCCCTCACTAAATGCATACATAATAGCTTCGGCTATTTGATTATTAATATTAATTTTTGCTAGCCCAAAAATTGTGTTTTTCCACTTAAGGTGGCCCCATGGCTTATTTGGTGCTGACAGGTCACAGCTGACTTCTGAAAGTCATCATTTAGGTGTATATATCTAAATTCTGACTGTTAGAACTGACAACTGCTTAACACGTGTTTTTGCATATCATATGGTTAGGCGTAGGAATATATAACTTGGTCTGGTAACTTTTCAAAGGCGTCAGATGTCAGTCAGCACCAAAGACGCCATGGGGCTACTGTATTATAGTTTACTGTTTTTGTAAAGAAATATATAATGAAATATAATTCCTTAACCTTATATACTACACGTCTCCCCAAAGATTAAAATGTCCTTCTGTAACATTTATTATAGTTTAGTTAGCAAGGGGTGACCTGGTGGTCTAGGGGTAAGGTGTCAGACTTCTGTGCTGGCGGCCGGGGTTCGATCCTTGGTCCCGGCACAGATTTATCTGATTACCAAACCCTTCCTTCACCTCTGACAAGACATCTTGTGAATGTGGGGAATGCCAGGCCTCCACCGTGGTTCGGATTCCACGTTAAACTGTAGGTCCTCCATTTCATCACTCAATCACCCTACCATTACACATTAGCGTAAGTGCGTATAACCCGAACGGGTAGTAA
>CABFVX010000719.1:135634-155252 GCA_902151425.1 Timema shepardi | reverse complement strand
TAGGTTTTCTAGTGTATAATATTTCGTTTCACATATATTACGAGTTTTGGTTAAATATCTCCATTTTTAAACACTAGAGCAATAAAGTTTGTGCGGAGTTCCATACCATTTATTTTAATAGATTAAGGAAATAATAATACAGGAATATGAAAAATTTCATAATAATACAGGAATATGAAATTTTTCATATTCCTGTATTATTATTTCCTTAATCTATTAAAATAAATGGTATGGAACTCCGCACAAACTTTATTGCTCTAGTGTTTAAAAATGGAGATATTTAACCAAAACTCGTAATATATGTGAAACGAAATATTATACACTAGAAAACCTACGTATAAATTGCACTATACTTATGTAAAACTTCTTTTTTTGAGCCCCGGTTTTAAATAATTAATGTCCTCATCTTTTAACTAAAGCTCACAAAATTGTATTAATATATTTGCCAATAACCCAGAAACTTTTGGTTTGATAAGAATATATTTAATATAATTTTTTATTATTTTTAATAGTACTACAATTTTGCAATGAAAAGTTATTTAGTATCTCAAATAGTTGCGAAATACGGAAATTTTCCCTTCTGTAAAGTATCCTAAAAGTCATTTTCTTTGGAAAATGAAAATAGCAGGTTTATTTATAATCTTAATCAACGCATAGATATGAACTTTAATCAAAATCGTTAAAGTTGATTTTGAGAAAATAGATTTTTTCTCTTTTTGCGAGCTTTATTAAACTACTCTTAATTTTAAGTTTAAACAGACGGCATTAAAAATACCACTTTTTAGGGTTCGGGAGGTCATGAGACGTCGACATCCAACAAAATTTCAGGTTAGTTTTTTTATGGTCGCAATACTTTGTTTTCGAAAAGTTATATATATATATATATATATATGTGTATAGCTTGAAATTTATTGGTCTTATAAAAATATGCTTCAAATAAAATATTTGTATTATAAATAGACCTACATATTTGTAATGATAAGTAATTTCATATCTCAAATAGTTTAGAAGATATTATAAAAAAAGATAATTTACGCATCAGACCAGAGCCTTTAAAGTCATTTTGCCTAAATTATGAGAGTAGCCATTTTGTTTACAATATTTGTAAATGTTTAGAAATGAAATTTAATCAAGATCATTAGAGCCAATTTTGAGAAAATCGGCTTTTTCTCTGTTTGCCCTTCAGTAAACTACCCTTAATTTTAGGGTTGTATATCAAATTCCAAACACACCTCGGGGCAACCCTAGATATCAAGTTTTAGCCAGATCGGTAAAATAGTTAAGGCTCTAAATGGAGGTGCAGACAGACAGACAGATAGAAATTCAAAAACCACTTTTTCGAATTCGGGGGGGTCATGAAACGTCGAGAATCAAAATCTCGAGTTTGGCGAGAAAGTAAACATTATAGAGCTAACAAATTACTGTTACAAAAAGACAAATTTGTTGGGCCTACAGAAGGCTATGGGCCCTTTGAGTGTTTACAATCATAAAAACTGCTTATTAGGGAAATCTAGAATAAATTATAGATCAATACATTGGTGACACTGATGAATCAAGTCAATAAATAATTTTACCGGAGGTACATACATTCTTGTAGAGTTTGTATCTAGTAAACAACATGAATTTCTTTATTTCTGCATCATACAAGCTGCTCTTCCAAACATTTGGAACGAAGTGTCTCGATATAAGTAATACAGTATCTCGGCTATGATAGACACGTATCAGTAATAGATATGGAAGATATTGTTCAAGTTCTTCCAAACAATGAGTTCCAAGTAATGGGGATGAAGTGTCTTGATATGATACAATTAAGACAGTGTTTAGGCTAGTTGATAAACACATATTGCAGTAATAGATATGGGAGATATCAAGTTACAGTTCATCCAATATCCACAATATCATGTGTGACTGCATGGTGTCTACTCAACTTGACCAATAAAATACCCGACGTTTTCCCTGATCATTTCCTGAAATTCGCGACTAAAAAGTATGTCACATCCTTCTAACTCCCCCACCCTCCCCAATTCATTTTTCTACTAATCTTTTTTATTAATAATAATTTTTAAAATTTAAATAAATATTTTTTTGAAATTGGTATTAACATTGATTACTACGAATTATAAAATATATTACACAGCTACAAACAAACAAAAAAACTACAGTTTGAATAACATTATTATTTACTGATTTAATGATTATTATATTTCATATTTTTAGTAAAACAACATTTTCCCGGATTTTTGTTGTAATTTACCAAATTCCCGACTTATTACCGTATTTTCCCGATCACTTCAAATTCTCGTATAATTCCCATTTTGCCTAATTTTCCCGATTGGTAGACAGCCTGGTGAGGGACGTTGTGAGGTACAGCTTAACTAGACCCATAAACATTTTGGAAAAATAAATATAGCATATTAATGACTAGTGAGCTATGTATTTAAAAACAAGCCAACTAATAATTTATTTGTTTAACAAATCATAATACCTTATATGTACCAATATTGAGATAATTTTGTATTTTTTGTAACAAAACTAAGTTATCCTGTAGATAAAATTTTGCGCTGTATGCTACATAAATCTTTCTTGCTATAATTTGTACTAGAGTATTTTTATTATTTTTTCACAAGAGTTACATTATGATAAACTCATAAAATAGTTACCACAACAATATTTGCAAATATTGCCTTTAAACTAGTTTAACATAATTACAACAATATAGTCCGTCCATAAAAATATGTGTAGGACTATTTGAAATTGTAATACTGAATAAAAAATTGTATCAATTAAAAAATGTTTTTCAAGTTTTTTCCCAAACTACATAGCCTAGTCTGATGCTGTTATTTGCATTGTGAGGGTCCAATAACTCTTGGATAAATGCCGAAGGTGCTATGAAATATGATTTATTTCTAAAGAACCAAGCTATGCTAAATTAAAAGACTATACTTTGGTTGAAAGCACCAATTTTTAAACATACCCACAGGTAATGTGTAACTATAAGTCTCTTGTAAATTAAGCATTAAATTTGGAACTGTATGGCTCAGTTGGTTGTGTTCACAACTACTGGCCCAAAAGTCCTGGTTTGATTCCCAGCGATGCTGAACAATTTATTGTCGATGCAGTGGGTTTCCATTACATAGGGATACATTTGTGGCTGGGTGTTGTGTTCGTTCATTAGATTTTAGTCATGTGCTGATATGGTCTGTATGTTCAGAAAGTGCACGTTAAAAATCTCAATAACAATGTATTCTTACATTTGGACAGTCTCTTATGTCTAGAGCAATTAACACCACAAAATAATGTGAACTTATTAACTAATTACAAGTGTGACAAAATTGTCCTTCTAAAACACTACATATAAAACATGTTTTAGTTTTAAAAAAAAAACTAAGCTACTTTAAATTTTTTAAGCATTTTTACAAACTACATAGACCAACAACTATCCACAACAAATAACAGCCTTCTGCAATATAAAGTGGAGGAGAATTATTATATTAAGTTTTCACAAGATTTTATCATGACTTTATTTTGTCCTACCATAATACAAGATTGTTTTATTTTTGGGTTTTTTAATAATAAGTTTTATTTACAATGCAAAATCAAACTGAGAAAAAGTGTAACCTATCTGCTTCATGCCGAACCTGTTTTTTAATTTCCAATTTAGATAGTTTTGCTTTAACAAACAAAAACAGCTAAGAAGTGTCCTCCTGTAACACACCCAATAGTGTGGCTTTACCCTTATTTGTTAGATAACTTCAACCCAAATGCATTAATATTCACAAACATGCCCAGATTAAGAAAATGTCATTAAGAATACCTATGGGTAGTTTCATTTTTGTATTACTAGTTATTAATTAACAAGAATGTATACTAAAGTAGATTATTCATCCTCACACAATCTTGGTCCTAATGTCTTAGCCTTTATCTTTTGTCTGTGTTTAACAAAGACATACACATGCACACACAAATAAAATAGGCCTCTTTCTTAAAATATGACAAAGGTAATTTTGATAATAGGCCTATATTTAATAACTATTACATATTCTAATTTTTATTTATTTTACAAAGCCTACAATACCAAATCAAACATTTAATAATAACCTTACAAGGAAACAGCGAAGCCTATGATACATTATGATACATGATAATATATTGTTTGAAATTATTTTATTTTTATAATATTTAGACAACTCAATCAATGGCTTGTTGTAATGACCTCATGACAACCTCTATCCGCAAATGTTGACACTATTATCACTAACGACAGCTGCCACTCGATTGGTATAACTCACTCTCGGGCCCACAATGTGAGTTTTTTAAGCTAACTCAATTTTTTTAATCTAAAAGTAGACATACTAGATCAACAGGTAGTTGGATCCATGATCCCTTACAATATGACATCTTATACAACCAAAGTCAAAAGTTTATTTTGCGAATATATATTGTTTTAATACAGCCTTACCAGCCATTGAATTTATAAGAAGTGTACCCACATTTGTGTGGAGGGAGAGGGGGAGAATCATTTAGGAAAAACCACCCTAAGTACACCCGAAAAGTGGGTTTTATGAATAATAGAGATTCTAATTTATTAGCTAATGGAATTGTAGCGAGGTTAGATCCAATCAGCCAAACAGGCCTATTACCTTAATGAAGGTTGGGTTAAGCTGGGTTAAAAAGGAACCTAATAGGTAGTAAATTTATATAGATTATTTAGCCTTAAAATATATATTAGATTACTTTATTTCATCATATGACTTCCGGTATATGACTTACTGAGAGTGTGTCCGCTCAGATCTTTACCACCGGTACGTTTTCAACTAAGTTCTAATAGAGTCTTGTATGAATGAGTTGCTGTATGTAAAATTGTTTGGATCTGTAAGGGTATTTTTGTTTAGATGAGAAAACTATAGTTAACCATTTAGCCTACAAGAACTATTTTTAAACAGGACAAAGATACAATGTGCTTCATTTGCAGGTTGGGTTTGCTACAGAAAAAAAATTGAAATGTGGTCGTTAGTAACGATTATTGTGGCTTTCTCAAAAATTATTCTCTAGAATATAGTTTGAAGTGTGACATGTGTTTGTGACTGGGACGTGTAGCCTACAGGCCATCTTAAAAGAAAATTGCAAGTTTTTTTTTCTTCCTTTCCTTCAAATCAATGCCCATCATCTTTCATTAGTAAAGTATATGATAAGCCTAGAACACGAATATTTTGCTTGTAAAAAAAATTGCCTAAAATGCCTGATAGTATACTGTGTGAGCAGTCCGCAATAGGTTTATGTGTATGAACATTTATCTCACGACAATCTTGTGGTGCAGGTGAGTTGGCCTAGATTTTTAATTGTAGGCCTATTATTATTAAGTGTTCTGTCTTACAGCAGCTCAATTCCTTTTGTCATGCCCTCCTCTGCCTCTTCCTTTCTTTAAGTCACCTGGTATTTAAATCCTTCTTCCTAAGCTCCTCTTCACTTTCCTTCAATGATGTTTCATTCTAAAGGCCTACTTAATACAATAAAACATACTTACTTTACGGCAATTGGAGCTCGAAAGTTAATTGTCGCACTTATAAAAGTATGCCATCCTTATCTTGAACTAAGATAGTTATATCCAGTCCTCATTAGGGGCCTACACCTCATCTCTTTCAGGTCCATTCTAATTTTATCCTCCCATCTGCATCTAGGTCATCCCATTGAGTTTGCCATTTAATATCGTGAACAAGGTTCTAGAATCTCCCAATCACGCACCTAATCTATGAGAAATGATTAGGCCTATCCTAACAATGTATTGTGATAAGTATGGGGTAGCTCATCATTTTGTAACCTCACCCACTTTGATAACTGTGGGGTCTAACTCGCTACTCTCGTGTTGGACTAGACTGCCGATGACAGGGAGACCGGGGTTTGATCCCGGTCAGGTGCATTAAAGGTGGTTTTCCCCTAAATGGTTTTCCACTCTCCCTCCACACAAATGCAAATGCATTTTCCTCTAAATCAAACCTCACTAATCCCAAACCTATTAGTGTAATTAGTAGGGCCTACACAGGCATATAACCCGAATGGGTAGTAGGCCTAAACCATGGTGTTAAAAAAAATGAAATATTATCTAACCTCCTCCATTACCCAGAACCCTCATCCCTTTGTGGAACAAATTTCTTCCTAAGTACCTTGTTTTCAAGCACCCTAAATTTGTTTTCGCCATGTAAGGTCAGAGACAATGTTTCGCACCCATAGAGAAATAGTAAAATTTTTGTTTTGTATATGCTGATTTACATTCCTTGAAAGCAGGCGAGATGTCCACAATTTAATGACCAAGTAGTAGAATGCATTCCAGAGAATATTTTTTTCCTAATTTCCAATCTAATATTGTTATTGTTAGTTTAAATGGTTCCTAAATATTTAACCTCATTAACTCTGTCAAGTGATAGTTATTATTATTATTATTATTAGCACCACGTCTTACTACCCGTTCAGGTTATACGCACTTATGCTAATGTGTAATGGTAGGGTGATTGTGAGATGAAATGGAGGACCTACAGTTTAACGTGGAATCCGAACTAAGGTGGAGGCCTGGCATTCCCCACATTCACAAGATGTCTTGTCAGAGGTGAAGGAAGGGTTTGGTAATCAGATAAATCTATGCCCGGACCGAGGATTGAACCCCGGCCGCCAGCATAGAAGTCTAACACCTTACCCCTAAAGTGATAGTTGTTGGCAGTATCCAGTAATCTCTAAATTATTGGTCCCACCCAATCTGTGTTCTCTGTGTGATCATATGCACCAAGTATTTTCAGAATTCACTTCTAAACCTTACTCACTAGCTTCTAGTAAATTTCTGCATTTCTTGTAACACCTTCTTACTACTATCCAACAAAGCTTGTGTCCCAATGTAACGTATTTAAGTTAGGTTACAAAGAAGAGAGATTCCTATCATTAAGTATAGGCCTACCATAAGTTTATTATCACTAGCACAATTTTTGATGATTCGATTGTCAGTAAGTTAATGAATTTTGAACTTATGTAACAAAGAAAACTTACTTCAGTCATTCAGAAGAAGCTAAGTTACTGCTCTTTTTAGTGAAAGAATTAGTAAGTACCAGAATAGGACTAAATTTAGATTAGGCCTACTGTTCAAGCATGATATAAGTAATGTCAGGGGTGTCCATTAGCCTACTTAAATAGGACTTCAATTAAGTCAAAGCAAAGGGGTTAAATGCAACTTACCATTTTAGAATAGTATGAATTCTTTAAATCCAAAGTTACTTCTACTATTAGGTCCAAAAACAGCAGTTATAATATACATTTGTATTTATAAATTAAAATGATTATTATATAATTTTGTAGATAAGTTACACGAGGATTTAAAACGTCAGTATATATATATCAACACTTCATGTTATGACAAGTGTCAAATAGTTTTCAGTAAGTATTGACGCCATTTTGTTGCAACTTGACACACACTGATTTTACATTACTGGTGGTTGCACTGAATTTAATAAACGTTTATCCCACTTTTGTGTATTGGATGGTTATATAAAATGTCTACATTTCACAAAATGATATTTGACATAGCCATACAAGTGACAAAGGTTTATTCACCGTCATAGATAATGTGTGTTCACTTTCTAAACTAAATGTAAGCACGTGAAATTATAAATTTACTCTTATTAGCTGGCGAAAGTAAACTAAACATGGTTAAAAAATATATAAAAAATATGTGGATGAAATTAAAAGATATTATTGTTAAAAATAATTAAAATTTGTATTAAGGACTATTAAAATTGTTCGTTTTGTCTCTAGCCATAAGTACAAAATCAGTTCAAGTTACCACAGATTAAATAACAGAATATATGTTGTGTAAATTCTAGTTACACTTTTTGTTGTGGGCTATTGACATAGAGGTGCTGCAACCTATTACTATTCCCATTACTCTGTTATTGTCAAGGAAAGCTTGAATTGCTATTATTTTGGTCCAAATAGATTAAAAACTTCAGTATTTTGTAAAAAGTCAACGATTTGCTTTTATTTTTAGATGATAAAGAAGGGGTAAATATGTGGGAACTCATTTTGTCATGGTTTTAATATTTGTATTTAGGAATAGTACAAAGTGAAGTTAATTTTTATGAAAGGATTGTATTATGGCCTAAATTAACAAATACATTTTTACTATGAGATAACTAAAAATTTATTATTATTATTATTATTATTATTACTAGTAGTATTAGTACCGCGTCTTACTAGTCGTTCGGGTTATACGCACTTACGCTAATGTTTAGTGGTAGGGTGATTGTGAGATGAAATGGAGGACCTACAGTTTAACGTGGAATCTGAACCACGGTGGAGGCCTGGCATTCCCCACATTCACTAAAAATATAAGTTTACCAATAATACTGAAGAATTTTAGTATAGACGTCATAATTTTAACTTATCACAGATTTACTACCAAAAATCTATCATAAATAATTATGTAAATAAATATATATATTTAATAAATTGCTTAGCTTTATAAATTGAATATTAATATAAATCAACATCATGATGGATTTAATTATGAAAGTTTGGATGGCATTGTTCCAGGGCCGTTTTAAGAAAATGTGAGGCCCGGGACACGGCAGTTTTTCAATTTTAGCCCTTAACCGTTATAGTATATTGATATATACTTGTTATTTATGTTACTTAATAATTTCTCATGTTTTGTGGGTTATTGATCAACCCATAAAATCACTGTACTTTATTAAGTTCTGTAATCACCATTTATCCCAGTAATTAGAGACGGTGAGTAACAAAAGGATTATCATTGTATTTTATTTAGCACAAATAAAGTGGATGTACAATGACAATATATAAATATAATAACATAGGTTATGGTGAGTAATGTCAAAGACATCGATATGTATCATATCGCATCATTAGATAAGCGAGTCGGAAAAAATATTAGAGTCAGAGGATTAGTACAAAGCATTATGTCTCAATAATGGACTTGACCGTCCTAATTAGAAATGGCAATATTAATATAATATTTGTTTTATATATACTCAACTAGAATGATTAAGTTATGAACATTACAATAATTTAACAAGATATTTCTTTAAAGGTTGAAATGCCGAGAACCTAAATTATCAGAAACATTATTAATAATTTACCTCCTATTTTACTAAGATAAATTTGACTAGAATGTTTGTTTCAGAAACATTATAATAACCATCTAACATGGTACTTAATGAAAGATAAAATTTACAAGAACGTTTGTACCAGAAACAATATTATAATTTAACTCCATATTTTATTAATGTTAAAATTGACTAGAATGTTTATCTCAGACCCATTATAACAATTATCCGACATGATATTTCATGAAAGGTTAAATTGACAAGAACGTTAATACCAGAAACATTAATATAATTTAACTTCATATTTCATAAATGGTAAAATTGACTAGGAAGTTTACCTCAGACACATTATAATAAGTATCCAACATAATATTTCACTAACTCAAATTTCTAAACTAAGCCCTCGGCACCAAATATAATTTACCACAAGTACGGGAATTGGTAAAAATGCCGAAAGTCAGGAAACATGATATTGAACGTGACATTCCATTAACACCAATTTGACTATAGCATATAAAGTGGAAGACTTCAATACTACGCAACTACTAATCAACAATGTCTTGCAATGACAAGCGTGTGCACGGAAGAGGACTTTAACATTAAATAAAGCTCCCCAACAATAAATAAAATGAATAGAGTAGCCTATTCAAGGCAACATATTATAGGTGAATAGGGAGAATCAAACTATATGTATATATATTATAGACGCAAATATATTAATATTTGGTGAGGACACTACGCTACAAATATATGTAAATATGTATTTTTACTGAGGTGTTCAGAGACAAATTAATATATAAATATCAAACTTGCTTGTCACTTATGGCGACAACTTCCAGGAATTTACATAAAGAAAATAACTTAAATTACAAAAAGGTTCACCCACAGCATAAAGCAAAAATAACAAAGTTAGAAGTAAGTGCCCTGTCTAACCAATAATCCCAAAGAGTAAAAAAGAACTATACAAATTGAGGTGGTCAGTATCCCAAATAACTGGTTAATGCACAACGCCAACAATCAAGTGTGCATATCTCATACAAATATAAAGGGTAATATACCCGTCATCAATATTAATTTCCCCAAAATATGTTTCCCAACTAAAGCTCATACAAACATGATTAGAGCGGCGGTAAAGCACAACCCAAGGTCAGATGCCTAAAGGCAAAAAAAGAAAACAAGTTCACAAATGAACAAAAGCAAGATCCCATAACAATAAATCTAAAATTAAAATGTGATCACAGATTAACCACGTGGATACCCGACAAACCCTCCCTATGAAAGTGCATTTAAATTTGTAAGCCCGAATCAAATATTTTAACAATAACCCTCCATAATTATCCGAAATAGAATTTTGATGAATTTAAATAACCCTTAGTTTTGTTGCCGCTCTCACCTTCTGCAAGTCTATGACACAATGAGTGGCGATATAGGCGAAATATATCAATATATAACAAGAAAAACGAACAGACATGTCCCCAGAGAGTAGGGGGGAAAGGTGGGGAAAGTGGAGTTGGAGGGATGGCGTGGGAATTAGGGGCCCCCTATTTCAATGGATTATCAAGTTAAAACATACAATAAATCTAAAGCCAACACATACGATGCTTAACTAAATAACTAAACGTTAGCCAAAAGGCAGGGCACTGACTCATTGTACCACCGTCTTGAGGTGGCTGACATGAGCCCGACGAGTCAACGACGGATCAGCTATTTCTCGTAGCAACACAGAGACAGGTGTTAAGAATCTGTCAATAGACCATGGCCTACTACACTTGTACGCCAGCTTATTCAATGACTTATCCACTGCCGAGCTGAGGGGGGAACATTTACAAACAACACTGTCCCCAACCTTAAATGGGACAGGGACTCGCCCCCCGATTATAGGTTGAAGCTACCTTCCTCTGCGATTTCTTCAGATCCTTAAAGGCTAGCTCACTCTTCTCAGCAAAAGGGCGGTCATCAGCCTCGGATAGAAGTGGGTCTACATCCCAAGTGGCAAGAAGGGGATGGTTCAAATCCCTATTCAGGAAGATCTAAGCCGGGGTGGCTTTGACACATTCATGGAATGCAGAATTGAACTCAACGTTCAAGAAGTCCAGGTGTTTATCCCAGTGGGAGTGGTCATGGTGGTGAAAGATGGTAAGCGTAACGTTCATATTGCGGTTGAAACGTTCCACGTGGTTCTAGGAAGTATTGTAAGGACTGGTAGTAACGTTCCTGATACCCAAAGAAAAGCACATGTCCCCGAGTGCCTCAGACCCAAAACATGGCCTATTATTACTTACAATAACCCTAGGGGTCCCTAGCAGAGCCAAAACAAACCTAGAAAGGGCGTTCACCGTTGTCAAGACCTTCATATTCCTAAGAGGGATCAGCATCACGAATTTAGAAAAGGCATTCACGGCAATTACCCAGGCCAGAGCGAGTGAGAGGCCCGACGTAGTCAACAAAATCCTTTCAAAGGGCCAAACCCTCCCAGAACTCTAATATCGGCAGAATGGAGTCCGATATTAGAATTCTGGGAGGGTTTGGACCTTTGACACGGCTCGAACCTACGCACCCAATCCCTAACGTCCCTAGATAAATTAGGCCAGAAGAACTCTTTAGAAACTTTACGCTCAATCTTGAGTATTCCACAGTGCCCACCAAACACAGAGTCGTGAAAATATTTGAGGATCATGGGCCTAAGCTTTTCGGGAATGTAATACTTGGTTCTCCCCCTTACATTGGCTACCAAGAGGCCTTTACGGATGCAGTAGTTCACTATGACCTCTCCAGCATTGATCCTCTCGCCTACATGTCTACAAAAATCGTCCTCAGACTGGTGAGTACCAATCGAGATAAAGGATTCGGGGATGGTATTAATGACACAAAGGGGGTCGGCTTTTGGGCCCTCCCTTACAGGATCAGGATCCTCAGACATAAGAGATAACGCGTCCGCTACCACATTCATTTTCCCAGCGATATGATGGGTAGTGAAATTATATCTGGAGAGCCTCCAAATCCAGCGCCCTATCATGCCTAATTATTTGGGGTGATTCCACATCCAGGTCAGCGCCATATTATCAGTGAACAGGTCAAACTTCCTAAGTTGAAGGTAGTTAGAGAACTTCTCGACAGCGAATATGGACCCACGACATTCCTTTTGATAAATACTGTATTTCTTCTCTGCCACATTTAAGGTTCTACTGGCAAACGCTACCGGTCTACTACCCTCAGAGGTTTTTTGAGAGAGAACAGTGCCGAGCACTGCTGAAGAAGCGTCAACATGCAGTTGGAATGGAAGAGAGAAATCAGGCATGCGCAATACAGCAGGAGAAACAAGATGACGCTTGAGAGTGACAAAGGCGTCATTCTGCTCTTGTCCCCATACAAAGGTCACCCTTTTTTTCTTAAGGGAGTTCAGGTGGCAGGCGACTTCAGAGAACATGTGGATGAATCTGGCGTAATACACGCACATACCCAAAAACCGCAACATATGCTTAATGTTTTTTGGAGCTGTAAAGTCGAGAATGGGCTTAATACGCTCAGGCTCAACGAGAAGATTCCCTTCTGAGATAATATACCCTAGGTAAGGACTGATTTCTTTGCCTAGGCGACCTTCTCCAGGTTGACAGTAAGACCCGCCGCACGTAGGCGACTCAAAACAGTTTCAACATGGAGCAAATGATCGTCAAGGTAGTTGCTATAGATATAGATATCGTCAAGATAATTAAAGACAAATTTGAATTTCAAATCGGCAAGGATATGATTCAACACCCTGTTCAATACTTGCCCCCCACAGCTAATGCCCAGGGGCACACGGCTAAAATCATAAACCTGCCATGGAGTCATGAAAGCAGCGAATTTCTTGGAAGGCTCTGAGAGCGCGCACTGAAGAAAACTCGCGTTAAGACCAATCAGGATATAGTATTTAGCTCTACAGAGATGTTGGAGGGCTGATTCGATACTAGGCATCGGGTATGGGTCAAACAATATTTTTGTATTAAGCTTCCTATAATCAACGATCAGGAGATACCCTTGATGTTTGTGGGGGATGATGAAAGCGGGACTTGCATAGAGGGATTTAGACTGGCAAATAACCCCTTTATTTTCAAAATCAAAGACTAGGTTCCTGAAAATTTCCATTTTGAGAGGTGCACAGGAATATGGACCTGAGCGCACAGGAATGTTGTTTTGCGCAATGATGTCGTACGACAGAATATCGCATTTACCCCATCTATCAGTGATAACATCCGAGAATTGACTGACCCCACCATTTATAGCCTCACTATCACCATCAATGAAAAATAAACCTAGGGGCACGTAACAGGCAGAAAATGGGATAAATTCTCCAGGCGCGAAACCAAAGGACACTTCCTGCCTACCCAGATTCAATTTGGCCTTAGTTTTAAACAAGAAATCATTCCCAGGATGATGTCAAATGGGAGGTTCCGAACAACATAAAAAGAGCGTTTTTAAGAGAATCGCCCAATTTTAACAGAAAATTTGACCTTACAGTTTATCACTAAACATTGCTCATTCGCCACAGCATATGCCTTAGGAGCGATAGATTCATATAAAATATTAACTTTATATTTAATGATGCCAACAACCTGATCACAAACAAAGGAATGGCTAGCCCCAGTATCAAATAGTCCCACACCCTCCACGGATCCAATATAAATTGAGACAATAGGACTCGGAACACGTGGCTTAGAGAGAATAGGTGCGATTGCACCACGGCATTGAGAGCGCCTTAAAAGTTTCCCTCCCTCACAGCCTTTGAACATGTCCTAGTCTGTTACAGTGGTAACACCTAACGCTAGAGAAGTCACGGGGCGCACGGTTCCCGGGATTTAAACCGACGTGGTTGTTCCCACTGGCAGACCTATTACGGCTAACAGTTAGGGAATGGCCGAAAGATAGCGCTGTACTCACCGGCCCAGGACTCGAACCCATTCACGTACAATTTCCCAACGCGGGTTTATGCGCGTGCAGGTATTCCTTTTCTGAGAGTAACGTCCCCTCAATGAGCGACGCCAATGAATAGAGATCTTGGATAGAGGTAGGTTTACTAGAAAAAACAAAATTGCGCCTAGTCAGGGGTGATACATTTTCAATGATAATATCAACTAGCTCGGGCTCCTCTAACTCGGTGTTAAGAACACGAGCCGACTAAGTGATGGATAAAACAAAGTTCCTAAGCGACTCTTGGGGGGACTGAAACCTATGAACTACCTCCCTACACAACTTCTGTTTGACCCTGTTAGGTAACAACGCGTTCAATATAAGCTCTATCACAGCCCTTAGAGATAAATTCACCTGAATCCCCTGGAAAAATTGTTCAGTCCAAAAGCCGGACTTCTTGGTTAAGCATAAAGTAAAAAATTTGGGTTCACTAACAAGCCTCACTCACGACGCCCTGTTTACTTTTACAAGAAAATTAAACAAGGCAGTATGGTCCTGTCCACCACACACGGGAATATGGCCTAGTATTTCTATTAAAACTTTACTCTGGCACTTCGGATACACTACAGGCACGTTACATTTAACTCGTTACAGTGCAAACAATCAATCCAATTAAGCTAACAAAAGTACATTCTTATTTGTACCATTGCACTGTTAGTTGTCTGTAAACGAACAGCGGTAGCACGATGGTGGCGTTATATAATGTACTGCCGCTCATTACTCAAATAATATAAATATTAAATAATTACATAATATTAGGGTTTTCAGGAATATGGAATGGACTCCTATCACCAAGCGAAAACTTATTGCTGTTAATTATCTGTACACTACTTGATGCGAAATTCAGAATAATAACTGTAATTGAATTTAATAAGATTTGTGGGGAGATGTGGCCCCCTTGGGTTGTGAGGCCTGGGGCAGTTGTGCCCTTTGCCCTCCCCCCTAGATGCACCCATACATTATTCATAACTCAAGTTTATACCAATTTGTATTGGATTGTGTGAAAATATTTGTTCATCCTGTTACGAATTGTTAAGCTATGAATTAAAATTGTTAAAAGTTGAAAAATAAGATAAAATAATTTTGTAAGCATTCATTGTTAAAATATATATTTGAAATCAATAATAGTTTATTTAGTAAAAATCTGTATTTATTATACGCACTGATATGTTCTTGACACTCACTCGAATTACATTATACAAGATACAAGCACTATATTAAATTGTAATATATTATTCTTATTTGACACTGTAAACAATATATATTGTTCAACCTAACTGTCCTGACTCAATGCATATATTTTTCCACACCCACTGTCCTTAACGACTCGCGTCGTATGCCCCAGTGTAGCAAATCATTTCGCAACACATATCCATACATTCATAACAGGTGCCATGTTTAAGCGTTGATGTTACTTGTAAGAACACATGTACATATAAAAATGTAAAAAAATTGTGAAGCTACGATGTTTAACAGTGGTTGGTAATCTAACAGAAGCACATCAGACTGATATTGACATAATAATAGTTAGAGAGATCGATGTTGAGCATCGATGGTGAACGGACGTGTGTAACTGTGATATCAGAGACCATAACGTTTGATAGTTTTTTGGCACACAGTGGATTCAGAACATGAATGCGATGTTTATTCGGCTATGAAGGAACTATTTTCAAATATTAGATAATATTCTTAAAATAATGCCATAAGTTCGAAACTGGGTGCAAAATTATGAATAAAGCTAAATCTATTGTGGGGCGTTTTGCTGTCATATCTCCAGGACCGGCCTCCGCCAATGTTCTCAAAGTAGCTAATGGATCAAATTGGGACAATTGTTTCAAATTATAGTGGGGAAGTCGAAATAGAGGATGGGTTTATGTCGTCTAGACCGGGAACGTACAGAATAACATTGTCAAATTCATTGAAATTAAGTATTCAGAATCTTCATCCAACGAAAATAGGAAAGGGCTTATTTCCAAAGCATAAAAGTGTAGCGAGTATTGTCACGGCAGGAAAAAACTAAAATGTTGTGGAATTGTTATGTGTGAAGGAAGCTAATACTCTTATGGCAGATAGGGAACTGCATGATATTTTAAATGATTCAATTAACAGGGTGGGTCATAATGAACATAGGACTGGAGTTATTCATAATATTCCCATTGAGTTTTCAGATGAGTTTATTAAGGAAGAGGTGGAGAGAGTAAATAAGTTTTCAATATTGCAGGTACGGCGCTTGAATAGGCGCAATCTTTATACACTTGACTAGGTTGAGCCCTCTGGAACAGTAGCAGTTACTTTCAATGGCAAAGAGCTACCGACTTATGTTATGATGTATTTTTCTAGGGTGAAGGTCAAGCCTTATGTATACCCAGTGACACAATTTTACAATTGTTTACGTTCTGATCATCTCGCTGTCATTTGCCATAGTGGGGGTGCGCAAAGTGTGGAGGTGGCCATGTCATAGAAGAATGTCTATAAGTAATCCCTAAATGCATTCATTGTGGGTGTTAAGAATAGAAAAAAAATACTGGACTGTATTTTATTATTTTATCTTTTGTTGAATTTCATTTTGTTAAGTTTGAAGTCTGTATGGACAAGTAGTCTACCTTTGATTACACAATATTGAGTTATGTGTTAAATTTGAGTTTTAATTATGTGTTGGATCAATAGCAAAATAAGACTATTGTCTTATGAAAGCTATTGGCAGAGATATTGTTAATTTGTGCTTTGTTTTGTGAACATATTTTGTTGTAAGATATTGCTAATCAATATATTAAGCTGGAGAAAAGGGAAAATCGGTAAATTTATTGTAATTTACCAGCAGTGGGGGGTCTCATTTGGCCACCGAATTAGTGTGTCCCGAATGGACGCGACAACGTCAAATTAAATCGATAATAGCTCGTCGAAATTTATCGTATTGGAAGGCCAGTCAGGCTGTGGTCCGCAACTCTCCCTACATTTCACTATATAAAGTCAGGGTGGGTTTAGTTTGTTATAGACAGTACTCAATTCCTAAGTTTTCTAGTACGCCCAAGCAATGAAACATCTTTCGTGGCGACTCTTTCGAGTACCCAGGCACGTGTTGTTGGGGATATGAACGTGGATTCATCTGGAAGGAACAGTTAATGATATAATAAGTAAGGTGTTTGAACAGATGGCATCTAAAGTTGTGTCACTCCTTGTAACAATGACTTCCTCAGTGCTAGGAAAGTTAGACCTGCCAAGTTTAATGTAAACGATAAAAGGCAAAATTTAGAAGGTGTTGAGGGATATGAGAAGCTTTAGCAGCCATAGTCGTAGATCTGCGAGGATCAAAGCGCGTAATGATGTTCAAGGAAACTTTGTCTGGGTTGGCTATATGTTGCATTTATTATGGCTAGTTATTTAAGTATTATACAATTGAATTCTAGAAAAAGCAGGATGGAAAAGGCTGACCTTGATAAATTAATTTTTTTCTCGTGATATATATATATCATAGTGTTGAATGAAACTTGGCTCAAGTAACAGGATAATTTTTTTTAAATAATTTTATTATTTATAGGTCTGATAGACCCACCCAAGCGTGAGATGTTGCGCTGTTAATTATGTCAAACATTCGATTTATTGAAATATTATCGGAATATTTTCAATATCCTTTGGAGTTCGTAGGGCTAAACATATTTTCCTGTGATAGGACATTTTCACTTGTAGATTTGTATAACCCTACACCAGATGATTTTGATACTAATTTATGGGAACAATTTTTCAGTGGAATACCTTCCCCGGTTATCATCTGCACTGACATAAATGCAAACCATGGGCTATGGGGCCCTTTTACATAGATCATTGTGGGATAGAGATTCATGAAACTTTGGGGGTGTTACCTCTTGATATATTAAATACAGGGACGTTTACGCAACTTAACAGACTTCCATATCCTAATACATGCCCAGATGTTAATTTTTCAGCCTCTAGTTTTGCGCCATACATAAATTGGGATACGATTGGTGACTCCACGGGCGATAATTTGCCAAATATTTTGGAAATAGATTTTCAGTTCCCAATTTCTTTCTGGATAGGTCAAACAACAATAAAAAGCTAATTGGGAATTATATTCAACAAAAGTGGAGTTCACAGTTCAAAATTTAGTGGTGGGCCGTGATCCTTTAGTACGGTGTGACAACTTTGTTGGTGTTCTACGGAGCTCAGCTAACTTGGCAGTGCCGACCTCACACAATGGAGGTCATAGGAGAGTTTAACGTTGCCCATGGTGGGCAGAGGCATTTTTTTTAAGGCGATCACTCAAATGAGGTTAAACCCTTATCTGCTTTAAGATAACATTCCTACCTGATAAATTATTGAGGCTACTCTCGCAGGACATCTGTTACGCGGCGAACTTTGTTACCTGCGAAACATGATTCTTGGTATTCATATTTCAAGCCTCTTTATTATTAGTATTATTGTTATTAGTAGTAATATTATTACTATTATTAGTTAGTGTTTTCTCTTACGACAGGTCCATTACTTTTATCAGTGAACTTAGACCGCCAATGCACCCTGTCCTCTGACTAATCCTTTAGCTCTCAGAATATTCTTCTTTCCTTCAAGTCATTCAATATTTGAATCCTCCTTCTTCCTAAACTCCTCTTTCCCTTAACCTTTCCTTCTTTGACGTCGCACGGAAGACAGTTCATCCTAAGGATGTGTCTGATCCAATTTGCTCTGCGCTGAAGAGTCAAATTCAAAATGGTTATCTTCTCCCCCACTCTTCTTAGGACGTCTTCATTTTATGCCCTGCCTGACCATCTAATCTTCTAAAGTCTTCTCCGGCACCACATTTCAAAGCTATCCAAGTATTTCTTTTCCATCTTCCTAAGAGCCCAAATTTCTGCTCCATACATTACGATGCTCTAAATGTAACATTTCAACAGTTTCTTCCTTAGTTCCAAACTCAACTTGCTGGTCAGCAGTAACCTCTTCCTGTTGAAAGCTTCCTTTGCCATGGCGATCCTCGAACTAATTTCATCTTCTCCCTATCTTAACTAGCCGGTCCATCATTTCAGGCAACTCTTCTTTATTTCTGGCCAGCATTGCTAGTTCATCTGCATATTTTATTGTGTTGATGACGCATTATCTTATACTAAAATTGACACATTCCTCTAGGGCTTCCCTGACCAGACAATTGGCATACAAGTTGAACAGACTAGGTGAAAAAAACCCATCCCTGTATCACTCCTCTTCCTATCTCTACGCTGTTGGTCTCTCCATCATTCAGCCTCACCTTCACTTGGTGTGCTAATTACAGATTTGTAATCAACCTTCTGTCCCTCTAGTTGATGCCAATCTTATTCAGTATTTACATTAGTTTCTTCCATTTAAATCTATCGAAAACCTTTTTCCACTCAATAAAACCAATTTAAACTTCTTCCTATACCTCCAGCATTATTTCTGAAACTATTCTCGGCACACCAATGATATCTCTGGTTCTTTTTCTCGATCTATTGGTATTCTTCCATCACACTTTCTATTTAATGTCCCAGTCGCCTGTTGAGTATTCTTTCAAGGCCGTAGCCAGCCATTCATTTCAGGGG
>CABFVX010000719.1:13901-132073 GCA_902151425.1 Timema shepardi | reverse complement strand
GTAAGGAAAAACATGCAACACTCCACGCAAACCAACACAGGCGTCCCATCACTCCCTCCATGTGGTCCACCGTTGCAACTTGTGTATCAACATGGGCGGTCACCTCGTTCAACAGTTTCTGTAAAATATATCTTCATACAGACGCCCTGCTGCCATTGCGTAGCTTCCAATGAAACGTGGAAACGTGAATCCACTTCCTCAGTTGGGTGACCTGATGGTCGAGGGGTTAGGTGTCAGACTTCTGTGCTGGGGGTCCGGGGTTCAATCCTCGGTCCCGGTACAGATTTATCTGATTACCAAACCCTGCCTTCACCTCTGACAAGACATGTATTAATCACAACTTGTGAATGTGGGGAATGCCAGACCTCCACCGTGGTTTGGATTCCACGTTAAACTGTAGGACCCTCATTTCATCTCGCAATCACCCTACCTTTACACATTAGCGTAAGTGCTTATAGCCCAAACGGGTAGTAAGACGTGGTTCTAATAATAATAATAATAATAATAATAATAATAATAATAATAATAATAATAATAATAACACTTCCTCAGTAGAGATGCATCAGCGCTTTCAATATCGGCCATTGTGAGGGCCAACAACTATACCTTTGAAAGAGCCAGCAATTCTTTATGGGTACCTGTTGTCAGGAAATTCAATGCCTATAACTAGTCAAAATTTTCAACACACCCCACTGGCTATATGAGTTGCCTACCCCCCAGGTGCGTACAGTGGTAACTTTGATTGTCTCGATGTGACGCCATTGACGTCACCTACCTCAACACCATAACAGGTAAATACTTGTCTTGTCGCCCCTATGATATGTATTCTTTTTTACCTGGGGATATGACTAACCCTGTATAAATATAGAAAGGTGAGTACCAAATAAATGAAAAATTAATGGATCCTTAGTATTCTGATAACAAAAATGTTTATTATATGAATGTCTATCATATTATTATTATTATTATTATTATTATTAGCACCGCGTCTTACTACCCGTTCGGGTTATACGCACTTACACTAATGTGTAATGGTTGCATTCCCCACATTCACAAGATGTCTTGTCAGAGGTGAAGGAAGGGTTTGGTAATCAGATAAATCTGTGCCGGGACCGAGTATTGAGCCCCGGCCGCCAGCATAGAAGTCCGACACCTTACCCCTAGACCGCCAGGTCACCTCTATCATATTAATAACCACCTTTTTATTGGGTTTTTTCACTTAAATAAATTGTTAAAGAATCATAAAATGGTTTTACGTGCCTGAAATTGTTTTACAAAAATGTCAATGATAATTAATTTTGCTATGTTTGATAACGAGGTGTGGTAGTCATTAATTTCTGTCCATATGGCTCATGCAAATATTTATATCGTCTCTTATTTTATGTGACATTTTTATTTTGCATATATAAATATCTCATTATGAAAGATATTTGTCATTTAAGTTTTCATACAATTAGTATTCTATGATTTACTCTCCTAGTGAAATAATGGAAGATGATTAAAGTTGATATGTGCAGTTTCTATATAAAAAATTATGAAAAATCCATAAAAATAAATTTTGACATTGACGTAAAATTGCTGTGCATGGCTTCACAAGAGCAAGAGGCCTAGGTTTATTTCTAACCGATCTGCATTTAAGTTTTTTTTCACAAATATTGTTTTCTTTTATCTTCACTCCATGGACATTTAAATATATTTCCTCTTGCTTACCCTCTTCATTTTATGCAGTTACACTAAAACAACATATCACTCAAACATGCTACCCTCTTCAGTGAGCAAATAGTCTAAGGCGTCATTCTTGTGTTGGACTGGTCTGCTGATGACGGGGAGATCGGGGTTCAAATCCCGGTCCGGTATATTGAGGGTGGTTTTCCTTAAATTGTTTCCCGTTTTTCTTCCACGCAAATGTGGATAGATTACCTCTAAAACTCTACCTTCCTCGTCCTTACCCAATTAAAGTAGTTATCATGTATTATGTGTACAGCCTGAACAGGTAATGAAACGTGTTGATAATAAAAACTAAGACTTGTCGAGCAATTCCATTACATTTAATAATACTTTGTTAAATCAACCCTTCTATAGCCCGATGCAAATGACATCATAATAATTGTTCTTGCGTGTATTTGTAGATAGGAAGCTTCGTATCTGTCACCTTGCTACCGTCGGGAAATGGAACACATAACGTGTCTACCTTGGTAAGATTATCGCATCAAGAACGGGGCCACCTTCTCTTAGGATTCATCCATTTGTGTTAAAGCACATCAAATGAGCAATAGTTTCGTTTCACAACTAAGTACTTAGGACTGTATTTCGAGGGTTTGCCTTTTTCAGTTGAGAAAAATACATTAAAAGTGGCTCATGCTTGGAGCAGGAATTTGAAGAGTATTTTAAATTTATTTATAAAGTTGAAAATTCATTTATTGTTTTCACTATCCCTTACTAATCAAGCGTATGTCAATAAGTTACTGTTCAAATATTGTATTTAATATTTCTGATACTACGCGAATCAGGTGATACAAGGTGAGTTTTGTTTATCGAGTTGAAGTGCTTAGTAATATTACCAAATGTAAGCGAACAGTTTTTTGAAATTGCAAAGACTTTTATAAATCTTGTAGTCATCTGTCTAAATGAAAACGTTTATACAATAGATAGAAATTATTTATTTGAACTAGATTACTTTTATTTAAAAAATCTTGTTAATTGCATTATTTATTGTTGAAATACAATAAAAAATATTATGAACCTTTAGTTAAAACTTATTCAGTGATTAATGATGGAATAATTAATTCAAAAGTCCCATATTATTTTTAAGTTGTGCTCTCAAGTGATTGTATTATCATATTAAATTATGTATCCTAAATAAAGGTGATAATATGGGTGAATTAAAACCATCTTCCACAAAATTAATCCAAAAATAAAATGAAATCCACATTGTAGGAAAACCACTCCAGTTCAGCCGACCGGAATAAACCCCAGTCCCTAAAATGAGAATTAAGTGTATTAATCCGTGGGACCAAATAAAATTTTAAGATATATTTAGGAATATTAATTAGTCAATTTTTATATCAAATGTATTGCACCAATAAGATCAAATTCACACTATGTTCACTATTTTACAATTTTACAAATTGATTTATAAGAAACCGTTAAATGAATCTGAAACTAATTATATAATATAATAAAGATACCTCTAATTGAACACTGTGTATCACACTATTGCTTAAAGAAAATTATATTAACCCAGGCCACAGAAAATAAGATATCCTTGTCTGTGACCAAAGTGATTAAGCTTTGCAAAACTGGTTTTTTGATTTACAATATTTTTTAGACATCATATACAGCACAGGAGTAGATACGTAGCCCAATGAAAAAGATAGTTAATTTATTATAAATAGTTTGGTTTAGTTGAAAACAGAATTCATGCATGTAATTATTGTTACTATTCAGTTTGTAAGATGTTGTAATCTTGTTTTCTGTCTCTAAATAACAAATTGAGAGTATACAAAACTGTAATCCTTTTCATTTATCTGTATGGATGTGTAGCTTGTTCTCTCAATCTGTTTCAAGAGAATAAATTGAGAATTTTTGAGAGCAAAGTTCCAAAAAAAGATATTTGGGTCCAAAACGGGGTAAAAAAAAATAGGAGAGTGAAAAATTTTACTAAATGAAAAACTTCGCAGATTGTATACATCTACAAATATTTAAGGATAATCAAGATGTAGGTTGGTTATGTGTGTGTCGCGTATGGTTGATGAAAGACATGTGCACAAAATGTTAGTAGGGAAACCTAAAGGTGCAAGGACCCTTGGTAGACCAAGACGTTGATGGGGGAAGGGTGGGGGTTGGATAGTGTGAAAATCTATTTAAAGGTGGTTGTGTGTCGTGTTAGGGATTCGATGGAGGTATATCAGAATCGGGTTGAATGGGGATCTTACGTTATATTAGCCATGAACATTCGAGTTTATTAAGGTCATAAAGTTTTTTAGTTACTATAGTTTAGTTTAAAGTCCCTAATTCATTTGTTCAGATACAATCATTGACTTAGAAACAGTTATGTTCCCTTAAACATATAATAAAGGAACAAAATTTATTCATTCGACAGTTAAAAATCCAAGCTTTCAAATTTGCGGTAATAGTAACGTAAAACAATCAACACATTGTAATGGAAATGTAACTCAATCAAAACACAATAGTTACCCTTAGCAATAGGAACGTAACCCAATCAACTTGAAGCAATAGGAACGTAACCCAATCAACTTGAAGCAATAAAAATGTAACCCAATCAACTTGAATCAATAGGAACGCAACCCAATCAACTTGAAGCAATAGGAACGTAACCCAATCAACTTGAAGCAATAGGAACGTAACCCAATCAACTTGAAGCAATAGGAAATTAACCCAATCAACTTGAAGCAATAGGAACGTAACCCAATCAACTTGAAGCTATAGGAACGTAGTCCATTAAACTAGTACTGGTTAATCTTTCCTCTAAGTAGGCTATACATGATTTAGAATAGACGTTATATATTTAAATAAGCTAAATAAATCCTGTATTGATTGTAGTTTAAGAAAAAATATTTATAAAGTAATTATTTATTTTATGTATCCACACAGTTGATAAATACAGCTCTGAAGCAAGACATCAAGAATTAAATCTAGTGTAGTAAATCTTACTCAAGGAAACACAATGAAGTGGCTTCTTCTTTTTTCCAACTTGTGCATGATCGCTCACTTAAGATCACAATGTAATCAAGATTATGTCTGTGATGAGAAAAACTTGGGAGAAATAATATTTGCCTCAGTGGTAAGTAGGCAACTTTAATAGAAATTATACAAATAGGCTACATATAATTGAGTTCATGCTTGTGTGTATGCGTGCTATTACTATTTACAATATTGGTTCTTTTTAATTTTATTTATTTATAGTTTCATGTGTCTATATTATTTTCATTGGGTGTTCTTTATTTCGACAGCTTCGTTGCCTTGTTAAATTGAGTCCTACAGCTTGTTCTATCAGCATATTTCTTTTTATATTCTCAATTTTGAAAAAATTGATGTGTTTAATTATTAAATATGTTGTTCTAGTAGACATATGATACTAAGAATTAAGTTGTAATTCTTTTTTGTTAAAGGTATAACTAACTCTATATGGATGTTTATGTATTATGTAATTGTTAGTTGAGGGTAAGAAAATCCGCAAAGTTCAACTTCACCCTAATAAAAAGGATATCTTTGTAATAATTCATCAAGGGTTTAAGCTCATTTATAAATGATTTGGTTTAAAAACCTCAATCAAAGAATAAAACAAATTTATCTACTAAGTGTATTAAAGTTAATATAGATCATGTGCTGATTTTATTGTATTTTTTACTATTTCAATTTCAAACATTTTTGGTTGGATCTAAAATAAATATATGGTGCACATTCAAAAATATTTTTAAATATTAATATTAAAATTTTCCAGATTTATTAAAAAATGGATATTGAGGTATTAATTTGAAAACATTTCCAATATATGGTTAAGTAAAGTGATGTGTTAGGTCTCACATGATACTTTACATATTTGCCTTCATATTATTTTAAGAAAATACAATATTATCTCGAATTCTCACAGAAGAAATTCATAATTTCAATTAGTTTTCAAATTAATAATAAGGTTTAATTTGAACATATAAAATAAAGGGTATTTCTTAAGTAATTTTATACATCTACACAAATTGTAATTAAAATACACAGCTGAAGAAAATTTGAAGCAAGGTAGGTCTTCATAAAGTTAAATTTTTAATGTTATCTACATTATTCCATCCCATTTGAATTAATATAAAGTACAAACCGTTATATGAAGGTGTAAAATGATGATAAACAAAATAATGGTATGAGATAGCCATGATTTGAATGGTCGATTGGTCATATTGGGGGAGTTTAATCATTTGATATTTATTTTTGTATCATTATATATTTTTTCAAGATGTGAGTTTCGGTTAAGTTAAATAATTTTTTACATGCTAAGGCGGTAATCTTTAGTATTTATTTATTACTCAGCCTTTTTACTGTATTTATTCGGGGATTTAAGGTTTGGATAAAGGTCGTTTACCTGGATGTCAATTATTTAGGTAATTTTCTTACTAAAGGATGCAGGGCTCGATGTCCCTAATAAATATTCAATTAAATAATCCTGGAGTAAAATATGAATAAGATTTTAGCTAAGGATTCTACCATATACCTAAATGTTAAAATTACATTGTCAATCCCAGTAGTAATAATAATTTCAATCCCAATTTCCTTTATTATATAAATAATAATAATAATAATAATAATAATAATACGCGTCTGTGTTACATCACTCATAGCCCAATTTGTTAAAAGATTAGCCAATCCTAATGTACCATTGCCCAGGGGACGCACGAATGTACTTATCGTACATCCTTTCCGTGGAGGGTCTTTCTATGTCCCGATGAGATGAGATGGTGATTATGAGTGTGTGGAACTGGTGGAAACACTTAAACCTAACTTAAGCCTAATTAACCAAACCCTGGTGACCATTGGGGTAACTCCCCTTTCATAAAAAAATGCCCAAAGTACCAGACTGGATTCGTCTCTAGGTTTGTAGCCAGGTGCACTGACCACTACACCACGGGACTGGTATCAATTTCAGTGTAAGCTCATCACCAATCATAATTAAAATGTATTGTATGTCAAATATAACAACAATATCGGTGGTCTTGGGGTAAAGTGCTTGCCTCAAGACACAATGTTTGTGGGTTCAAACCCATCTGGGCTCGATGGATTTTTCTTGAATGATAAAAATCTGTAGCACAACTTCCTTCGGAGGGGAAGTAAAGCCGTCGGTCCCATGTCGATTGTGGTATGTAAAATAACCCTGAAAGATATATGAAAACACTTCTCCCGGCGAGGTTGGTAGGACCTTTTTCTCTCGCTCATAGAAATTCTTGTATGCTAATATAATAAGTTGGTTCAGAAAGTGCGCGTAAATTACCTCAAATTTTAATAAAACAGAACATTAACAATTTAAACTTAGATATTCAGGAGCAAAAAAGTCTACCCCGAGTCATGGTGGCTGTGTTTATGATATTTCGGGGTTGAAAATGATATAATATATAAATTATAAATTCTACTTCAAAATATAAATAGTGTAGCCTATTTAACCACGGATACTATATAGGTGGCGAATCTTTGGCAAACAAATCAAACTATCCTAGGTTATTTTTTATTTGAGCTAATTAACGTGCACTTTCTTAACAGAATGACTATGTCATCACATGACTTATAAATAAAATTAAATATAGACCTGGCAAAATATCCATCCGCACGACATGAATTCATACCTGTGAGAAGGAGAATCCCCATTTACAAATTTTAGCGTTTTTTCTAAGTCTGGAATCGAACCCTGGACCCTTAGCTATGAAGATATATACTACCGAGTGAGATAAGGTGTCGGACTAATTGGTTATATTCATGTTTATAGATTTTATTTTCTCAACATATACTTGAATGAATGTTGTTTTTATGTTAAATAAATGCTTATTTGAATTTGTTCAACTATTTTAGTTATTTCGTCATGGCGACCGTGGACCTGGGTTCACCTATTCTAGAGACCCATACGATCTCAAAAGGATGTTCCCCAATGGCTTGACTCAACTCACTTCAGTAACGCCTTTACTATTTTTGTTATAAACTAAATTAATTGATATAGATAATAGATTTAATGTCTAACTGTTTTAATGATACTTTAATATAAGGTGGGGCCAAAACAATTAGATGATTAGTGACTTGAAAATTAACACTTTAACTGAAAAGCAAATATTTTTTAGCTAAATAAAAGCAAACTACATATGACACTTTTTCACTTTTTGATGATAATGTCACTCAGGTAGTCTCCACCGGACATCAGACAAACCTCAGCACGTTGTCCATCACTTTCCTCAGCATAGATCGTCTAATTGTTTCCGACCCACACTGTACAGTACATACTTGATAACGATTTACCTAATTTAGAAATAATTACGTGGCTAATTTCTTTAGCACTTCGTCTTACTACCCGATCGGGTTATACGCTTATGTACTAACTACGCTAATGGTACTAGGGATTAGGAAGGTTATTATTTAAAAGAAGTGTACCTGCATTTGTGGAAAACAATTGATGAGAAACCATCCTCAGTACACCCGACCGAGATTCGAACCTCTATCTCCCTGGCATCATCAGTATAGTTCACTGCAAGAGCAGCGCTTTAAACCATGTGGGCACCAAAGGGGGTCAAGTGACTAAGTCATTAGTAGAAGAAACTGCAGATGCATGTTTCTGTAGTTAGGTTTATATATCACCATTGGATTATAGTGAGTAATAACTGATGACCCCAGACACAACATTTTCAATTTTCTACTAATTTAAATTAATTGAATGTTGTCTCCTAATTACAATCATGTATTGTATACTTGGCAACATGGAAGCCCTCCCGAGTCACAGATGGTTGTGGTATCAAATAGCTCGCAATATTAATTGTTCGTTCATGCAAGTGTATAGAAAGAATCTAATGGTGTATTATCAAACGAGCCCGATGAAAAAGGGAAATGTATAAGTATTTATAATAATTTCTTAGGAAATATTTAATATAAAGTTTCAGGAGAGGAAGGAACGTAATTCTGGCGCACTGCGTTCGTTTAGATTATAAAAGTAAATGAACACTTTGTTTACTTTGAAAAGTTGAAGTATGCTAATGATTACCTTGGCGGATTACACTATGGTCATATCTTGCTACCCTATAGGGTAGACCTTTAAAGTAAAACTGCTCTCTTTCAAAGTAAGCGGAATGTATACTCATTTTGCCGTGAAAGTCACACCTTGAGAGATTACACTGTGGTCTCATCATACATGCTATGCCATAGCATAATCAATTAAGGTATTATAGGATTATGGTAGGAAGTAACTTTTACAAAATACAAACTTTTTTTTTTGCAGTCAGCATTGATGACATTTTATTTTATTATAAGTATAGTTTCATAGGTATTGATATTATCTATGGAATGTGGTAGTTTCAGGTCACATTTTTTGAAGAATTACATATGAAAATTGTGTTAGTATATTTTATATCCGTCGAAAAATTTATTCCTAAGTCAGACTGTCATATTCCTTACACTTAAGGGTAAACGGTGGGTACAATACATTAAAAGGAATATTTTATAATAGTTATGAACGCGCATTAATATGAAATATGCGTAATTTCGGCCACTGAATTTCCCGTCAAATAATATGGGACAATAAGAAATTATCCAATAATACTACATCATAAACTCAATTAATAACACCGTTCCAAGACCATTATTTTCCTCAATTAAGGAGTTTATTTAGCCCAGTAATGCACATTGTGTCGATTTATAGCATAGATACCCCAGAAGAACAGTGATTGTTTTAAAAATTGCTCCGATATCTTGTATTAAAGTTACTGATCTACTTTGTATTATTATTCTTGAAGATAAAGATTTGATTTTACTATTTAACAAATGCGTGCATTTAGCTATCAAATATAAAATACTATATACCTGCGTTTAGAAACAAAATTAACCTTTGTCAAGTGACATTTCTTAAAATTACTCTAGTTAGAGAGCTGCAATTATTTTGGTTCCTAACTTAACTAAACTAAGTATAATAAATCGTAATTTGAGACCAATTCTTCATGTTAATGTACTTAATAATTAAACATGGTAGAGATTACATTTATTAAGGTATTTCTCATGATATTAATACTATATTGACTTTGATTTTAGATTGGAATGGAGCAACATTTCGAACTTGGAGAATTCTTTCGTGAACGCTATAGAAAAATTCTACCCATAAAATACAACTTGAAAGACATATACGTTCGAAGCTCCGATGTTGATCGGTGCTTGCAAAGTGCAACATTTAATCTCCAGAGATTTTACCCTCCAATCCGAAAGGTCAATAGCGAAGAAATTACGTTTCAAGCGGTACCTATACACACAGCACCTTTTCAAAAAGATAAGGTGGGCAACTAAAAACAATATCATCTTCAATCATTTTTATACCCAAAATAGTTTGATTGGATCAATCTTGTTTGAATGACCAAATTGGTAATGATAATATATAGTTCTGTGGTAAAATTAACTCAATAGACCAACAAACAAATTGTAGCAGTGCATAGAAACATTCATTCAAATGTACAAGAATGCGGTTCTAGTGCTTTTTAATAAGGTTTTTTTTTAAGATTCTAGCAGTTAAAATATTTAATATTTGGAAAACCAAAGGATGCGTACCCTTTTTACAATAATTATATAATTATTTTTTGGGAATTCAGACAGTATGTTTAAAGTTCAACTATTGAGAGCTAATATGATCAAATGAACAATTATTCTAAAAAAAACTGGTTCATCTCGATTGTATATTAATTCCAACTATCCACACCACTAACGCAACTAAATCATACAGTGATCGCTTGGCTAAGAGATCAGCGTCCATCAGCTCTGAGACCAGCAAAGCAAGTCTCTAGAGTGGGAGCTTAGGGTTTGTGCATAACATTAATTCCAGAGCTTTGTTTGGATAGATAGGCCTGGCCATTAGTAAAGACCGTCACACAAACCCCTTTTAGAGTAGGCATAACTACCATTTTGTATTGGCTTTTGCTTTAATTTGTATTTATTTGAAATAATCTTATTTAATTTTATTTTTTTGAAGCAAAATATAACAAACGTTTTATTATTTTTAGTTTAGAATTTTGATTTGATATTAAATATTGGTACACGTTTCAAGTTTAATTGTTTGCCTTAATTAGTAAGAACGACATTTAATGAGAGATTAACCAAATGGGCCTCAAATTAAACTGTCAAAGTTTCTATTCCCATTTTCATCTTACAGTTTAACATATAATTGTATTCGGTTCTAGAATCATTCTCTCAAATTTTTTCATCAACAACTTTTCTTTCCTTGAACAATCAGAATATCTAGTGTTCTAAATTCTTACTTCACCCTCTAGCTGCTACCTGTTTTTTAAATATTTTTTGGCATTATGTCTTACCCGTTCGGGATATACACTTATGTACTAACTACGCTAATGTTTTAGGGATTAAGAAGACTATTCAGCAGAAGTGTATCCACATTTTCGTGGAGGGAGAGTGAAAAACCCACTCTCAGTGCACCCGACTGAGATTAAAACCTCGATCTCCTCGTCATAGGAAGTCTAGTATACTGCCAGAGTGATACCCTAGAGTAGTGTTCTGGCCCCGGCATTCCAGTCTGACCTACTTTCCACTGATTGGCCAAATTTGGTCACGTGACCCTCCTCCTGCTCTCTGATTGGTTGCTATAAATATCCCCTCCCCTCCTCCTGACCTCCTTTTCCAATTGCTGATTACGTCCTCCGCTACAACCCCCTCGCCTACAGCCCCAAGCCTACCACCCCGGACATGTTGGTTCTTGATGATTAATTATTAAGGATTGTTAATTGATTATTGTTAATTAATTATTGGCTAGGATTGAGGTGTTGGAGTTTTTATTCATCGATTTGTTTATTAGAACCTCTCGCTATGGTGGTCGGGGGCTAGAACGAGCATTGACAGGCAGCAGTGGGGACGCGTGGTGCTAGTTGAGATCCCTCTCTAGCAAGTGTCAGCGGCCGACCAAGGGCTGAGCCATCCCTTTCACTTCCCTCCTCTGACTGCTTGAATTCTCCCTCACCCCCTCCCATCTCTCTCTTCGCGCTGCCCATTCATTGTTGGAAATTCCCCCGAGCCATGAAGGTCATAAAAGAAATGTTAAATTTAAACATCTGTGCTCCTTACAGGCTCATTAACCTGTAGACTGCCGGTCATTCACTGCTGGTAATGAGCCACTCGTCGATGGCTCAGGAGTTCGCTCACCGGTCGTTAATGAACCAAGAATAGACAGCGACACACTTGCTGCCTCTGGTACTACTTCACACACCCCTCTCCCAACCCCCAATGACCCGAGCTCATTAACCTCCTTGGAGGTACACGAATCGACACCCGCCTGTTAAATACCATTAACTATCACTCCGTCTTGTAAAACCGGACATGCAGCACTCAGGGAGCTCCGTCTTGTCCAACCGGACATGCTGCACTCAGGGGGCTGTTAAAATCAAATATCTAGCAACCCCTTAATAGCCGCTAACACCGCACAGCTTCTTAGCATTGCACATAGCAGGAATTTCTTAAGAATGACCATAAGACACGGTGCTAATATTACCGATACTTTCCAGAAAATTTACCCAAAAAATAACTTTCTGAAGGATCAAACCCACGACCTTCCCAAACGGCTGTTTTCATAAGCTAGGGGATTATACCAATTTGTGTTGACAAGTACAAATATGTTTTGACAAATGCTGTCCATTTAACCGCTACATAAACATTATTGTTCAGCACTCGAGTTATTAGAGGGAAGGTTTAGAGAAGAGACTTATTTCAAATAATGGTTTAGGGTGAAATCATCTCACATGTATGATACATTCGCGGCTGCTAGAAGATTTATGGCGACTAACAGGACTTACATAGGGCCTTGCGTGGGGGGCGAGCAACGACCACCTCAATGCACCCGACATTTGCGTGAGGGAGAAAAATAATACCTGTGGTACCCGCGTTTGCTATATCTTTATCTACTCTCACATATTTATATGCCGTAGCTCGCGTAGAGGGAGAGTGGAAAACACCGCTAGTTTACGAGTCCTAGAAAGTCTGTACGAGCACCGAAAGTCCCTGTGGTACCCGCGTTTGCTGTATCTTTATCTACTCTCACATATTTATATGCCGTAGCGTGCGTAGAGAAAGAGCGGAAAGCATCACTAGTGTACGAGTCCTAGAAAGTCTGTACGAGCACCGCAAGTCCCTGTGGTACCCGCGTTTGCTATATCTTTATCTACTCTCACATATTTATATGTTATATGCCGTAGCGTGCGTGTACCCACAATTGCGTAGAGGGAGAGTGGAAAACACCGGGTAGGGTGTCAGACTTCAGTGCTAGGGGTTCCGGGGTTCAATCCTCAGTGCCGACCCCTTTTCAATGTCAGTTAGTAGTTCCATAAAAATGTATCACGTGCTAGTCCAGGGCTTGTGCAAAAAAATGTAGACAGAATAATTTATAGTACTCAAAACAAAAAGAGTTGAGGTATTCGAAGATGTCTGCTAAAAGTGGAACATCGTTTAAAACATATACATTTTGATAATCTTCCATGATGAATATAAAAAATGTACCTTCATCTGCGTGGAGGGAGGGTAGGTTTGCGCACCACCTGTTTGCACCACCGTGCTTGTTCATTCTGTGCGCGAGCACTTGTGCACCATCATTTGCTATTCATTAAACGCCAAAGTGTACCCCACAATTGCATGAACAGCGCATCGAGAAGACATCTCCGTCCACGTCTCAAGTTAGAAGGTGTCTAATAAATAACGGTACTTACACAGGATTGATACGGTTTGCGCATGTGCAGATACCATTATGGTATTTAGGTCATTACACAAACAAATAATTATTTGGGCTGTTAGGAGGAACCAGTATACTTTTAATATTATCATTTCCACCAGTTTCACTGCTTAAATGTATTTTAAGATCAGGAGTAAAATTCATAAACATTTTAAATGAACGTATTTGTGCGTGTACCTATATTTGCGTGGAGGGAGAATGGAAAACCTTCCTAAATAAGTGGGTCTATCCAGGCAAGTTTACACACAGGGTCAGACATAAATTTAAGACGGTAGAAGGAGAAATTAACCTATTATTCTGTGACACGTTAACTTGTACGTGTACCCATATTTGTGCAAAGGGAGAATGGAAAACCTCCCTAAATATGCTCGGCGGCGTTAGCAGTGGGTCTAGCCCGGCAAGTTCACACACAGGGTCATTTATAATATCTAGCACCGCGTCTTACTACCCGGTCGGTTCTAATATTTAAATTTTCCCAGGTCTTTCCCAGGTCTATGACCGCACTCTCGCAATATACTAAAGTGAGGGAGGGTTCGAATCCTAGTCCAACATCTTTGGTCAGTTACGGGTTCCCGACTAACACACACACCAGGTGTTCCACCACCCTAGAAAGGAACAACGAACACTTCAATGCACCCGACATTTGCGCGAGTGAGAAAAAAATCCATGTGGTACCCGCGTTTGCTAGACATACCATGGAATATTTATACACACGCACACATACACGCATACGCACACACGTATACGCACACACACACACACTTCCCTCCCGCCCTCCTTCTGACTCCCCTCCTAAGCTCATTTCCCCTGTTCCAAACTTGTTGGTTCTTGTAATTTCTTGTGTCAGGCTGTTGCACGGAGGGAGTATAGAAAAGCACCCTAGTTCACCTGACTGAGATTTGAACAGGGAGGAGTAAGGTGGAAGAAGGAAACCATACACTTCAGCAAGGATTCAAACCACTGCCATAACTAGCCAAGTAAGTCACACGCACCCGGTGTTCCACCAACTCTATACCCTGCAGGGAGTTGATTCCAACATCTCCCCTCAAATGGCAAGTCCAGATACGGAGCAGAAAGTTTGTACGTTTACACACTGAAAAGTTTACTTACACCCTGAAGTATAGGTGTAGAGGAATAGTTGCAGCGGTACTAATTTTAAAGAATATTTACCAGATAGTTTCAAATTGACTAGAATTAAACAAGTAATAATCAAGTAAGTTTACTCCCGTCCATTGCTCCAGAGTTTCTCTGGTCCAAGCTTAGATACACGGTCTCAAACGTCGCTCCCCCTCCCGTCATTGACGTCTTAGACCATGCGCCCACCGATGCAAGTATAAAAAGTTTGATGGCGCCACATCGTTATTCGAACCTCGATGTCTTTAGCACAATTGATGTCTGTTAGAACGGCCGTACTTCAGGCACCGTCACCAATTTTTGAAGGGTATTTACCTGTCGACTAGAGTTTTAAGACCAGGTAGAATGTGTACCTGCTTTTGATTCATACTTCGATCCCTTCGTTATCGGCCGTCTAGTGACATCTTAGACTATGTGATCAACGATTCACGTATACAATGCAATGTGTCGGTATATTGCTACCCGCGTATAAAGTGAAAACAACCGTTTTATTCTTCAAGCCACTTGTAACAGAAAAAAATAATTTGATGTTCGCAACTATATTTTGGCGGAATAATCTATAGCTCCTACATTAATTCATAGGTAATATTGAATTGAGTAACTTGAATTTAATGTTCACAACTATATTTTGACGGAATAATATATAACTTCATAGATTCTTAAGTAATATCCGGGTCGAGGAAGATATAAAATGTACCTGCATTNGAAGATATAAAATGTACCGGCATTTGTGTGAATGCAGAGCGATACGGTTCACCTGTATTCAATACCCACCCTACCTCCCCCCTGCTAATAGCCACGAAGTTAAGCTTATCGGTATTTATAACTGCGTCCTACTACCCGTCAGGGGCACAAGACACGGACGATGAGGGGGAAAACAGGCCTCGGTACACACGCGCGACAGGGATTCGAACTTATCTCTTCGGGCAAACGTGAGAACCAAATGAGGGAGAAAGAGACAGAATAATAAAATTAGTGATGTAGCATCATTTGCGAAAGGTTGAAATGTGAAAATGGCCAAAGCTATTATTTATTATGCGCGCGGAGGGGGGAATAAGGAAAGGTTCCAGCGTTTACGCGGAGAGAGAGTGGGAGTCCCTTTAGTGAGAGCTACCAACAGTACACCTAGGCAGATATTCCAACCCCTCCCAACACAGATTCGAACCCAATATCTTTTGCAGGGTGCATCCGTTTACAAAACACACACACGGCCTCCCATCGTTCCACATGTCTAATATTTAAAACAAGAAATAATTAAGGCTGCTGCGTCTTATTAGCCATCTGGGACACAACCCGTGGAGTGAGGAAACTGAGCTCAGTACACACGCACGAGAGGGATTTGAAGGGGGGGGGCCGTCCTCACGATTAAAGCCTACCAACATTTGTTTTGTTTGACAACTACTGTCACCATGTACGTGTTAAACGATTTAGTACTAATTACGCTAGTGCATTGATAATTGGGAAGTTTGAATTTAGAGGAAGTGAGCCAGTATTTGCGTGGAGGAAGCGCGGAAAACATCCTTTGTTTACCCAATCGAGATTCGAACCTCTAACTCCTCCATTCTCGACCGTCTGGGTCTACACGAAACAAGCGCGGCAGTCAACTACGCCAGCGAGGTGGGTATCTGGGAAGTTTGAATTTATAGGAAGTGAGCCAGCATCTGCGTGGAGGGAGAGTGAAAAACTAGCCTACAGGTCTAAGGCAGCACACTCTCAGTATACTAAACTGCAGGGGTTTAGAAACCTGGTCCGCTGGATGGCTGCCACCTTATTTGATAAGTTAGGGGGGTCTCCAGCTCAAAGAATTATATTTGATATAGGTTTGGTAACAACATAGCTACTTTTTTTTGAAACAATCAAAGGACAGGGAAGAGAACCCCCTGAATTTGTATGGAGAGCGAGACCGGGAAGCAACTTACTGGAATCCGATTTCCCGGCAAAACATCATGACATGGAGCTAATATCGGTTTCGAACCCTTGACGTGTGTATCTACAAAAAAAAATGAGTGTAAGACCGTCTCTTGCTTCATTTGGTGTACTAGTTAAGTACAAAGTCTATTCCCCCTTAAACCAGCATTTTCAGCGATACGGACAATCGAATAATGGACACTTGGCTCTGTGGATAGACATGCTAACGCCTCACAGACAGGTGATTCCTTAGACGTCTTGACAATTTACGCTAGCCACTCGACATAGATTAAATCGAAAACTCTATTAATAGACAAATACTGGTCTGAATCCTTTCTTCACACAGTGTGAGAGAGAGCGAGAGGGATATAACATTCTTTTACAAGAATGCAGCATGCTTGGCTGGTCAACCGTCAATATGTTCATGAACAAAAATAGGTCTTCAAATCAGGGTTCATACAACCTCATTTAAGATAAATACTTGCATGACTTAATCTAATCTTGCTATCATTCCCTTTGCTAATAAATGAGAATCTCAATTAACATTCACAAAATAAACCATTAGCCTTTTACTGTATAAGATTACAGCATATAATAAGGGATCATGACTTGGTTTAGTGCATCGACATTTGGATTTTGGTGATTCGTCTAAATGTTGTAAAAATAAAATAATTTCAAATAAATATAGTTATAGAATCATTGAACTTCCCATTTCCATTATAGACCACCCGACAGAATTAGTTGAGCCTGAAATTTAGACGGCATGCCTCATAGCGCTGGAACGAAATTCCATAACGGTCGTGGGGTTGCTACGAGTTCACCCTGGTATAAGTCAATTCTGAAGACACTTAAAGTAACGGCGAAAACATACTTACAACTGGTACGTGATTAGCTCGCAAAGCGGAAAAACACTATTTCTGGGTGGACAGATATAACTTTTAAAATACGTTTACTGAACTGTAAGGATATTTCCCCTGTCTAATACTAAGACAGTTCCGATACAATCAAAATTTTCATATGAAGGTACTTTTAAATTGACTGCAAACTAATTCATCTCTGACCACAAGGTAGCTTTCGCGTCATTGGTTTCTATGTTCTATGGCTGACAATGTCGAGAGAGATTACAACTCCCTCCTACAAAAGGCTCGAGTATTGCTGTTTATCGGCCAAGTTGTGTATAAATGTATTTTGTTGAAACAGCACACAGTATGTATCCCTTCTGTCCGGACTAGCATTATAAAAAAATGCTGGGTGATACGATCGACCTGTATTCAAAGGTGAAGTTTGAATCCCCATTTGCGTGGAGGGGTGGGAGTAAGGAAATGGGCAACCATCTAACGCAAACTAGCTGCAGTACACTTGGGACCACATTTTGTGTTCTATTCACGGGACGAATGACGTTCACCGGCATAACGCGTACAGAGTTTGTGAACCGCAGCAGCTTAAAGTTGTTTAGTGCCTCCACATTTGCGTGTGGAAAATCACCATCAGTACGCCCTATAGGATTCGTACCACTCACACACACCTAGGCAGATACCTCGTGACATAGCCCTCAGAAAGCCCTCAGCAGGGGATGTTCGGTTGCGCAAATGCGTTTAACAGCGTAAAGACGTTACCGCTATAACACCTATTAGCGATGCTAAAAACTCCATCAGCTCTTGAGTTATGGCATGAAGTACCCTGCAATATTAGCACAGCGTCTTACTACCCGTTCGGTGAATGTGAGATGAAAATGGAGGACCTACAATTTAACGTGGAATCCGTACCACGGTGGAGGTCAGCGCTCTCTCTCTCTCTCTCTCCTACAAAAAGCGATATAATTATTAGCAACGGATTACCCAGTCATTGACACAGGATTTAAACATGAAGGTGACTGTTGTCCCAAGTGCTAGAGGGTCTGAGGTTCGATCCTAGGAAAAAACTACTCCCAGATTTATCTATTCTTGTCTTGACGACCCACCAAACTGCCGCCATGTATTCAGCCCTGTTATATATTTACGGCCATTAAATAATTGTATTACTTATGAATTTTTATATATGGAAGCATTAAATTTCTTTGTTGTTTAAGAGGTATTGGGGTTGGGTAAACGTTATGGCGGTCGGAGGTCGTGGATTCATATCTCGCTTGGGGGAGGGTGGTTTTGTACTCTCCCTCACACCACATAAACTCTGGAATAATTCTACCTTACTCCTCCGGTCCATGACGGATACACACATCCGTGCATTGTGAAAGACGCTACCAAACAAACAATTTTAGTAGACTTTTGTGACGGGGATAGCGGCCCCTAACTGAGGATTCCGTGGCCCCTGATTGTGCATAATTAGAGCTGTGTCAATGCTCTCTAGCGGTGAAAAAACCCAGGGGTTGCGATGACGTCATTGGGAAAACCCGTTGCTTGGGTCAATGACCTCGATATGTATTATTGTCTCAACTTGTCTTGTCTTCCCTCCAACCTGGTGCCAGGGTTGCGACATAACACGCAATGATTACGTCATTGGGAAAACCCAAGTTTGTTGAGGTCACGATATATTCTTGTCTTGTCGACCCGGCAGACTGGCACCAGGGTTGCGAAGGAGGAGGGGTTCTCAAGGCAGGGGAACCAATTACCACACTCTACCACTGACCGCCATAGCACAAGGTTCATGCTGCTTGTTCCGGGACAGAGCCTTGTGACAGAAGAGCCAATGTTCATTATACCCCCGACAGCCATAGCGCGAGGTTCGTGCCGCTGCCTCATGCTCCTCCAAATCAACTACAACGCTCTAAAACTTCAACACCTCTATCCTACCAATTAATTAATTAAAATAACTAATTAACAATCATTAATAATTAATCATAAAGAACCAACATGTCCGGGTTGGGGGTTGTATGGGGAGGA
Organism: Timema shepardi; assembly: GCA_902151425.1. Lineage (NCBI taxonomy): Eukaryota > Metazoa > Arthropoda > Insecta > Phasmatodea > Timematidae > Timema > Timema shepardi. Next base: position 112,687 of record CABFVX010000719.1, on the reverse strand, counting down.
GGGGGAGTAGGAGGTGGCAGGAGGAGGGGGAATAACGGTAAAAATCACAATACTATCTCGAGGTGTGACGTAGTGGAGCGAGGTATCGGGCTAGCTACTCCCTAGACCATACAGCCACCGAAGTGAATATGTTGCCTGTTGTTGCTGTTGAGTTTTATTTGCAAGCTACAGGTTGTAATAGTGGACCCCTATCCTCATAGTGGGATGGTCATACATATGAATGGATAAAACCATTGCGATGATGCTGCAAGATAAATTACATAATTATTAGTAAATTTGCCCTTGTAAATTCTGATCATTATAAACGTGGGTTTGTCAATTAATTGGTTGTCTCCGTCCTACCCCTTCGCTCATACCCTGTAAGGTGACGACACACCCTCACCTCCTCCAGCTGTAGGGGTAGATGACGCCCCAGAGAGAGAGAGAATAACAGCTTGCCATCTTGGCAAGCTGGAACAACAGAGTAAGAAGATCCAGGCCATACAAAACTTACTCTTTAGAACTACCTGTCTGTACATTTTTCTTCTTACAGACTGTTCCTTTCTGAATCAACTTCGAATATCACACGCAACAACCGCCAAGCATTTAATAATAGTTCTTAACAACTTTACCTTCTCATCCCCCCAGTTCTACCAACATAAAATATTCATGATATTTTGTTCCCCTCTATTCTCTTGACAAAACTAAGTCATTTAATTAACCCAAGTAGTAGTAGGTTTTGACTTCTCGCAATGATAATTATATTGCTGATTTTAAATAAAAATTAGATTACCCAAAGGTTTTTCTTTCAAAAAATAATAATAATTCTTAATTCAACAATATTCAGTATGTATATAACTTTTACCCACCTCGGTGGCGTAGTTGGCTAACGCGCTTGTCGTGTTGAGCTCGACTGCTGAGGACGGGGAGATCAAGGTTCGAATCTCGGTCGGGTGAACTAGAGGTGGTTTTTCCTGTATGGTTTTCCACTCTACCTCCACGCAAATACTGGTTCACTTCCTCTAATTCAACCTTCCCAATTCCTAACCCATTTGAGTAATTAGTACGTAAAGACTATATAACCCGAACGGGTAGTAAGACGCGGTTCTAAATATTATTATTATTATTATACACCTTTTCAATTTTTCAACGAACAATACACATAGGGTAGTGCTAAATATATTGTATATATTATTTACTCTTACATCCATATTGTATTTTTTTTATTTGTAAAATTTTATTTTATTTGTCCCACATTGACACCAAAAAGCAAATTATTCTTCAAATTGAAGTATGATGATATCAATATACAACAATTTATTGAAAGGGATTCGTGATTTAGGTTCAGAATTAAACAAGTTTCAAACTAAATTGTTTTTCTAGAATGTTTTAATGTATGTATGTTTATATGCAGGAGTATAAATGTGATTGTGTTTTATTTCAGTATTTGGGTGTTATTCCTAACTGCAATAAGTTCTACATAGACCTATATAAGCTGAACAGTACTGAACCATTGCAATGCATGGCAGAAAAGACTAGAGCTATTAAGGAGTACGTCAGTCGTGAATGTGGTACTGGCCAGTTCTCTTCCATCATCTACGACACGCTATTTATAGAGGTAATTGCGTTTAGTATTACAAAGTACTAAATCAGGTTACTCCGCTATTTCTCCAGTACCTTTGACACACAGTACATAGTGTATACAAAGTGAGTCACTTAATTTCTCCATCTGAAATATTGATTGCTTTCTATATTGATGATGACCTGGTGGTCTAGGGGTAAGGTGTCGGACTTCTGTGTTGGGAATCCGGGGTTCAATCCTCGGTCCCGGCACAGATTTATCTGATAACCAAACCCTTCCTTCACTTCTGACAAGGAGTGTATTCATCACAACTTGTGAATGTGTGGAATGCCAGGCCTCCACCGTGGTTCGGATTCCACGTTAAACTGTAGGTCCTCCATTTCATCTCACAATCACCCTACCATTACACATTAGCGTAAGTGCGTATAGCCAGAACGGGTAGTAAGATGCGGTGCTAATAATAATAATCTATATTGATAAAAAAAAAGTTTCAAATAAAACTTGTTTTGTGTCAAATAGCATATTAAAATATGTGAGAGACATAACTTTTTTTAATGCATTTTTATAATTTATGAAATATATTTTGGTGTATTTTTATGGTACCCCAATTTTTTTTTAAGATTATCAGTTAAACGGATAATAAAGTGTTCAAAAACATATACATTACCGCTTATAACAGTAGGTTTGAAGAAATATAATCCTGAAATCTACAGTCACTATTCATTAGTTGGATTATATATTTATTTACTTTAAAGAACATGATTAAAGTATGTTTATATAAATACATATGCCACAGATATAAGTACTTTAGTTATATTCTTATAAGAATAAAAATTTTCGATTGTTACAAAAATTGCTAAAACAATTTTTATAAATTTATACTTCAAACAATGTGATTTGAAAATGCATCTTTTGATGAGTATTACAATCTCAATGTGCATCAATAATTGTAAAATAACGGGGTCATACTAATAACATAGTAGACTAAATGCAATATAATAAGTATAGTATATGCACATTTATAAAATAATATCATTCCTAATGTTAAATTAATAGGATAGTAGGCCTGTTATGCAAAATTCCTTTTAAACGGGTGCTAAAATAATCCAGTTTAAAATTATTGATTAGTTTTTAAATAACTAATCAATTGCAATTAAATGTATTTTATTTTGTAAAAAATTTGTTACTATCTATGGGAAAACATTCAGTCTATATAAAAACAAGTACAATAATGTTATTGTTTATAATTATTGTAATCCCAATGTGACGTTTCCTTTTGTTTGTTTTTGTTCTGCATGATGATCATTATTAGTGCTATTATTGTTGTAGGAGCTGTATAATCTGACTCTACCTAAGTGGACGATCTCTGTCTACCCTGAAAACCTTCGCTCTCTATCTCTGTATAGCCAGTATCACTTGATGGCATTGACACGGACGCAACTTAAATATAGTATAGGTGAGTCCGAGTGGAGACGTCAATAAACATAACCGGCCCCGTGATGTAGTGGTCAGTGCACCTGGATACCAACCTAGGGCTCCATAGATCGATTCCCGAAGGTCACAAGGGTCGGGTTAGCTAAGTTTAAATTAGGTTTAAGTGTTTCCACTGGTTCCCTCAACCTCACTATCACCATCACCTAATCTCATCTCATCGGGATATGGAAAGAGCCTCCACGAAAAGGGTGTACTATTAGTACATTCGTGCGTCCACTGGGTAACGGTACATTAGTACAGGCGCTAATCTTCCCACCAACTGGGCCTTGGGCACAGACAAACTTCTCTGTGGCTTCGGGTGAAGTATCCCAATCACGCATTAATAAAATAATTAAATACTCAAACATTAACTTAAAGAAATTGACAACTGTCAAAGTATGAAAAAGTAAATTAAACATAAAAGGAACACATGGGTTGTCACGTAGTCTTTGGAGTCAAAACTGGTAATAGCATGGATAGCTGGTGACCATAAGTTGAAGTTAAAATATATTCCAGGTGAATTGGGGATGTTTTTACACATGTGAGATATAACTGTCAATTCCCATCCTCTATCCACGCTAATGTGGGTGCAATTTCTTTTAACAACGTTTCTTTTGCTTACTACCTTGGTTTAAGACGTAACGGCTCCTGTGGTCGCATCGATATACTGGACCTCTGACTGTGGGGAGATCAGGGTTCGAACTTCTGCTGGGTGTAATGAGAGTGTTTTTTATAAAACGTTTTCCACTCTCCTTCTACGTAAATGCTGGTAAAATTCATCTAAAGTCAACCATACTCATCCCTAACATATTGACTCAATTATAATATATGTGCGTATCCCAAACTCATATAGTGAGACGCGTCGAGAAAAAAAATTAAGCATTTTTTATACTACGCCTCACTACCCTTTCGGATAATAAGGGAAGCCGCTTACAGCATTGGTGATCAACGTAATAGGATAACAGTAACGCAACTCTGATATATACTGCATATATAGCATGTATATGTTTGTGTACAATATTATTGAGATATAAACGCTACTGACTAGTTTCCTGAATATCGAATTCTCTCACTATATCATGCGTATTGTTAAGACAATTAAATATAGATAAACCCACTTCAGTTGCCGAATGGTAAAAGGCATCACTGTAGTGTTAGACTGGCCTGCTAATAGCGGGGAGATAGGAGCTCTAATCCCGGTCGGGTCTAATGAGAGGTTATTCCTAAATGGTTTTCCACTCTCCTTCCACAAAAATGCGGATAGATTAGCTCTAAAATGTTTCCTTCCTTGTCCCTACCCCATTAGAGTAACTAGCATATATGCGTATAATCTAAACAGGCAGTAAGGCGTGGTGATTGTATATATATATAGGGGAAACGTGTGCTCACTGTTCAATACTAGAAACATGTTGACCACTTTGAAAAGAATATAACAAAATGTTATTATTGTATATATAAATAATCACTATATTAATTATTTAAAATATCTCATGAAATTGTAGATGAGTATATTGAATTCAGAGAATATTTTAACAAACTGGTTTCTCCTATTGTTCACGAAAATAACTCTTTATTTTGCTCGATATAAACGTATTGTGTTACTATATACTATTACGTAGCAATACATTTGATATGCAATCCATTCAAATTATTACGCATTTCCTTATACTTATAAGAACCAAGCTTATTATTAACTTTTATGTTCCAAACGGGGTACTTGAAATACAATATTAAACTTTAGTATATTTTGAAATACTTAAAACCAAAATTATCGTTTTATGCTATACATGTATAAAGAAAAATTCTAACAAATTTTTTACCAACTTATCGAAAAAAATACATTCTTTAAGATAGAGTAAAATTTATTGTTTGGAAAAATCTAATTTAATAATAATTTTGACGCATGGACAAAATTAAAATAGTCTTTGATCTAATTTTAAAATATCTGCAGCGTATTGTTGAAGGTTTATTGAGGGTTTAAACACCCTCCTAAATATTTTCTGCTAGGATGAAAAGGAACAGCTTACAAATTTAATATTCTATCTATTCTTAAAGAGACCGCCTGCATTTTTTGAGAGGATAGCAAAGGAAGATAGTTGGTATGATTTTGTTCTCTATGGCAGGAGAAATGTTGTTTAATACATTTATTGACAATTATTGATATACATGTTTAGTTCAGTAACCAACAAATTAAGCAATAGCAATTTTTTTTTCATACTTTTAACCTTAGAAATAATTAGTATGTCCAAGATTCCATACTTTCCAATAGTTAACTAGAAATATAACAATTAAAACAGTATGGGAAAATGTTATGAGCTTATGTTGCGTAGTGAAGAGTGAAAAAGAAGTTCATAAAATGTTCCAAAACTTTTAATTGTTTTGAGCTAAACACAAACAGCGGAATTAAATAACCGTAGAGCAAATTTGGCATTTATAAAGATAGTTAAAAACTTGTCAAAGTGTTTTTAAAGAAGAAAGTATTTTTTATAATTGAAAATAAAAGGATAATATCGCTCACACAATTTTTTATATTATTATTCCATTATTATTTTATTGACCGACCGTAGAGAACGAACCACTCCTGAAAAAGGAACCACGGTATAACTGACAAAAAAGGGGGTTGGTGCAAGTTAAAAGGAGTGTGGTTGATAAAGGAGGGGAAGGGGAAGTACGAGGCTAGCTAATGTAAATATATTCTTTTTTTTATTAAATGTGTTTAAAAATTTCTAGTGTTTTAAATTTTAAGTTTCATTTTCTGTAATAGAAAAAAAAACTTTATATATTTTGAAAGATTTTATATACAGGCTACTATAGTCAACCCCGGTGGTCTTGGGGTAAATTGTTCGATCCATGATCAGATGTGAGTGGGTTACATTCCAGCCGAGGCCGAAGGATTGATCTTGAACGATAAAATTCCGTAGCACAACTTCCTTCGAATACTAGCAAAAAATATTATAAAATACTCATGTAAATAGCTGCTCAATTAGTTAAAATATAGGCCGACTGTATAAATCCTACACTCCATAAATATCCCAAGTGATAGTTTTGAACACTCTACCGAAATTTAAAAAATTTGGGTTTGAGAGGTTAATTAAACATACTTCGCTAAAAATCGTATTTGAGTGTAATTATTAATGTATTTAAGAAATGAGGTAACCTGGTGTTCTAGGGCTAAGGTGGCAGTCTTCTGCGTTGGGGGTCCGGGGTTCAATTCTCGGTCCCGGCAAAGATTTATCTGATTGCCAACCCTTCCTTCACCTCTGACAAGACATGCATTAATCACAACTTGTGAATGTGTGGAATGGCAGGCCTCCACTCGTGGTTCGGATCCCACGTTAAACTGTAGGTCCTCCATTTCATCTCACAATCACCCTACCATTACACATTAGTGTAAGTGCGCATAGCCCAAACGGGTATTAAGACGCAATTCTAATAATCATAATAATAATCATGTCAGAAATGCACAAAAATATAATATTACATAACTAACATAAAATAATTTGACACAAGAAATATATAACATGTGATATTTGAAATACTCTATTTGGTATTGTGAAGAAAAAATTAACCTTCTTTATTAGGCTTCCTCAGATAGTACAGTGTAACGTAATAACAGACATAACCAAAATAACGTACTAATATAAACTTTTTTAGCCCCTTGTCTTATTACCTGATCGGGCTATATGCTCATGTATTAATTATGCTGTGGATTTAGGAATTAGGAAAATTATATTTAGAGCAAGGGTACCCGTATTTGCGTGGAGGGAGAGTGGAAAACCACTTAGAAAAAACCTCAGCACACCCGACCAAGATTAGAACCTCGATCTCACCGTAATTGGCAGTCTAGTCTACTGCAAGAGTAGTGCATTAGACTATGCTACCACTGAAGCGGGTTATTAAAGACACTTACATTATGAAATTTATTGGCCCCGTGGTGTAGTGGTAAGTGCACTTGGCTACTAGCTTAGTGGTCCTGGGCTCTATTCCCAGCTACTACCTCTGATAATTTTCTCGAAAGGTAAATCATTTCAACGTTCACCAGAGTTTGGTTAGTTTCCACTGGTTCAACACCCTCATATTCACTATCATCATCACGAGCTCATCTAATAGGGACATGAAAATAGCCTTCACAGGAAGGATATACGATCAGTACATTCGGATGTCCTCTGAGCAACGTTACATCAGTACTGGCTAATATTTCCACAAATTGAGCTACAGGTGAAGTAGCACAGAAGTGCTATATTTTATATGTTAATAATTAATCACATATTTATATAATATGGACCAATTCTGTAGTCTTCCAGTCTGAGAGAGACTGTCTACACATCCAGAGGTATCGGGTTAAATCCCCAGCACTTCGAAAATGTATGTGAAGTAGTGGATCTGAAACTGGGTCAACTCAGCCTCGTTGGGACACATGTGGAGTGACTTGAATTAAAATTAAAGGATTTGGTCTAGAAAACTGAAATTAATGGCTGGAGGGTTTGCTGTTCTGAACCCATGACACCCTATATCAGTTTCAGTTGGTAATGTTTTTGCCAATAGACGGTGGTCGCTCACATAATATGGTTGGATTGTAAGCTAATACCATGGGGTTTATATTTATAACTCACTTTGCTCGTTTGGGGCTCAGCCCCCAAATCCCCAGTGAATAGCCGTTTTTTGATAGGTCTTACCGTTTAGCCACAAGAGACCTCAAAGAAAGGTCAACACCAATTTTAAAGTTGCCCCGCCATTTTGAAAATTTTCGGGGGTTAAAAATTAAAATATTTAGCTTTTTGGAATTTTGCTGTCAGTTACAGGCTAGAATCCATAAGTTTGCCAAATTTCAAGTGTCTAGCTCATCTGGAAGTGGGTAAACATTGATGTCAGTGAGTGAGTCAGCCGTGAGGCTTTATAGTGGTATGGTATAATTAATACCATTATTGAAGGAAGACCAAACATATTAAATACTTTTAAAGAAATCTAAAGTTTAGTATCTTAAGGCGAACCAAATTTTGAAATAAAATCAGTCATTTGACTGTGGAAGCAACTTTAAGTTAGTACATATTCTTGTAACCACGTTGGTTTTGTTGTCGATGGTATTCAACGAAGTTATAGGCTAAGTGTCACATAATAACTGCTTAGTAAGTGCCATTCATTGTTAATCATACTACTATTAGTTGTAAATAACGTTCTTATATTTCTCATACAAAACTGGTTGTACTGTCTTAACGGTCTACATGAGATTACATAATTATCAAGTTAGTTACACTCTGTCTACCTTAAACGGTAGCAGATTTACCTTGACTTATACGGTGCTATTTTGAAGGATACAGTGTACGCAGTGTAACCTGGTGGTATTCAACCTTTAGTAAGCGTACCCTCGAGGGTCCTCAAAGACATCTTAGGGAGTACGTACAATTTAAATATCTAATAATAATAACTGAATAATCAGGGCCAGATTTAGGGTTAGCTACAAGAGAATCAGACATAAGGACATGTGATCTGGAAGTGCCATTTCTCTTTCTCTCTCTCTTTCTTACCTACACACACATATATATACATATATATATTATAGGGTATGTATAACTTGTATTATGCACCAAACAACTTTGGGGGTAGAAAGTTTATTATATATTATATCTGGGGGTACGCGAATAAAAAATGTTGAATACCACTGGTGTAGCCTATTAAGGTAAATCCGCTACCTTTCATAGTAAATGAAGAGTACCTAGTCTCTACCAGTATATTAAATACACTATTAATAAATAGGTACAGTTACCCGCTTCGTTGTTCATATGGTCTAACGCGCCACTCTCACAGTAGACTAGACTGCCGATGACGTGGAGATAAAAAAAATTGTTTTCCACTTTCCCTCCATTCAAATGTGTCAACACTTCCTCTAACTATAACCTTCCTAATCCCTAAAACTGTTGACGTAATTATTCCATAAGCGTATAGCCCGAACGAATAGTAATACGCGGCGCTAAAAAAATAGGACGTAAATTTAAAAATAACACCTGAATACTGGAATTGAATGCAGACCCATGGCTTGGCGTGAAAATGCTCTACCACCAAGATATCCAAGATGCGTCACATGCTTAATGTCATTCTTCATTAGTATTTTAAGGCAGAGTCTCTTATGTACGTGTGGAAATAATCAGCTAATTATAAGAGTTCATTGATATCACGGCCACTGGCTACTAACGGGTCACATTATGCTGCCGAGTACATTTAAAATTATACATGAAAGAAAATGATTTAGAAGAAAGAAAACACTTGAACAATTCATTGGCATTTGCACGCTAAGCCAAGGGACTCAAATTTGATTCCCGTCATCGGCTGACCTTTTTCAATTTAAGATTATGATACTTGATACATAATAATCTAAAGATCATTTCGATCTTCAAAGTTTAGCTGCTCAAGTACAATTAATTGTAAAATTATTGTTTACTTTCTTACATTTTCAAACTCCAGGCTTGAGCAACAAATATTTAAAGCTAGCATCTCTAGCCACTTTTAATGGTTCTAGTTTGATAAACATATATGTTTGGTATCTCTATATTAAAATATTTTTATAATTAATATAAATTGTAGATTATATTAGCATAACAAATATAGGCTTATTTTTTTTATTAAAGTAGATTCTGTTTAAGGTGGGGATGTAGGGAACGCGAGAGAAGGTAATGGTTTTTGAAGTTGTTTTAGTAAAACTTTTTCTGGTCAGAATAAATAATAAATTTTTCCAGTGGAAAGATAGTTTAATTTTCTTCATGTGGTGACATAAACATTTGTTGAATATGGGTCGAGGGGGTTTTGGAATTCGCTAACAACTTTTTTATCTTAATTTAAAAAATATCTCAGCCAATGTCGCCATTTCTCATGAAATATATTCAAGAATTGTTGAGATCACCACATGAAGAAAATTAAACTCTAGGTTTCTACTGGAGCGATAGTTCATTAATTTTTAGCAAACAAAGTTTTGTTATAAAAGCTGCAAAAACACTGACCTTTGCTCGAGTACCTTATGTCACCACCTATCTTAGGAGACCAACTTGCAGTCAATTAATCTGTATACTAGATATAAAATCCCGTTAGAAACAGAAATATAATCAAAGTGCGGTTTTCTGTATACTTCCCGTGACAACGGCTATATTAAGATCAGTGAAATAGCGAATTATATGTATATATATTATAACCTTGATAATCCGAAATAATTGGGACCGGGGGTGGTTCGGATTACCAATTCGTTTGTATTGGCAAGAATATATTTTATTTCATAAACAAGACAAATATAATATGATATAATAAACTTAAGTATAATAATCGTTTCTTATATATATTACCAATGAGGGGGATTAAAACGCAAAATGATAGGCTGTGTAATATTTTGGTAAAATTTATAATCATTAATTGATAATAATAAAAATAACTAAAAAAGTCACTAATTAAAATACTCGTCGCAGTGGACTCACGCACTTTGCTAGCTAAAAAGATCATTTTAAAATGCGTTGCTTCCTGTTTTCTACGTTTAATGCATCTGTATTTTGGCCTATTTGACTTAAGGTGCGTTCGGATTACCAAACGTTCAGACTATCAAGGCTCTATTGTATATACATATTTATAAATATATAACCCGCCTCGGTGGCGTAGTTGGCTAACGCGCTTGTCGTGTTGAGCTCAACCGCTGAGGACGGGAAGATCGGGGTTCGAATCTCGGTCGGGTGAACTAAGGGTGGGTTTTCCAAAATGGTTTTCCACTCTCTCTCCACGCAAATGCGGGTTCACTTCCTCTTATTCAACCTTACCAATTCCTAATCCATTAGTGTAATTAGTACTTAAAGCGTATAACCCGAACGGGTAGTAAGACGTGGTGCAAATATTATTATTATTTATTATTATATATATATATATGTTTATAGATAAATTATTTTTTAATTTACATGATATTTTGGGGTAAAATGACTCAGATAATGTCCAAAAGGTTCATTAAAATGATAGACATATTTAAAATTTATGTTTATTCAATCTATTCTAATAAATGTGCACCTAAGGAGTTAATTACTAAACTGATGACATAGATTGATAACACTTCCACAATATCTAGTCAAAATCAGCCAAACTACTATATGACAAACACATTGTCATATAGTTTCGATAAATTTCACAACTGTAACTAGAAAATATAAAAAATATCTAGCTAACCTTGACAAATAATTGTTGTTATTTATCGGCATAAATATATGTCAAACATAGTCACTGATGAACATGTAATTTGACATAAGAGCATATCAACATTTTCTCATAATTTTTGTAACTGTCACCTTTAGTTTGTAACTGTCTCCCTGTACACCTTAATTTTGTAACGGTCACTTTGTAAACTTTTTTTTTACAAATCTATATTTAAAGCACTTTAAAAAAGTTAGAGACTTAAATTTTGTTGCCAGCATTGGTAACATTTTACTATATTATTGTTGTACTTTTATAGGTATTATATTAATAATATAAATCAAAATTGACAACTGAGAATCACATGATTTGATGTATGAATACGTAAAAGTAGATCTAGTATTTTTTTCTAGCTCTCAGATATGTCCATTTGTAAGAGAATTCGAAAGATTACATTTATATAGGTCACTAAAGTCACTTTCATAATATAAATGCATCATAAAACATTCCGCATTCATCACTTTTCACAAATACCATAAAAAGTTTTAACAGTAACAATAAAGTTGCATTCTATGAATGCGCCCCCTAAAAAAAAAGTTCTGGACCAAGAATCGTACCAAGATCACACAACATCTATGACCTAATTTAAATCGCACAAAGGTATCAATTGTTTTCAATAGTCTGGCAAGTGATAATTGTTTCCGCCAAACTGTCCTAGGTCCACTGATAGATGAGATTGTGAGTCTGATGATAGACAAGCAAATGGGTCAGCTAAACCCAGATAGGAAACTCTTCATGTATTCGGGCCATGACTCCCAGGTGTTCAGCCTGCTTAGAGCACTGAGAGTGTTCAATGGACTGCATGTCCCTTACGCTGCTGCAGTACTCATAGAGCTTCGTCGTGCTGGTGGTAATCACGTCGTCACGGTGAGTTGGGGTCAGAAAGGGACATTAAGGGCTAATTTCATGGTCAGACATAGTATGCCGCTCTCGAGAGGTACTAAGTCTAGCTATGTTTTTTATTTCTTTTTTTTTTGTATTTAACGTGCACTTTCTGAACCGACCTATTATATCAGCACACGATAACTTCTATGAGCGAGAGGGAAAAGACCCACCAATTTTGCTAGGTAAGGTATTTTCACATACCTTCCATGATTCTTTTACATGCTCTAATTGACATGGGACCGATGGCTTTACTTCCCTTCCAAAGGAAGATGCGCTACGGATTTGTATCGCTCAAGAAAAATCCGTTGACCTCAGCTGGGTTTGAACCCATGAACATCGGGTCCTTAGGAGGGCATTTTATTCCAAGACCACTGAGGTCGACTCTTACCTAAATCGATTGTATTTTATTAATGGACAATGGCCTCATCTCTTTGCCCCCCTAGATAAGGTCTCTAAAATTACTTCATTTAAGGGTTCACTCGACAAATTGTGTTAATTAAACTGTACATTTTTAAACATAAAATTAACCTAATTTATTGGTGCATTTACTATTAAATCAAATTTTATTTTTATTTGGTTCTGATCTTATTATTGTCATGCAGATAACGGTAAACCAATTTATCAGTAAAAGAAATGTAGTATTTAATTTTTATTTTCAATCATATTTACAATCGTAGTCATGGAATCCAAAACAATATCGTAAATAAAAAAACAGATTATTAACACAAGTAATGTAAAACATGAATCAAATATAACATTTTATTTTGAAAGTAGGGAGGGAAACACCAACTCTTTAATTTGACATTAATTTTTAGAGTATTAATATTAAAAATGGTAGACTGTAGTTTAAGGTAAGGCATAAGCTGTCGAAGACACTCCCTTACACAGGCTATGATGGCGTAAATAGCCACGTCATTTATGCGTATATTAAGACACGACTGTTGAAATACCAAGAGAGATAAAAATCCTTCTTGATTATTGTTGCACTGGACCGCAAGTTACAGATTTATGAGTAATAACAAAATAATTTTAAGGTTGGCCTACTTGAAAGAATAATGGAGTATTCTGCAAGTATTAAGGGCCATGGAACTTGTATTAGACATCGTCTTTTAGGATGCCTAGTCAAAATAAGTTTTTGTAATGTAAGGATGTTTTAGAAGTATTTAATGTACACCAAGAGACTCAAATAACACAAGACAAATATTGTTGGCGTCGAATCCTTCACATAAAATAAAACGTAATCTAATGATTTACAATTTACACATTGTTACACCATAATTCCTCCGTCTGTCACAAAGGCCTCTCACATAATTTGAAGTGTGTGAAATGGTAGACTAAGTGCTATAAAAAATTATTTTACATACTATGCTCTAATAAGATATTAGATTTCTTTCATACCTCTATATTGTTTATTTAAATAAGCGTTCTTAACGACTTAATCCAAGGTTTAGGGATAAGGTGGGTGACTTACATTTGATTAACTCGAATTTTCGTGGCGAGAGAAAATGAAAACCACAATTAAAATAATATGAGAAAAAAACTCACTGTTTAATGAGTCAATGTGAACCTATCTGCATATCACACGACTGGTCGTATGAAAACGTGAAAGTATATCTATGATAAGACAGTGTAGAAACACTCTACAATAATGTAAAGTGATAGTGAAGGAAGCAAACCTGAAAGGATAGTTAGGTTAGGCCTAGATAGGAACAAACACACTTCTCTCTTCATGTCTTCTTGCATTTTTCACACTTCCAACTTCTTTACACTTTCACATCTACAATTTTTTTAAATTTTTGAAACTATTCCTTTTTCATGAGTTAGAAATGTGAAAAGTGTATTAAGACATGAAGAGATAAATGTGTTTGTTTTAATCAAATCCTAACCTAACTATCCTTTCAGGTTGGCTTCCTTCACTATCACTCTCTTTATTAGTGCACAATGTTTCTATACTATCTTAATATACATTTCCAAGCCATTGGGCAATAATACATTAAGGTAGATCTAGTAACGTTTTCTATCTGCCAGATATATCCATTGGTAAGAAAATAGAGATATAAACTGATATTTCCCCAATCTCATCTGGGGCCATGCTGGGTTGTTCAATAGAGGTTGATATGTTGCACCAGGTGATGTACAGGAATACGACCAGAACTGAGCCATACTTGCTGAGAATTCCTGGATGCGATACACAATGTCCTCTGAAAACTTTCGTTCAGCTCATGAAGGATCTTATACCAGTAAATTATGAAATGGAATGTGCAGAGACCTATAATGATGATTTGGACACGAACTTTCAAATTCCTCTATTGGGTAAGAATGTAGGCCTAGCTGCCAAAAGTAAGTTGCTGCAAATGTAGGTCATTTACTTTTAATTTTTTTTTCTATTAATTTTTCTTAACACAAAATACAAGTAAATAATGTCCCTAGCTAAGCTAAGATACTCCCAATAATCTATCTTTTTGTCAAAAACTAAAACCATTAAAAATAAATAAGGAATATGCCAAAAATAGTGATGATAATTCTGATTCCTTTGAAAAAATAAATTATAGAGTTTTGTAACATAATGAAAATGACTTATTACTCATAGCATAGATATAGCCTATTTTAAGTATGAAATATATTGTGTATTTGGATACATTTATGACGAAAACCAATTTAGGGTTTTCGAAAACAAGGTGCTTAGGAAGAAATCCTATTTGCTCCAAATAGGGATAGGCCTAAGGCTACTGGAGAGGGTAGGAGGGTATATGCTCACTACTACTAATCAATAGACATTGTTAGGGTAATTAAATATCACAGGTTACGGTGTTTAGTAAGACTGGAATAATCTAAAACCGTATTCAGGTTATTGACTAGCAAACTCAATGGGAAGAAACCATTTGGAAAACCTAGACACAGATGGGAGGATAACATTAGAATGGACCTGAAAGAGATAGGGTGTAATGAGGTGTACTGGATAGAAGTAGCTTAAGATAGGGCAGTGTAGGCTACTTTTACAAGTGCAGCAGTAAACTTTCGCGATCCTAATGCCATAGAATAAGTAAGTTGGTTAAATAATATATGTCCCATGTTGTAGATATATGTTTCTTATTCCGATATAACTAGTGGCGTGATAAGTTTATGTATTGTTTGTATAACAAGTCTTGTTAAAATATCTATATAAAAGAATTCCAGAGTTTGTTCGAATAATTATTTGTCCTCTCTTAATACAATATCTAGCATATTTTTCATCCCAATCACAAGACTATGGCAAAACTATCTGTAAGAATATCTTGTCTAAAGCTAGCTCAAAATCATTACTTGGTTAATTTTTCATCACGCTTTTTTGTTTTCTTAAATTAACTAGACTTGATTTATTGGTATATATTCTTGCTTCCATCAAAATGTTAGATAGTATTAGTCAAACTAAATTCTTGTAAAGAGAATCCTATTAAACTCGCCTACCTAAATACAATATTGCTAGTGTAGCTAGTTCCATGGGAATCAATTCGATACCATGAATGAGTAGTTGTTATGAATCTGTGAGCCATAAATTTACTAAAATGAAATAAAGTTTTAATTTTTAATCTAGTAGAGAGTAGTTAAAAGTGATGGCATAGCACTAATAAAGTGTAAATTATATCTTATATGCTGTTTTAATATTGTGGTTTCTGACCATTTAAGAGTACGTTTTATATTAATATGAATATTTAATTAGGTATAGTTTTTCAAAACAAATATATACATAATCTTATTTTTCTTTCTTTCCTTTTTTAGCACCACGTATTACTAACCGTACGGATTATATTCTTATTTACTAATTACACTAATGGTTTTAGAGAGGAATGAAAAATAATTTTGGAAAAACCACCCTAAGTACACCCGACCAAAATTCGAACCTTGGTCTCCCCGTCACCGGCAGTCTAGTCTACTGCGACAGTGATGCCTTAGACTATGCGGCCACCAAATGGGTTATACATAATAAATACAGCACAATTTTAGTCTAGTTACTATAGTATGTTTATTACTCTGAGTGCGTATAACCCGAACGGGTAGTAAGACGCGGTGCTAATAATAATAATTACTCTGAGTATTTTTATTGAACAGTATTAAAACTAATCATATTTTATTCGTTTGTTTTTCAGGCCTACCAGATGAATGGCAGGATTGTTTTGATTAGTAAAAAAGTCTATTTATTAAAGAATAGACATAATTAAATTACTGATTTTGCCTCATTTCATTGTAAAGTTGATTACTTAAATTTCAAGATGCAGCCCAAATCAACCATTTTAATTATTGTTGCTTGCGTTTTATTTATTTGAATTTCCGGTAAGACAGCTCAACTGTGTGTTTAAATAAAATAGTCCTAAAATAAAAATCTACATTTGATTGTAAGAGAACCTCTATGAAAAATAAAAATGTATTTATTATCTGTTTTGAATAAATTATTTTAAACATTATTTGTAAAAAAAAATTGGTCTCTGAAATACTAATGCTAAAATGTTATTTAAACACTTTAAAATATTTAATATTTTATATAAGAAAACTATTGAGCATAAAATATATGAACACTAATTATTGTTAGCATATTATTTAAACCCAAACAGATTTTGACTAACAGTTTTTATTAATACATTTTCCTCTCTTTTTTTCTACTTCGAGACTTCCTGGCAATAAGTATTTTAATCACGATAATGGCGTAGAAATGAAGTAGGTAGAACTTAGAGGAAGTGTGCCCATATTTACATGTAGATAAACTGTGAAAGTACTTAGTAAAAAAATCCTCAGTTCACCAGTCTGGGATTCGAATCCCTACCTCACTGTCACCAGCTATGTGACTTGACAGTTATTCTACGTGCCTACAGTTACAGGTTTTATTGATGTTGAAATACCAGAAATAGAATTATTCAGTGAATTGTTGGGTTTAAGTAATAATTTTATCATTCAGTATGTTCTAAGATAACTTTAACATTTGTGGTGTGTAAGACCAGTTTGCTGCAACTATATGCCCATGTTTCAGATCATCACATTATATATGCAAGAAATGGATATGGAACGTGGGGAGCTCATAATAATCACTCTTAAAAAGCCTACACTACTAAAATCAATGTCTAAGTTTGGCCTAATACCCTTTTATCCGTTAGAAAATTGCGTTTTAATTTATGAAAGATGTTTGAAAAATAATAACTTTACTAGTGTGGTCTAGACACCCATTAATAAACAATAAGAACTACTTGCCGGTAAATAGTATATATATTTACTAACCTATATGTGCATATACACATATATTTATTTACGTACGTGTAAACACATAATATATTATTGTTGTCCTTGTTCACATGGCAAAATTAAGGCCTAAGCCTTCTCTTACATTTAACCATGTCTTGAGTTAACATTACACTGCATTTATCAAATTATTATCATTAAATAAAACATAGGAGATGAGTATTTGAGGAAAATATACACAAACATATACACATAATTACATATACAATCATATGTATACATACAGAAATATATAAGTATACATTTATTTTACATACACACATATAGATACATATATATGTATATCTACACACACATATATATATTCATATATATGTATATGTTTGTATGTATATGTATGTGTGTGTATTTGTAAAAGAAATGTATACATATAATGTCTATGTATATATAAATATATATATATAGACTCTACATATGATTGTACATTTGTATTTACACGTATACTCGTATGTATATACATATACGTATTTTCATATATATATATACATATATGTATGATTAGATTTTTTGTCATTTAAGGTATGGTAGTTAATATTTCAAAGCTCACTTTAAAAATTAACACAAGTGTTAATGTATGTATTTAAGAGTGATCTTGAACTCTTAATTAACCTAAGTAAGAAAAAATGCCAATAAGTGGTTTTCATTGCTACATTATATTTTAAAATCTAATTATTCTTTCTTTGATAAACTCTTATGAGATAGATACAAATGCATTAACAAATTTTAAGGGATATTATAAAAGAAAATTATTAATAGAGATCCAACAAACGCCTACAGGATTATAAAATTCAAAATTTTTAAATAGTAGAGGATAGGAATTAAATTTAACTTTAAGTTATTTTACTAGTTTATTTAGAGTTAATATGACAATGGTGAAGATACTGGGGAGGAGGAGAGGTTACATAATGATGAGCTACACACCCTGTACTCATCGCAATACATTATTAGGATAATCAAGTATCGTAGTTTACGGTGGGCAGGACAGGCAACACAAAGGGAAGGTTCTCGAACCCTGTTCAGTGTATTGACTGGCAAACCCAGTGGGAAGAGACCATTGGGCCATTGGGTAGACCAAGACACAGATGGGTAGATAACCTTATAATAGATCTGAAAAAGATAGGGTGTAATGAGGTGGACTGGATAGAAGTAGCTCAAGATAGGGATTTGGTGTAGTAAAGTGGATTGTATAGGACTAGCTTAAGATAGGGATAGAATGTAATGAGGTGTATCGAATAGAAGAATTATATCAAGATAGGGATATGGTGTACAGGGGATGGACTGGATAGAACTAGCCCAAGATGAGGGTAAGGTGTAATAAAATGGACTGGATAGAATTAGCTGAAGATAAGGATGGGTGGCGTACCTTTGTAGGTGTGGAAATGAATTTTTGAGTTCCTAATTCCATAGAGTAAGTAAGTAAATGGCAATTAAGGCTGAACCAACGTCAATATATGCATGCAAATCCGGAACAAAATATTTCATCAGAAAAGTATCAATTTTAGAAACGTTGCTTATCGAGAACGTGTGGACTTATACAGTAATTGATACGATTATCAAATGTTGGTGAGGGGGAGGGATGACAGTTTTGAACACTCTTGAAAAAACAAAGAAGAAACATTGGTAAAACTAAAAGCATGGATTTCGTTACGACAAGAGTCAAGGGGTCGTAAATAAGAACCGGTAAGAAAGTGAGTGTAAAGTAAAATGGCACGGGATTGAAATAGGACCAAGTAGTAGCAACGTATATTCCTCTTTTATAAGCGTTTTTATTTAGTAACTGAAAATTATAATCACCTAATCTACTTCTATCAGCTAGCAACATAAACCCGAACAGAAAATCCATCATTGTTCTTGATTTTTTGATTTAAAAAAATAACTGTCCTATACATAACAAGGTCATTTAAACCTCTTTATACCTATTACAATCAAACCAAGGTATTTCTACATACATACATACATTTCAATTTAAGATTTGCAATGATCAATTTACTGGTACCTAATTATTAAAAAAAACTAGTACGGTTAGATTGAAAAACTAATAATTGGAACTAGAAAATGAGATCCAGATATAAAAATAAGAAAATAATTAAATCATTATTAAATAATGTAATTTGTTAAATATTGAAATGCTTATAAATCAAACACTATTTTAAATAGCACATTTCAATTTTTTCAGTGTATACATTTGTGTACATATTTGATCGATATATAGGTTGCGATATATCAAATTATAAATGCATCGATATAGAAAGTAAAATTGCCGTCCCTACACCAAGCCGTGGTTCTAACCCGAACCTACCAGTCACCGGTCAACCAGACTAGATGAGCTTTGCTTTAGTCTGTGTGCCCAGCGATGTGAGCAATGTAGAGTGACCATGAGTACAATAACAGATTTGGAACAAACAAAATATTTTATGGGTGAATCTGGAACAAAATAAAATTATTATAACAATAGAAACACGTGGTAATAAATGTGGGGGTTGCATAGTCCTCAGGAATATGCAAATAG
The DNA here is from genome assembly GCA_902151425.1 of Timema shepardi. Classification (NCBI taxonomy): domain Eukaryota; kingdom Metazoa; phylum Arthropoda; class Insecta; order Phasmatodea; family Timematidae; genus Timema; species Timema shepardi. The sequence continues at coordinate 92,780 of CABFVX010000719.1, read as the reverse complement.
GCACTGAATTAATTAGTGATTGTACCATATTAAATTATGATCAAACGTTATTTTTTGCAGAAAAATCTTGAACGAACAAATGAAACAGCAAAACCATGGATATTTAATTGTGAGGGAAGGGAGGGAATACCACAAAGATAGTTTCTCAAGAGTAAAGAGAGTAGTAAGGATTCAATTAAAGTTTGTGAGTCCGTCCAGTTATGAAATGTTGAACGAAGAAAATGATTTGTGAAACAAACAACAACAAGCGATTAACAAACTATTACAACCATTTACATTTCAATTTTTAAAAGTAGAATCGAAAAAGGGGGGCTACCATGACATAGGTCCCCACGATCTGAATATATCATTATTATGTTAGCAAATCAAAACAGAATAAAAGGAACTTTTTTTAGTGAAAAAACAAAGAACAAGCAATGATCAAACGACTATAGCCATAAAATGGCCAGTTTTCCAAAGGGGGGAGAAGATGGTTTGACAGGATATTGGCTCTTCCACTGTAAACTTATCATTTGTGAGCCTATCAAAATGGAACAAACCAACTTTTGGTGGTTTAAGTTCCTAGCTATAAATACAGAAGTTCTGGGTTAGATCCCTGGTTCTTTCATAATTTATCTGTGAAGCAGTGGGTCTGGAACAGAGCCTAACTCAGCCTCATGAGGACAAATGAGGAGATACTTGAATAAAGAAGTAGTAGCTCTGGTTTAGAAAAACGAGATTAATGGCCGAAGGGTTTGTTGAGCTGACGCTATGACACCGTCTATCCGCAAATGTTGGTACTTTTAACAATAATGGTGGCAGCAACCAGGTCAGTATAGTTCGCTTGCGAGCTCATACCATGGACGTTTCGGAGAAACAATCTGGATCAAATGAAACGCGAACAAACGATTATCCGTCCCCATGGTGTAGTGGTCAGTGTACCTGGTTACGAACTTACGGGTCCCGGTTTCAATTCCCGGCTGGTACCTTGGGTAGTTTTCTATTAATGGGAATTGTCCCAACGGTCAACAGGGGTTGATAAATTAGGCTTAGGTTAGGTGAAAGACTCCCACCTTCATATTCACTATCGTCACAACATCTCATTGCGGGTACAACGTGTAAACAACCTCCATAGAAGTACTCTGTGCCACCAGAGCTTCTAATATTCTACATGATGGCAACTGAATTCGATGACATAATTCTGCCGGTCAGTAGTGCCATACGCTAAAAAATATTATTATTATTATTATCACCACGTCTTACTACCCGTGCGGTTTATGTGTGTAATGGTGATTGTGAAATGAAATGGAGGACCTACAGTTTAACGTGGAATCCGAACCACAGTGGAGATCTGGCATTCGCCACATTCAAAAGTTGTGACTAATACACGTCTTGTCAGAGGTGAAGGAAGTGTTTGGCATTCAGATAAATCTTTTCTATGACCGAGAATTGAACCCTGAGCCCCTAGTACAGAAGTCTGACACCTCATCCCTATACCACCAGGTCCCCTAAGAACATATTTTTTTTAAATCTGGCAAGTAGGTTATCTTTTATTAACTTAATATTCTTTCCATAAAGACACATTATTTATTTATTTACTCCATACCGAACTATATTTCCGGGCAATCTACATTTAATAATGCTAATTTGAGTAGGGTTGAGGGAGATGGAATTTAGGGGAAATGTACCCTAAATCATGTGGAGGGAAAGTGTAAAGCCATTAAGTAAAAAATACCTTCTGTAAGCCAAACTAGGATTCGAACCATGATTCTCCCATTTCCGGCAAACCAGACAAAAATAAGCTCGACATTTTATCCACGTACTCACCTATGCAAGTTAACGTAGATTAGTACAGTCTACAAATGCTTTTCTTTTCAGAATTTAGTATAACAAATCACCTCTGTTATTGATTGTTGTCAATTTACCACCAGAAAAAAAAGGGCTAAAGTTGGTTGTTCAAGGTTTTCTGATCACTGCAAAAAAGATCGAAAGAACATACGACCTTGATGATAATTTAGCTACTTTCTGTTATAGATAACCAAAACTAAGGCTTGCTTAGTGTTTCAAACTACTGAAAATCTGGAAATGTTTGAAACGTTACCTGAACTTTCTTCAATATTCTTAGATAGTTACTGGGTGACCTGGTGGTCTGGGGGTGAGGTGTCAGACTTCTGTGCTAGGGGTCCGGAGTTCAATCCTCTGTCCCGGCACAGATTTATATCTGAATACCAAACTCTTCCTTCACCTCTGACAAGACGTGTATTAATTACAACTTGTGAATGTGAGGAATGCCAGGCCTCCACCGTGGTTTGGATCCCACGTTAAATTGTAGGTACTGTACATTCGAGCGTCCCCTGGGTAACGGTAAATTAGTACTGGCAAATCATTCCCCTACTGGGCTACGAGTGAATTAGCCTAAAGGTTCAATATTATTATGTAAGTATATATGTCCCTTCTCGGGCCTCTCGTAATCCAAAATTATTTTCTCTCAACAATTCTTATAAGGTGAGCCCTATAGGCCGTTGTATCCAGATTGCTAATTCCAGATTTATCGAATTCAACATTTATCATAAAAGAAAAGCCAAACTAAGAGAGTTATTTAAGGAACTATAACTAACTTATCCTGTAGAGGCTCTGCCTCGAATATTTGAAGTAACATTATTCTGTTTAATTTGTTTGTGTATTGTTATACTTTTTAAATACTTATGCTTTTATTACTCTTAAGTTATTTATGTATTATTATTAATATCATTATTATTATTATTATTATTATTAGCACCGCATCTTACTACCCGTTCGGGTTATCCGCACTTACGCTACTGTGTAATGGTAGGGTGATTGTGAGATGAAATGGAGGACCTACAGTTTAACGTGGGATCCGAACCATGGTGGAGGCCTGGCATTCCACACATTCACAAGTTGTAATTAATACACGTCTTGTCAGAGGTGAAGGAAGAATTTGGCAATCAGATAAATCTGTGCCGGGTATTATTTTTATCATCTATCATTAATACTTACGTTTTATTTTTTTAATGACTCATCAGTATGTATAATTATTTTGCTATTTTTATTGTATTTTGTTATTATACGTATTTGTAAGGTACTTGTTTACTTTTCAGTTTTGGCTTGTCATAACTAGGTCTCATGATTGTTGGCCAGCACTATAGTAAATTAATTGAAATTATTATTATTATTATTATTATTACCAATAAAGGTTATTTTTGTCACACTAAAACATTATTTGCGAGTTTAGAAGGCACAAAGATCGACTTTAAATGATAATGTATGTTTTATTACGCAATCGATTGAAAATCTCCTCGAGATTGATCAGTGGCCGACCCTTGGTCTCGCAAAAAGACTGGACTGCCGATGACGGGAATATTGTGGTTGGAATCCCGGTTAGGTGTACTGAGGATGGGTTTTACCTGAATGGTTTTCCACTTTACGTCCCTGAAAATGTGGAAACATTTCCTCTAAATTTAACCTTACTGGTCGTTAAAACCTTAGCGTAGTTAGTACATCCACGTATAACCCGAAAAGGTAGTAGGACAAGTTGTAAATATATACATATATACATATCAATGATTGTTAGGTTCGTGAAAGCCTGCATGTGTTTCTGAAGGCTAAGGTCAAGTTCGCCGGTGAGTTCTGCTAAGTTTACCTTGGGAAACAGACTGAGGTCGTTTCTCGAGCCCACCCAACCTCTAGGCGTGGTCAATTTTCTACATCCGCCTTCCTGGGCCTGTTCTCCTATATATACTAGGAACCACATCACCAAATCGCATCACTACCACTAACTTTAACTCTACACAGTCCAACAGAGAACCAACAGGCAACATGAAGGTTATGGTAAGTTACAACGATCTCTTTACAACGCTTCAATGTTTTGACGTGTCTAATCTAGAGTCAGATTTTAAAAGGAAGAAAACTTTTCGATGGTTTTAAAAGTTATTAAAACACTTTTAGCATAGGCTATTTATAAGTCAATTCATGTAATCTTAAATTGTCACTTTTAAATGATAATATATATATATATATATATATATATATATATTAATTATATTAAAAATAAAATATTGTTCTTAATGTCATCCACAAAAAAAAAAAAAAAGTATCTGTAATCTCCAATCGTTACTTCTTACTAAAAACCTACAATAGATGAGCTGTTGTACACTGGTTGTAGGCCTAGTGCTCTCAAAACTATTTGTTTTCTTGTTGCTAAGTCCTCTTTATATTCTCTCCCAACTGGGATTCGAACTCTAAACGTCCACACCACCTGGTTAGAAGTAAGTTAGCATCTCTGAGATGCTCTTTATCGCTATAATCCATGCCAATACCAACAAATTGTATCATGTTGGTCTCACGTCGATAAAGGAATTTAGTTTTATTTCACTTGTTGCCAGATCAATATAAGATGTGTGTTATTATTAATAGAGTTGTGGACCCAAAAACAGTGTTCTATATATATTATTGTTAGTGAATTCTGAATCGTTTAGCTTTTTATTTCTTGGGGAAACTATTATTTTGTTCTCTTTCGATCAGCAAACTTTTGTTACATAATAACTATTTTTTAAGGTCTCATCAACTATTCTCAATTCCATATAATACAATGTTAGGCTGTAATTATTATTATTGATTTAATAGAAAAACTTCAATAAACTTTTGTAAATGAGTTGAATATATATTTAAAATCATGTAAATGTTAAGGAGGCTCCCCTAAGATGTTTATTTTAAAACAAACTTTTTATAATCAAGAAAGTAGAATTAATTCCCAACAATTTTTTTTAAATGTTACAAACAATTCTAAACTCGTGTGAATACTCTGAAGACTTTTATATACACTCTCGTCTAATGCAAATAAGACTCATTTATAGCCTATAAATTTGACGTAATAATATTAATAATTAACTCTTTTGGAAATCTTAACCTAAACTCCCCCTCCGCGCCTCCCACTACCATTGATGTAAAGATCTCCAAGTGGTCTGTTTCAGAAACATTCATTTTTACACTTTTCAAAATACCGTTATTTAGATAGTTTTAGAAAAGCTAACTTAAAAATATAAAATGCTATAAATATTTATGGTATACACTTTTTTATTCTTAAGATGTATCGCCATGAAAGCAAAGATTAGCCATTTTTTTAAATATCAACGACCAAAATTTTGTTCTCACATTTCAAGGCCTCATATATTTTATACACCTCAAAAGCTAGTTGGATTGCTTTAAACATAATAATTAATTAATATTGTATTTTTACTGCAAGTACTTAACTTTACAATTTACAAAATAATGATATATTTTTCATTGGTGTGGAAAAGCATACGTTTGTATTGAAATAAAATTTCAAATATAATTGACCACGTTGCTAATTAGAACAAAAATATAAAACTAAACAACTTTCAGTTCATCCAGTCGGAAGTCAAACTCAAATACCTTTCTTGAATGCCACGCCAACGACGGGACTTAAGACCTTATTCGTTGTAGTTTGTTCAGTCCCAGTTCTATCAGGTCGTCTCAAAGTGTGGGGTAATACTAGCACAGGGAGTCAAACAGAGGTCAATGGAGCCAGAGACGAGTGTTCTACGTAATATTATCTATCCTCTTGTTCTACCAACGTCTTTAGCATGTAGGCCTAGTATGTATTTTTGTGCACGGGTTCACCTTGGATTGGTAGGCCTTCCCACGTATTTCATATTCGTGGTACTAGAGCTGTGTGTGTAGTACTATAACTAGGTTTTATTTTGGCTCATTAGATTACTATTAGACTAGGTTCAACCAAATATCGAGGATAGTAATCCTAAAATGTATTACTTAAAGATAGTGGTTATGATACTAGGAATAATAATGGCATAATAATGATTCCAATCATAGTTCATCTTATAATAAATAACAAAATCCTTGGTGACCCGTCTCGGTGACGTAGTTAGCTAATGCGCTAGTCATGTTGAGCTAGATGGCCGAGGACGGAGAGATCGAGGTTCAAATCTCTGTCGGGTAAACTGGGGATGATCTTTCTTAACTGGTTTTCCACTTTCTCTCCACGAAAATGCGGGTTCACGTTCTCTATATTCAACCTTCCAAATTCCTAATCCATTAGCGTAATTATTACTTATGCGTATAACCCGAACGGGTATTATTGTTATTATTATTATTAGCACCACATCTTACTACCCGTTGAGGTTATACGCATAGTAGTAATACACGGTGCTAAATAAAACCATAGCCTTGGTCATACTATAAAACATATTAAAAGCTCACTAGGCATTAACTATTATTTGTCTTTAATTAAATATGCACTAGTTTTTAAGTCTGTCTTCGCCATTCACTTAAGATAATTAAATGAAACAATATGCTAAGTTTTTTTAGTTTTGGAAATTTTATGAAGAACCTCTTTCCATTCAGCGTATAACCCGAACGGGTAGTAAGACGCGGTGCTAAATATTATTATTATTATTATTATTATCTTTCCATTCATTTTTAATTTTTATATTTAAGAATGTTCAGACCTTTATCACGGTTTTGGGTGGTCCTTGCACTTTCCCGACAAACTTCAATCTACTACCACATAGATAAGTAGTTTATTCATTTAGTTTTGGAAATTTGGAACCCCCTTCCTCCATTTCACCACGCCCCACTTATAAAGATAAAAAAAATTAACACTAATTTTGTTATTTAGATGTTTCCCTCTACATCCCTGGCAAATTTAGAGTTCTACCTCCCTTAAAAGTTTTTTTCTAATTCTATGCGTCTCAAATCTTCCATTTAGGTACCAATTGAGAGTCAGTTAAATTTAATTTTGAAAAACCAATTATGAAATCTTGTTTACTGGCCTTTAAAATCCCCAGATATACAATTTATTGAAAATTAAACGAGAAATAACAGTTTTCGAAATTTTTGGGATCAAGTAAGCATTCATTCGACTAGAATTTTGAAATAAAAATAAAATAGTGCTGTTTTTGGCAGTATTGGAAATCACTGGAAATCAAATTTCAGTGAGACTAAACCAAATTATTTTTTTAGCCCATAAGGTAATATGGAGACTATTTTGGGGCCACAAATTTGGCCCCTTTTCGTATTTTTCATGTTTAAGATTTTTCACATTATTCTCGGATTCCCAGGAAACTCTGTGTCGAATTTCAACCTTCTAGCCCACAGGGAAGCATGAAAAAACCTCTGGAAGGTGAAAAAAACATGGCATTGACTTTATAATAAATAAATAAATAAATACAAAATAACATTTTAATTATTAACTTATCAAAACTACCTCCAAAAATATCTCTTAAAGCAACTTATCAATACTATTTTAAATAGATAAAAAAAAGTTAAAATTCATATAAAAGTATTGACTTTTTCGCATAAACAAAGGCGTCAGTATCGTTTGGTTTAGTTTCCTAGTGACTGGGAGGTTGAGGTTTGAATCCAAGCTGAGATTACTAATATATTTTTCCTAGTAGTTTCCCACTCTGCCTTCACCCAAATGCGTGTACACTTCCTCTAAATTCTATCATCCTCGTCTCTAACCTTTTAGTGTAGATATGCAGCTGGTTTGGAATACTAGTAATAATACACAATGCTCCTTTAAAATATATAGAGCCGTATTCTATATCTGTTTGATATTAAAACCATAGTTTGATTTACGGTATGCGATCTTGTTGAACAATGAACCTAGTATAGGCCTACCCTAATGGCACATGGTTGCTGTATTTCAGTGAAGGCCACCCAATTATTAAAAAAGAAACACTGTGGCGTGTGTGGACTAGCCATACCCATGTGGACAATTCATTTGAATTCAATCCAGAACCATTCATAATTTAGAAGTATGATTTCGTTGTAAGTTTTCCTCAAACACGTGAATGTTCTTTGGGTCTATTTAATCTTCCATTGCAACTATTATAAATATACCAAAAACTTCACGTCGTTTGTTTCTGACGACTGCACTTGTTTTGCTCTAGTGTAATATAATCATCGAGAATCTACACTGTACCTTATTTTGAATGTTTCAGATCTTGATTTCCGCAGTCATGGCTTTGGCTATTGCCAGCCCAGCCCCCGGCCTTTTGGCCAGCGCCCCCTTGTTGCCTGAGGTTCGAGTGACTCCTGAAGAGGTCACCATTGTGAAACAACCAATCACCGTTCAGCAGCCTGAGCCAGTATACAGACAAGTGCCCGTACCTGTCAAGGCTGTTTCGTATGTCGCACCGGCTATCTCTTACGCTTCTGTCGCTTCTTACGCCAGCCCTGCAATCTCTTACGCTAGCCCTGCCCTCTCTTACGCCAGTCCAGCCATCTCTTACGGCAGCCATGCCCTCGCTTACGGCAGCCCTGCCCTCGCTTACGGCAGCCCTGCCCTCTCTTACGCCACCCCTACTTTGGGATATTCCGCTCATGGCATCTACTCCAGTCCATCTGTAATCAATGTTCACTAAGGAATGTGTATTTCGTACTTTCCTCTAAAGCGTGTACTCAAAGACGTTTCTCCGGCGAATAAAGTTACTATATTTAAAATGTATCACTTCCCATGTATAATCAAGTACGAAGATGTGTGTGCATTGAAAATTGACATTCGACAGGATTCTTCTTCATATATGTCTAAACATGAAAAGGGAAATGAACGAAACTTAAACTAAAGCTGTTCTTTTGGCATTACCTTTAAACCAGTTATTTAATTCACGTGTGATTAAACATATAATACCAAACATTTGTATTCTTAATACCATACGAATACTCAAGAAATCATTTGAAAAATGTAATATGTTTATAAAACTACCACTATATTTATAATAAACCTATCCTGATGTTACCATTCATTTGCAAATAATTTATTTTAGCATATCAAGTATTTGTTTTTTACTTATCTTATTATCTATGTACAAATATTAACCAAGCGGATATTATAAGCTAGTTCAAATATGTACTTAGAGTTGCATGACTCGGTTTTGAAAAATTGATTTTTCAGGCTAGTTACGGTAGTGTCTTTATGATTGTATTTTTGTAAAGTTTAATTATTAGTAACACACCTCAAAATTTACAGTGAACTTAATACCAATATATTATATAATTTTAGTTGAGAACCTGCTTCGCTGCCATGTTGTCTAACGTGCTATCTCGTGTTGGACTATACTACCAAAGACGAGGTGACCGGTGTTCGATTCCGGTCGGGTGAACTAAGGGTGGTTTCCTAAATTGTTTTACACTCTTCTTTCATGCAAATGTGGTTTCATTTCATCTAAATTAAGCCTTCCTAATCCCTTACCCATTAATGTAATTAGTCCATGGACGTATAACCCGAACGGGTAGAAATACGCGGTGCTAATAAACATTAGTTAAGATTTAAAGTAAACATAGAAAAGAGGAAGGTAACAAATACCTGACTTGCTTGACAGCTAGCTGACTGCTAATAGCAGTGTGAAGCTTCCTGCTCTCTTGATTGCTGGCTTACCATAGTGTGCAGGTGCTTTCTCCTTTGTATATTTCGTGTGTCCACGTCTCGTCAACACCAAAATGACGTAGACTTTTCTTACACTATTTTGTAACTACAGTAAATTTATATAGTAAGTACTTGAAGCCTTAATTACCTTTAACAATTCAAGCACAATTTTAGTGAACAATTGGTTTTCAAACTGTCAAAACTCATTGACTATGTTTGGGGTTTAATGCAAGAACATTTTTCAGCTTCATATTCAAGAATATCAGAGGGAAAAGAAATAGATAAAGAGGGGAGAAATTTTATTCAGGACGGAAAAACTATTTACCAAACGGGAGAACTTTGCTCCTAGCCCCATTCCTAGGTTTTAAACCACTACTGGTCTTGGTGATGATCATCTTTCGTAGTCCAAAATTTAATAGTTATCTTTGTATCAGTCTAGAAATTTAATTAAATTAATTAAGAGTTTACAAAAAACACACGAGATTAATCATTTTTAAACGTAAACATTAAAATTTATCTGAATATTAATAAAACAATAAATTCTGTCTCCCCCCCCCCTCCGGTAGGGAAGAGTAAAAATGTAAATTTTCACAAGATAACTAAATGTGAAACCTTCGGTTTCGACATAATTGTTCTATCACTTACTTCGGTTTGTCCTGATCTTTAAGTGATTCTACAAGAATAATTTAAGGCATATGAGAATAACTATTTAACCGAACGAAAACTTAGGATGATCATAGCTTTAATTTTAATCTAGTATTGTAATTTTGCTTATTGTGTTGATCAATCATTGTTTCAACAAACAAATCAAGCGGCAAGGTTATTTTCTTAAAGAGTGATGCATTTGCTCGTGTTCATTAGGACTACCGTACTAATTGCCATGAAAGGGCATGCATGATGTTCTAAGTGACTCAAGTCTCCCACACTAGCTGATTATTTCTTGCAAGACTAATTAGCAAAACACACTTTGTAGTCCTCAAATGAAGGCACATAGAAATGGTTCAAACTTGAAACAGGTGCTATTCCCGTGGTACACCATTAGTATTTTATGTATTGTGTCCAATTCAATTATCAAGGCTCATAAATAGATAATTGGTTTCACATCTACCTTTAATGAAAATTAATAATGACTTATATTAAACTGATAAGAAGAAGAATGGCAAATCTATCTATTTAAATTAGTATCTTATAAGTAGTGTATTTGAAAATATCCTAAGCACATTACTATCGTTTGTGTTAACCATAGGTTCCTACTAATTTCAGAAAACATAAAAATTATCTATTTTAAATCTCAAATGTTTCATTATCAAAATAGCGCTCATAATGTAAAAATTATATCTAAATCAACCTTTCTCAGAGCGTAAATCTAGAAAAGTTAATCTTAATATCCTTAGTACAGTAATGTATTAAGTTTATTTTCTTTCTTTCTTTTCATTTCCCCAATATAATTTTTTAGCTGGGAATAAAAACTAATAACTGTACCTAAAACCATTTCAAAATTAAAATAATGTTGGGGGGATGGGGTAAGAAGTAGAATTGTATGATAGTTTTTCCTTTATACAACGATGACACTATTATATTTAACTTCAATGATAATCAGGTAAACTAAAGAAAAAATGGAAAAGATTCATCTTGAAAAGTGCTATAAATAATGACTTCAGTAGGAGAGGAAAGAACTGTCTCTTGAGGTCAGATCCATATTATGGTGGTCCTGTGTTCATCTTAAAAGAAAAGAAAATTCTGATTTTGTTTCTGTGTTATCACCAATTTTTCAAGACTTCTAAATAAATTTAGCCATGATTGCTAGGGCACATTGACCTAATGATAAAAAGTAGAAATAGTGGGATGAAATGTGTCTAGAGAATGGAGTATGACTATAATTTGATTTTAATTATAATCTTTCGTTCCAGTAAACAACTTTGACAATCGTCCCCCCCCCCCTTCCCCTAAAAAAAATTAGGCCGGAAGAGCGTGCCATACCACCACTCGCACAGATTTCTCCACGAGCACTCAATAGATGGCATTATGACAATATAGTGTGGTGAATGACACATTTTATTGATATTTTTAATAATATACTAAGGCAAGGTGAAATAATTTAGTATATGAATTGAGCAGCCTTTATGTTATACAAGTATGGAAATGAATGCAGGCCTATGTGTATTTCTAGCTTTAAGATGGTCACTACCTCGTGTTAGACTGGCCTGCTGATGATTGCGAGATCGGAACTTTTGAAAAATTGGTCATCAATAAACTACCCATAAACCCTAAAAACAAATAAAAAAGTGTTATTCGTTATGTAAAACACTACATAGATACTCATTTGGAACGAAACAGTTATGGCCATTTGTAAAATATTTCAAGTTTCTAAAAAATTAGTCGTTAGTAAACTACCATTCAATGAAATTTTGCCAAAAAAAAACAATTATTTAGTTATATTTGTCATGTAAAACAAATCCTAGATATGCATTATGAACAAAATTGGTATAGGCATTATCGAAAAATTTTGAATACAAAAAAATTACTCATCAGTAAAATACCTTTAATTGAAGGAGTAGGATAAATAAAACCCGTTTTGTGGTATGGAACTATAACATCTAGATATCAAGTTTGAACAAAATCCAACCAACCGTTTCGGATCCGACGCCAGGGTTAGACAGACCGACACGGGGACAGACAAAATTGTAAAATTCACTTTTTTGGGTTCGTGCTTATATAAAACGTAAAATTTTATCATAATCTCGAAATCGATTTTTTCACGATCCCAATACTTTCTCTTTATATGAGAAAGTAAAAAGCTGCATTCACATTATACGTCACGTCAACGCAACGATTTAATCAAAGACTTTCCTAATTTAAGTGACCTTCTCATTCACACTCTCTTTGATTGTATCCTTCCAACTTCTTCTTCAACAGTTAAAATCGTAGTCATTGCAAGTTTTATTATTTTTAAAACTTGACATATTTGTGTAAAGCACTCTTGTTTCTACCAAAGCGTTACGGAAAACTGACGTTCATTTACCGCTACATCTGAGTTGTGCCGCTATTGGACGTGACGCTGCCGATACATGAAGTTATTTTGACGTAGTGTAAATCGAACTTAAAGCTCCTTCGTTGTTTTAAGTAGGCCATTGCTACATATTTTACCTCAACCACTTCGGTAATAGAACGGACTAGGACATCACTCTCGCTATAGACTAGACGTCCGAGGACGAGTAGTTTGGGGTCTGAATCCCAGTAGGATGTACTGAAGCTTGTGTAGCTAATTGATCCTCCTACCTCATTACATGCAAACCCACATCTCCCCTTCACTCAGCCTTCATCACCCCAGACATGTTAGCGTGATTAGTCTATATGCCATACGCGGGGGTAAAAATACTTTCACCTCCATTCCCTCATTGTATCTTCTTGTAGCATCTATGAAAGTAGGCTCGCTGAGACTCCCCTCATCTTCCTAACCATATACTTGCCTTGCCCCCCACCATCCTTTTCTACGGGTATGCCTACTCTCATCAAGGATTCATGACACAAAGGACAAAAACTAACTTGACTTCCAACAATTAAGTCCCGTTGACCGTCAATCGATGTCATCTTAATTAAAATAAGTCTTATCTTCAATAAGATTCTTAAACATATTATTGAAAAAAAAGGATAAGTCTGATGTCACAAAGATTAACTTGTGCAAACAGCTGAATAATTATTTTTTAAACGTTTCTATATATTTTTAGCACCGTGTATTACTACCCGTTGGGGGTACACGCTTGTATAATACATTACGCTAATGGGTTAAGGGTGAATAAAGTTGAATTTAGAGGAATTTTAACCGGATTTATGTGGAGAAAGAATATAAAACTGTTTAGTAAAAAACTTTCAAAATGGTGGAAGCACAAATGACACGAATTCCAGCCCCGATTACTCTATCATCTGCAGTCCAATCTAATGCGAGAGTGAATTCTTAGACCATTCGACCACCTAAGCGGACTTATAAATTAATTTTTATAAAACTTTATGTTTTCATGTTCACTGATTTGTCATATTATGATTTTTCCCACTTTACCTGATTTATAAAGCTAATAGCGATATAATTTCTAATACCATCACTAATGTGCTCTCACTTATTCTACTGAATTAATATAGGCCAATAACGAGTCGAACTTCAGAAATATATTAATTAGCTTTACATATTTTTCTTTCTTGAATCTAATGAAGTTACCAAATTAACAAAGAGAATGTTAGTTCTAGAAAACCTACTGCTAGTCAACAAACAACAATTATTTTCCTAAATTATTCAAAGTAAGATTACTAATATTTTATCACATATATCATCTCAAGATAAAGTTTAGTAAAAAAGTCAGATAAATAAATATCCCATAATTTAAAATGTTGCAATTCATTCATTATTTGTAGCCTTGAAAAGCTAGCTGAGCCAAGTGCTATTTTATTCAATTTTTTGTATATGTATCTCTATAGAATCTATGTCCATCGCCAATTCATATCTATTTGAGCTGTGTGTCATTCTCTCTTCTTAGTAGTTAATGTGGGCAAATGAAGATGGCACTAGCTGTATGTCCAGGACAACTGGAAGTTCTAAAAGAATTACGTGCCATCCACCATTTTACCTTTACATGTAAGACGCGTTACCTTCTAAACAATGGAAATAATAATAAGTACCCATGTATTGCCAGAAAAGCGCAGATTTAGATGGAATTACACCAAAGAAAAGCAGAGATTGCTTTTCCCTCTATCAGAAATGACAGTATTTCTTCTTCTCTGCCTGGTAATGACACGTGCACAGTCGTAATAGATCTTCAAAAAGTGTTTTCATTAACAAAACTAAGCCACTCAAACATGTACTACTCTCTCGTCAGTTGTATGTTACACTAGTGATGTAATAATTTGCATTTGGCATGAAGGTTTGGGATCAAGAGGTGGAATTGAGATGGCTTCTTGTTTATTCAGGGCTACATTTGTTAGGAAGTTTAGTTTGGGCATTGAATCACAAAATACTTATCTGAATCTTCGGCCAAGATATTTATCTACGTTCGTAAGAACTATCGTACTATTAATCGAAAATACAGTGGTTAGTTTAAGTTAGATTAGGTTAGGTCTAAAAACAAATTGGGTCAGCTGGTCATGATAATTTAAAATAAATTTGTAATCTCTGTTCGGTTCTTTTTAGGTCCGCTTGCCCTCTTGGATTCATGTGGTTGCTCAAAGTTGGGCACACCTACACCTTTGGTGTAGTGTTTCTAGAACAATATATAGTAGACCTATCATTTATTTTCACAACTCTTACGAGTGTATGTATATTTTAAGATAAAAGCGAGAGAAAGTATGTGTGGTACCATTTATTTTTTAACACCACGTGTTACTTCCGTTTGGGTTATACGCTTATGTACTAATTACGCTAGGGATCTTAGGGATGAGGAAGGTCATATTTATAGAAAATGGACCCACATTTGCGTTGAAGGAGAGTGGAAAACAAAAAATCACCCTTAATACACCCGGTCGAGATTCGAACCTTGATCTCCCCCTCATCGGCAGTCTAGTCTACTGAGAGAGTAGCGCCTTTGACCATGCGGCCACCGAAGTGGATCACTCTCTTGTTAACTGGGTATCCAATGACGGGAAGATCGGGACTTTAATTCTTGTTGGGTGTATTGAGGAGGGTGTTTTTTTTCTAAATTGTTTCCGACTCTCCCTCCCACGCAAACGTGGGTATATTTCCTCTGAAATTATAGTCCTTATGCCCAACAGTTGACGTAGTTAATGTGTGAGTATATCCCAAACTGGAGCTAGGAAGCGGTAAAACAATAAATTCAATTATACCTGAAAGCGTGATAGACTTTAAAGTCTTGGGTGACCTGGCGGCCTTCTATGCTGGCGGCCGGGGTTCAATCCCCGGTCCAGGCATAAATTTATCTGATGACCTAACCCTTCCTTCACCTCGGACAAGACATCTTGTGAATGTGGGGAATGCCAGGCCTCCACCGTGGTTCGGATTCCACGTTAAACTGTAGGTCCTCCATTTCATCTCACATTCACCCTACCATTACACATTAGCGTAAGTGCGTATAACTCGAACGGGTAGTAAGACGCGGTGCTAATAATAATTAATAATAGTAATAATAATGTAAAGTCTTAATCAGTCAGAAATGGGCTCCTACAGTTTTTGCTGTTTATTCAATGAACAAGTAGTTTTTTCTCTCTATTATCTGCTGTTTTTGGGATTTGCATTTACACTTGCACTTGAGTGTTTGATAGTTATTTTTATTTAAACACTAAGCCTGTGCGTCTCTTCGAAATTACTAACCATATCCGAATCTTACTAAGATTCAGATTCGATTCGAGATTTTGAATCTTAATATTGGAAGATTAGGATTCGATTCAACATTTAGAATCACAATAAATTCTAGATTCATATTCGATGGGTTTAGCTCAAAATTAGAATCTATCATTTATACTAACTTAACAAATTAACATAATCAGATAAGAAACCAGTTGCGGGGTAGAGTGAAGAGATAAATTAATTCTAGTTCCAGATCGTAAAGGAATGACGGCGGAGGAGGGGGAAAGGGGGTAGAGGTGGACACAATTGTTTGTGTCATTGGATAATATATTGTAGGCCTTACTATGATTATGATTAAAAAAGTGGTGCGATTTTTATTTGACTTTTCACTTTCTGAGATGAGAGATATTAATTGATTTATTTTATAAACCTAAAATGCGTCTAAAAAGTTTATCAGCATTTGTTTGAATGTTGTATTATTGGATAGGATTCGAAAACTTAACATAGTAACATATTCAACACATATTCTTTTTTAAACACTATGAAAGTAACCCCATAATAGATTAGTCGATTAAGGTCTGAACCTATTTTTAAAATAAAATCATTGATATCAATTTTTTTTAAGCATGGGATTCGACCAGAATTCTATTCGATAAAATAAATTTAGTATGAGGTTCGATTCGAATTGGGCTCGAAATTTTTTAAGCATGCGATTCGAATCGTATTAGAGTAAGCTAGCCAAGATTTGAAATTGAAACTGATAGATTCAAACAAGTTTTGTGTTTATTTTTGGATGGTGTTGATGTACTTTTGTGAAGTCAGAATATTGAAAATAATTTAAAGGTAGGGATTCAAATACATATTTGGGTGAATATGAAAAAACTAGCCTAAAAGGGGAGGGGATTTTCTAAGCTAGCATGAGAGAGGCATAGCTCTAAGAGTTTAAGAATTTCTGTCATATAGAGCGTTGATTGAATTTATCACAAGCATACATAATCGTATGTTCAGGCAATTTTATATCTCAATAGGTGGCAAACAACTTTTTAAAATATGTAGGAGTCACAACTCGCATAGGCATAATTTAATTTAGGGGGTTCAAAACCCTTTGTTTATGACATAATGTTAAGACTTACAACTAACCCTAATAAAATATAAGAACAATGTTATTTTATTAAGTTGGGGTTTAGCTTTATTGGCGCAAGAGGGGAGGGGGACAAGAAAATAATAATTTAGGGATGGTCTACCCCCTGCCTTCTCCCCCTATAGTTAATGTTAAAAGAATTATAGGGTTTCTCGTTTGAAGAATTTTGAAAATTATATACTTTTAAAAGCTATTAAGAATAGTGCTCTCCCGATTTTTAATTTTTTTTATAGAGCTAAAGGATGTTTGTATTAGTCCTCCTTCAGTAACTTTTTGAAAATATGAAGAATTTAAGAACAATTTTAGTTTTTTATATGAATTAGTTTCCTTTGAATTTATTTGAAGTAGCCATCTTCCAAGCTAATTTTTTAGAAATGGTTGGCCTTAGAAGCGATTAGGAAGGGTCCTGAGATGGATTTTTCTAATTATAATTCCTTTATAAACTATTGAAAATAGCCTTACCCACGACAATTTTTTGGAAATTTAATGCCTTTAGAAGCTATTTGGAGTCCTCGCTTGGATTTTTGTAAATACTATATGCAAATGGAAGCTATTTTGAGTGGTCACCTTTCAGTAATATTTTAAAAATTAATGCATCTATATGCCATTAATAGCGATATTTATCTGGAAATGTTTTGAAAATTAAATGCCTCTAGAAACTATTTGTAGTGATCCTTCATATTAAAAACTTGGGAAAATTTCCGGGTGGGGTGTTTGAACCACAAAACCTCCGCTCTCCAAAAAGTCCACTAGTCACCTAGTTCTATATCCTTGTCTACCAAATGAAGGTAACTTACTTTTCCGGTAGGCACAATCTGTCTCTTAGAATCTCGACCATTTTCTAACAATAGTTCTACATGCAGCGTTCCCGATACAAAACCGCTTTCTTCTTGTTAACTCTATTTATTTTTACTCGCGTGAAGGTTGCCGTATTTTATTATATTTAACCACAGGGTACAATTAAGCAAAATTTTAAATAATACCTGGACTATACTAAGTTATTTAAATAACGTCCTCGGACCTAGGTTTTATAACTATACTCAAAATATACTTTACATAGTTAAATATAATTAAGTTACTTATATAAATATGGTAAACACATTTTCACTATTGCATTTTTTTGGACACCCAAGTTTATACAAGTGGTATTCAACCGTTTTTTATTCGCGTACCCCCAAATATAATTTATTCTAAACATTTAACCCCAAATGTGGTTGGTGTTTATTAAAAGTTTTACATATTCTTTGATCTACATCTAAGAGAGAGAAAAAATGGCTTTCCCGGATTGCATGTCCTTAGGTCCATGCCTCTTGTAGCTTAATCTACGGTTGGTGTTTATCATGTAATAATGACTGCCTATGTGGTCTAGTGATCAAAGTTCCTGGCTACAAATTTAGAGGTTCCGGGTTCGATCTCCAGCGTTCTAAATTATATCTGTGAAGCAGTGGGTCTGGAACGCTGTAAACTCAACCTTGTGTGGACAAATGAGGAGCTACTTTAGTAAAGTAGCACCAGCTCCTGTCTAGAAAACTGAGATTAGTGGCCGGAGATCGCATTGTGCTGACCACATGACGCCCTCTATCCACACCTGTTGGCACTATCATCGTTAACGCTGGTGGCTGCTCGGTCGGTATAGCTAGCCTGTGGGCTAACACCTTGGAATTCATCATAAAATTTTATATATATATATATATATAGATTCATCATGAAATTATATATACATATATATAGATTCATCATGAAATTATATATATATAGAGAGAGAGAGAGAGAGAGAGAGAGAGAGACGAGAGACAGAGAGAGTTAGGGAGAGCAAGGGAGAGAGTATAGGTTGTGTTAAAACAAAGGGTTCAAAACTTTAGGATCGGTTCATTAAAACAAGTAAAAAAGTCTTAGTAAACCTAGGTCCGCAGAAAAACTCAAATAGAACTACAAGCAATGATAGGTCAAGTAGGTCCAGTCACATGCCCCCCCACCTTGATCTCCCAACCTTAATCCTCTGTATTTAAGTTGGTCTGGGGATACTTAAAAGAGTTTAGTGTAGGCCTACTCGTCTCCGATAAATGATTTATCAGACTTACAAAAGAGAGTTGAAAACGGTGTTCAGACGATTTGAATGAAGGAGCACATAACAGTTTGATTATAAGATGAAATTTGTGTGGAAATTGAAGAACAACATGTAGAACTCATTATTTAGTGATAAGATAATTAATTTGTGCCATGTAAACGACTTATATTTTGTTTCATCATAATTTTTTTTTATTACCGAAAGACAAAATTGCCTATATATCTGTGTGAGTAGGTTTGCGAGCCTCGGTTTATTAATCTCAACATTTTTATAGTAAGTACTACAATCGGGCCCGGATTTAAGAGCGGTGACATGGGCTAACGTCCCAGGGCTTCCATATGTCCGGGACCGCCACAAAATTATTAGGAATATTTATGAAGAAAATAAATATATTTTTACTTCCAAAGTTTTGACATTATTTTATGAACTTAAAACTAGAAAGAAAAAAAAATATGTAAAAAAATGGTTTTAAATCAATTTAATTTATTGTGACAAAAAATTATTTAATTAAATAATATCTTTAACATTTAACAAATTAGTGTTTTTAAATAATAAATCATAATGTTGAAATGTTGGCGGGAGAAAAAAACTTGTTTGGTGTTGGGGCCTCCAATTATTCACAGCTCTGGGGCCTCCAAAGCTCTAAATATGGCCTTGACTACAATATCCTAAGGTTATGAACATTTTATTTTAACAACCTGTACATATACAAATTGTACGCACCTCCTAAGATGTTTTCGCGTACCCCAGGTTGAAAACCACTGTTTTATATGACACAAGGAACCCCTAGGTGTGTTATCAGCTAAGATTAGACAATGCCTTGAAATACATAGTAAATAAGAAGAAAGTAAAGCCTAGTAATCCTCAAAAACGTGTTAGTAGTCATGAACTATACTATATCATATTTAAAGCTTATCGGATCATTGGTATTTTTGATGGATTCAAATGAGTCAATATAAATAATAATATTTTTTTTATCACTACGTCTTACTACCCGTTCGGCTTGTACGCGTATGTACTAATTACGCTAGTGTATTAGGGATGGGGAATATTTAATTTAGAGGAAGTGTACCTACATTTGCGTGGAAAACCATTTAAGCCAAAACAGTACACTCAACTTGTATTCTAACCTTGATCTCCCGGTCATAGACAGTCCAGTATATTGTGAGAGTGACGCCTTAGACCACTCGACCACTGAAGTGGGTAAATATTAGTAATGTATTAGGAAAACAGCTAATTTGAAAAAAAAACAGAGGTAAAATCAATTATGCTAGTTTGGTGTAAATCTGTGATGTATTTATATTTCCAAAAGGTTTGTAAATAGGGTCGATAGAATTATTAACTTGTATATTACAAGTATTGAAATAATGAAAAATAAACATTTATATGAAAAATCTTTTAAGTGTTATTCTGTGAGAGTAGGTTGAAGGGTGTGCTGACAGAATTGTGGACTTGACTTGACTATACAATGCATATTTTGTGTGCTGGGCCTAGTTGTGTACACACCGAATTAACACCTCGCTCCCAAGGACTGACTGTAGCTAGACGAGTAGTTGTCTAGCTTGAACTTACCGGTCGTTTCTTTCTTCACAGACTCACATGGAATTTTACCTCGTTTCCAATCTCGCCTCAAGCCAAGGAATACTTTCATAAGCACTTTTAACAACGTTGTCTAAACACTAATTTTTATAGGAAGCCCAATTTTGACTTCCAACTTTGATCGAAAGTAACTAACGTCTTGCGTTCTATAAATATATATTTTGATTTATTAATTAAAAAGTTAATCAAGAATTGTATCAAAAGCTTCAAATAATACTTCTTAGCTAGGGTCTCCAATCATCTGCCTCCCCCTCGCAAAAAAAAGTAATTTAAAATAATTTTTTTTAGTGTTATTACAGTAGTAGTACCCGCCTCGGTGGCGTAGTTGGCAAACGCGCTAGTCGTATTTTGCTGAGGACGGGGAGATCGAGGTTCGAATCTCGGTCGAGTGAACTGGGGGTGGTTTTTCCTAAATATTTTTCCACTCTCCCTCCACGCAAATGCAGGTTCACTTCCAATAATTCAACCGTCCCAATTCCTAATCCATTAGCGTAATTAGTACTTAAAGCGTATAACCCGAACGGGTAGTAAGACGCGGTGCTAAATATTATTATTATTATTATTATTATTATTACAGTAGTGTGAACGTATATACCAATTTTCAGCTGTATGAGGTATCAGGAAATGCCTAAAGAGGTATATACAGGTAGTATTTCGTTCTAGTAGCCGTGTTGTTATAGCCCGTTTAGGCCTAAATATAAGGGTTGATTCATCCTCAACCATTCGTACGATTTTCTTCCCTAATGACTTTGGTTTGTATAAAGGTATACAGAAAAGCTCTACCAAACTTTAATTTTATCGATTAGTGCGTTCAAAAGTTATCGTGAGACATATTTATCAGACGCAAATCGGTTGTGTTGAAACTGATAGCTTGATCCATTCATTCAATAAACCAAAGCACATGATTATGTTTTTATTTGTTTTTTGAACTTTGACAATATTTACTGGATCGTCTAAACAGGGAGCCTACTACACAAGCGCGCGAGCAACCCCCTCCCTCCAAACTTGTTTTATGCTCCTCTGTCACCTAAGCAATCTTGGAGCCCCCCAAATCGCGATTCCATATGTGGCCACACCGTTTTCAAACCCCTAAGGGTGATCCTGATACTTCCTTATGTATAACTGTATAGTTTCTCTTTACATTATTTAATTAACGTTACATGATTTATTATTATTATTATCACCACGTCTTACCACCCGTTCGGGTTGTACGCACTTACGCTAATCTGTAATGGTAGGGTGATTGTGATATGAAATGGAGGACCTACAGTTTAACGTGGAATCCGAACCACTGGTGGAGGCCTGGCATTCCCCACATTCACAAGATGTCTTGTCAGAGGTGAAGGAAGGGTTTGGTAATCGGATAAATCTGTGCCGGGCATGATTAATTAAATGATCTAAAAATGTAAATACAAATGTAATATTTTTTCTTCCGCCATGGAGGCAACATGAGCTTCCGGTTTACAACTAACGGGATGTATATGAAAATTAGACTGTACTTGGAGAAACTAAGGAAGGTTGAATTTTGACGAAGTGTATCCCCATTTTCATGAAAGGAGATTGGAAATCCATTATTAAAAACCACCCTCAGTACACCCAACCGGTATTCAAACCCCAATCTTCTCCTTATCGGCAGTCTAGTTTATTGCAAGAGTGATGTACAGGGTGGGTTGGAAACAATTATACGATCCACGCCGAGGAAAGTGATGGACAACGCGCTAAAGGTTTGGATGACCTCCGGTGGAGCTCGCCGGAGTCACATTATCTTAAAAAAGTTAAAAATTGTGGTATTTAGTTTGCTTTTTTTTTAGTTAGTGAATTTTACCTTTCAATTAAAGTGTTAATTTTCAAGTTACTAATCGTCTAATCATTTCGGCCCCATCCTACATTTAGACCATGTAGTCACCGAAGCGGGTCATATGAGCTTTAAGCACTTAAGCACTCAAAGTAATACACTTGGATAGCAAAGTTATTTGAGGTGATATTTTCATTTATTCGGAGATATCGTTGATTTGCAAAAAAAATAATTAAATTTCTGGAAATATATAATTTAATATTTCGGTTGCCGTTTATTAACATTTGTTTTATTTAAAAGGATAACCGAGATTTAATT
This sequence comes from Timema shepardi, assembly GCA_902151425.1. Classification (NCBI taxonomy): domain Eukaryota; kingdom Metazoa; phylum Arthropoda; class Insecta; order Phasmatodea; family Timematidae; genus Timema; species Timema shepardi. Next base: position 70,164 of record CABFVX010000719.1, on the reverse strand, counting down.
TATTTTAATATATCTAGGACATTGATTATCAGCTAATAAGTTGTACTGGTTTCTTTCATTATATAAAATAAAATTCATAAGTAAAATTGTATCTTTACAGAAATTGACAAAGTCTTACAAAAGTAGAAGTCAAACAAAAGGCGACCCTTCATGTGCTACGGGGTGGGTTTTTTATATATTTTCCTACCCCTAGCTCAACGATGGTATTATTCAGCCCGCCAGGGCGCCATATCTTGTCTACTTGTGTTATGTTATATGTTTCAATGTAGTGTGTGTTTTCGAGAGCCCCTCGGGGCTGGTGTTAACTTTTTTTTTTCATTTATGTTTCTCGTGTCATTATTCATGTTTATCATTGTTAGATGTTTTGAAATAAAATAATAACATACAAATAACAAACTAAAAGGAAATATCTGTGTTCCTAATATCAACATGGAACCGGCATTGGCTAACATAAGAGATGACAAGTTTTATTAATTATTATATTTAACAACACTTTAAGAACGGTGTAAGGTGTTTTTTTTAATGAAAAGTGAATGTTTAATTTAAAAGTGAATAACATAATAGTATGGTTTTAAGTATGTAGTACAAAGCTAAATTATATTAAAAGTAAGAAAGAATTTTATTAAAATTAATATATTTTATATCAGGGCTTAGCACCAGAACTAATAATAATTCAAATTCGGTTCGTATTCTCACTAGATTATTATGATTTAGTTTTTATTTACTCTCACTGTATTAAGATTTTTTTTTTAATATTTCAACTGACAAAGTTCTATTAATCTTTCAAATTGTTTATTCAACTTAAAAGAACATGATAATGTTTAAAATAATTCAACTAGTAAGACTTTCAGTTAAAAATTGATAAATGAAACAATCTTTGTTTCTAGTCAGACACAATACCGTATTAGTCTTATTTTAAAATTTAACATTATAATATTGCAAAAAAAAATAATTCAAGAAACCAATATCACCTTTAGTAAATATATACACTTACCAAATTATGTTGATGACATAACTTTTACCATAAATTTCTGAATATACTTATAAACGATGCAAAACTTAATGGGATTTTTTACACCCCCTTCCCCCCTCTTAATCTTAAATATAACTCTAAGCCCTGTGCAAGACTTGGGCCAGTTTCATAGGGCCAGTTTCATAGTCAAATTTAGTACGCCTCAAGTGCGGCGCTACACTAAGTACATGACGACACCTACTTAAACTCGAATGGAATGGGCCAGTTTCCTATGCGAGAACAGCCCATTCCATTCGAGTCTCGACTAATCACAGTGTTACCTAGATGTCAGAACGCGTATATCTAGCCAAAATAATGAACTAATCTCGGAGTAGTAGTCCAGAGCTATTCTAGGCTGCATTTTTGTGCAGCATGTCTTACTACCCTTTCTGGTTAGTTGGCTATGTACTAATTATGCTAATGTGTTAGGAATGAGGATGGTTGAAATCAGAGGAAGTGTACCCGCATTTTGGTGGAAGGAAAGTGAAAACCAATTTGGGGAAAAAACACTCTCAGTACATCCAACCATGATTCAAATCCCCATTTGCCCGAGTCTATTGTGAGATTGATGCCTTATACCATGTGGCCACCGAAGCCATTGATTTCTGCCTACTTCTAAACTAGTTTCTGGCAATATCAATATCTTATTGATACTTTTTAACATTTTTATTAATTTATTTTCATTTTGATAATAATTTATTTTTATCACAGCAATACTCCATTGTTCTTGCTGAACAAATATTAAATTATAGTAAAAAAATTATATAAATAATTGTAATTGCTATAGATCCTACTAATAGTTTGGCAATTACCATAAGCCAGTAATATATTTTAATATCGTTACATAAAATAAAACGGAATAGAGAATAAATCAAATCGATTACTGAAATTATTAATATAATTAGAAAATGTTGTAATTAAAAACTATATACTGTATGATTAGACTGTACTATTATAGTTTAACAAAGATAATAAATGTAATATAATTATTTTATTTCCAAACTTAGATATTGTCTAGTTTTAGGTTTCTAGCCTTTTTTGCACATATTTATATCCATCCAGGCTATCCACATTTAACACCAATTGGGTAGGGACGACGAAGGTAAAATTGAGAAGAGGTGAGACCACAGTTCCGTGGAGGGAGATTGGGAGATAATGTTATCGAAACACGCTTTCAGGACATACGGACCGGATTCAAACTCTGAGCTCTCCATCCCTATCCAGCCAGACGATATAATCTTGATACTTAGTCCACGTGTGAATAAATGTATGTCTTTAAATATTGTGCTGAAGTCACTTTGATATATACCTATTATATTTTATAGCCTGTTCAGGCTATACGCATAAATATATAATTATTGGGGTAGGAATGAGAAAGGAAACATCTTAGAGGTAATCTACCCGAGTTTGTTTGGAAGGAAAGCGGAAAAAACATTTAGAAAAAAAAATCACTTTAAGTAGACCCGACAGGGTTTAATGCCCTGGTGGTCTAGGGGTAAGGTCTCGGACCTCTGCGCTGGGGTCCGGGGCTCAATCCTCGGTCCCGGCACAGATTTATCTGATTAACAAACCCTTCTTTCACCTCTGACAAGATGTTTATTGATCACAACTTGTGAATGTGTGGAATGCCAGGACTCCACCGTGGTTCGGATTCCACGTTAAACTGTAGCTCCTCCATTTCATCTCACAATCACCCTACCATTACACATTATCGTAAGTACGTATAAACCGAACGGGTAGTATGACGTGGTTCTAATAATAATAATAATTTAAAACCCTGATCTCCCCATCTACGGCAGGCTATAGCCAAACACGATTGTGACGCTTTCAAACATTCTGCCACTGAAGCGAGTTTCATAATTGTTGACAAATGTTTCTGAAAGGCCGAGACACCTCTGTTTTTTTTACCTTTTATTGCAAGTAAACAAAATGTTAACATACAGTGACCCACCTAGGTGGCGTAGTTAACTAACGTGCTGATTTCGTGTTGAACTAGACTGCCGAAGACGGGGGAGATCGAGGTTCGAATCTCGCTCAGGTGAATTGGAGGGGTTTTTACCTAATTTATTTTCCTCTCACCCTCCACGCAAATGCAGGTTCACTTCCTCTATATTCAACCTTCCCAATCCCTAGTCCATTAGCGTAATTAGTACTTAAGCGTATAATCCGAACGGATAGTAAGACGCGGTGCTAAATAAAAAATAATAACATAGAGTGTACTTTTTTTTAGCACCACGTCTTACTATCCTTTCAGGTTATACGCTTATGGACTGGTTACGATAACGGGTTAGGTATGAGAAAGTTTGAATTTATAGGAAGTGTACCCAAATTTGCGTGGAGAGAGAGAGAGAGAGAGGGGAAAGCATTTAGGGAAAAAAATCACCCTTTTCAATACACCCAACCGGGCTAGAACCACAATATCCCCAACATTGGAATTCTAATCTATTGCAAGAATAGTACCTTAGACCATGCAGCCACTGAAGCGGGTTACAGCGTATACATGTGCTGCCAAACATTGCACAGATTTTGTGCTCAATTTCAACAAATACTTTTGGTAGTTGATCTTTGTTGGAAAAAGAGTACAAATTTGATGTATCAAACTCACAAGGCCATTTGCTCAAACTATACTAAATTCCCAAGTGTGTTTATTTTTATAATATTAAAAAAAAATGGGAATAGGGTTATATTAAGTATATGTTGGTTCATTACAAGGTCCACCGTTCGCACAAAATCAGTGATAGGGCTGCAAGTTTGACATTCCCGCTCTATTCAAAGGTTGGTTGTAGTTTCATCCGTAAGACTTGGAGAAATACCTAACCTTCTTGTAGATTTAGCCTTTAGCATATACTTGATGGCAACCATAATATGTAGTACCCGCTTCAATGGCCACATGGTCTAAGGCATCACTCTTTCATTAGAATATACTGCCGATAACGGGGAGATTGGGGTTCGATCCCAGTTAGATGTGCTGAGGGTGATTTTTCCTAAATGATTTCCCACTTTATCTCCGCGCAACTGTGATTACACTTCCTCTAAATTCAACCTTCCTAATCCCTAGCACATTAGCGTAATTAGTACATAAGCGTATAACCTGAAAGCATAGTAAAAAGTGGTGCTGAAAAAACCTAAATATAATTATTAGTGCTGGACGCAAGTGGAGTTCACCACGCTCTGATCTTAAGAGTTCAGATCTCTATCTCTCGTACTAACGGTGGCATGGTGTGAAATGTAGCCATGGTAATCAGATATTTTTAAAACTGTACCTGTGATATGTTCTCACATATCTGACCAATCATATATTGGCTCTGCTAATATCACATGGGAATATATATTCGTAGATACCTGACCAATGAGTGTTCTATGAGAACCATTTACAGGTTCAGTTTGAACAAACTCTGCTTACCCTGGCAACACTCCACGACATGACTTGACACTGCCAATGTGTGTTTTACTGATTGATTAGTAACAATGTCACAGGTTCAGTTTGAACAAACTCTGCTTACCCTGGCAACACTCCACGACATGACATGACACTGCCAATGTGTGTTTTGCTGATTGATCAGAACAATGTCACAGGTTCAGTTTAAACAAACTCGGCCTGCCCTGGCAACACTCCATGACAATGCGTATTTTTGCATTTAGGATTTCCCACATTCTCTCCATGCGAATTCTGATGGATCGATCTTAAAATTCAACCTCCTCCTTCCTATCCCTTTAGTTAGATAGTTAAGGTCACTGATAGGTGTAATAAAATGTTTATATATAAAAGAACACTCCACCTTAACATCCCACTACCGGCCCTAGCTCCTAAAAGCCACGCCGTGCTCGGGTGTTGAAAAGTATTGTACGACCACCAGAGTGAAACATTTCGATGACTAACATTAATAAAATACCTGGTCATAAACTTGATAGCAGCGGTATTTTTACTACACCCCTTTATGGCTTTTAAAGTTAAGGGGAATCACGCTCTCTTCATGCCTTGTGTACCTCTACCGCAGAGGACCATCTCAACACCCACTTGGCGCAACTTCCTCTTGCTTACCTGGGGCTATAAACCCTCTCTCAATGTGCACTTTAATACTTTCAACTAATCGGTACTCTTCCGAACATTTAACTTGAGCTCTAACCTTTTTCTTTTTCCTAGTCTCTGAAAAATATAGGCAGGAAATCAGACACTCTTCTCTGTATGTGTGTGTGTCCAAGACAAGTTTTTAACTTGATTGAATCATTTCTATGCCCGTCCGGTGTCCAAACGGCTATTGTGGTCAGAAACAGGTTTAGCGGGTCCAGGATTGATTCCGGACGATGTTGACGAATATTTATACTACAAATTCTCCAATATAACAAGAAACTGACCAAGACCAAATGTTGGAAATAGTAGTGGATGTAAAAGTAATAAATTGTAACAATAATATCACCCACTTCAGTGGCTTAATGGTTCTAAGGTGTTGATCTTGTCTTAGACTGACTTGCCGATGAGGGGAAGATCGTGGTTCGAATCCCTATCGGGTTGATTGAGGGTGGTTTTTCCCTAAATTTCCTAGCATAGTTTATCTTTTTATAAAAAAAAACTTTAGAAGGTAGATGTTATCCCCTGTCTACAGTTAAAAAAATGCATTTTTTTATTCTGCCAATGGTATTATATTAAAAAATTAAATAAAACATATTTGGTACGATTTATACAATATTTTGAGTTGCTTTATGAATATAATCTGCGTATGTATTTGTTATATTAATATTAATTGTCGCATTTAATTTTTACTTTGAACTATAATATTTGTATTCCGGCCAACAATTTAATTTAATCATTAATTGGTTTTCAATGTGTAAACCGGTTTGTCCTGCTATTATATCAGTAAATATCTTAGCGCCAGGGCTGGATGTGTATACCCTGATTTTCTTACAAATATACCCATGTGAAAACCAGAAAAAAAAATTCCCGATCTATTTTCACTAATTCATACGTGAGGCCATGTTATCTGTATCTGTCACGTTTGATAGATATTATCAATACTTAGAAAATAACGAGAATAATATAATAAAAACCGCTTCGGTGGCAGCATGGTCTGAAGCAAAGGCGTCACTCCCGCAATAAACTAGACCATCGATGACGGAGAGATAAGGGTTCAAATCTTGGTTGGATGTACTGAAGATAGTTTTTCTTAGATGGTTTTCTACTATACTTCCACTTATATGTGGATACACTTCTTCTAAATTCAACCTTCCCTCAACCCTAACACTTTAACATAAATATTAAATATGCATAAAGCCCGAACGAGTGGTAAGACGTGATGTTAATAATACTTTTTGCCTTCAATTTCAATTTCCTTTATTATAGTGCTGGCTGGCCAACAGTCGAGTTCCTTAAACAACTCTTTGAGCTTAGCTTTTCTTTTATTATAAAAGTCGAATTTGAGAAATCTAGAATTGGCGCTATGGATACAATGGCCTAAAGGGCTCACCTTATAAGAGCTATTGAGAAAAAACCATTTTGTATTATAAGAATCCCGAGAATGAATATGAACGCCTACATGATCAAGGGCCAATTTGCGAGAAATTTTGTTATTGAAAATATTAAAAACAAAAAGGGCATCACAATAAAGTCCACACGAGAAGAGAGCTTGGAGCCATAAGAGGTTTCGAATTCTGTCCTAATCGTAATAAATCCGGTTAGTAAAGAATTTATCATAGCACCGCAGCGACAAACCTTTTTTGAACGTTTTCCAACCTAAGATAGTCAGTTAAGGTAATGGAATTTCAAGCAAAAGTAGCATATTCTAACTTAGATCTAACCAGGGTGCAGTACAGACATAAAAAAACAGTCAATTTTCTTAAATGATGAAGTAATAAATTTAATAAGTCCACGTCACTTTCAATGATTGGGAAATTACATGGTCAACATGATAGTGGAAATAAAGTTTGTTATCCAGGAGAACACCAAGATCATTAATATAAAAGATGCGAACTATGTTTTCATTGCCCAATTTATAGTTAAAAAGGAAAGAATTAGTTTTCCTAGTAAAATATATAGATTTGGTCTTAGATTTATTAATAGACATTCCATTTTCAAAAGACCATTGTAGAATAATATTTATATCATTTTGTAAATCTATACAATCTGTAATAGATTTGATAATTTTAAATAATTTTACATCATCAGCAAAGAGTAAATAACTAGATGAGTTCAAATATTTACTAGCATCATCAATAAACACATTAAAGAGAAGAGGACCTATATTCGAACCCTGTGGTATGCCAGAGAAAGGCCAAAATTACTAAGTTTAGAAAGAATGATACTATGCTGACATAAGTCAAATGCCTTACTTTGGACAAAATAAATAGCATCAACCTGACCTTGGGCAGAGACTTAAGGGGAAACATGTTCAAGAAATTCTACTAAATATGTGACAGTAAATTTATTTTTTATACAGCCATGTTGACTATCTGAAAGTTTATTTTTAAGCTACTGGAAAGTATGCTCATGAATGATGATGATGATGATGATAATAATAATAATAATAATAATAATAATAATAAAGTAAAATATTTCCATTGTTGACCGCCAATAATATATTTGCATTTTCTAAAAGGTGTGCCAAAAGTCAATTTGTAATAAAGTTAAGGAAAATTATTAGGCGTAACGCAGTTTAAAATTGTTTATAAGTCACGTGCTTATGTAGTCTGCTTGATTGTAAAATGCAATCTAAATTTCAATTATGAAAGAATAAATGATTTCCACCAAGTAAAATAATCCTTGAATTCAGGAATCAAGCCCAGGACCCTAGGTATAACTAACCAAGTGTTCTACCACCAAAAAATCTAAGATTTGTCAAGTTATCAGGGTCATTTTTAACTAATAGCTCAATATGGGACACTGGGTTCAATTCACATGTTCATGAGTCATTTTTATATTTATTGAGAGATGTCATTGACAGCTGTTCCCGTAACCTAAGACTATTTCTTCGTCAAATTATGTAGACGCATAGTAAGCCACCATGAAGTTATCTCTTGAATTAGTTTTGAATATATTTTCAGGTCACCATTACAACCACAACCTGCCCCTGTGGCTGAGTGGCGTGAAAGTTCAACCGCAGGTCTAAAAGATCATAGATCAATCTTTGAAAAAATGTCGAAAACTACTTGGTGCTAGTAGTTCTGTCCTATTCCTGATTGCTTTAATTTAGTTTTTAATTAATGTGATTGTATAGCTATTTGTTTAAAAATTACACGATTAGTATTTTAACAGTCTGCCACCTTAGCTCAGTCGGTAGCGTGTCTGCCTACATAACCAAGTGCTCCGGGTCAAATTCTCGGCATGGCCGAAAATTTTTCATTGATGAAAAATATGGGTTTGCCCTTTCACATTGCTAAATTGACGGCCGGGGACTGTATATTGTGTCTGTTGTAGTCTCAAGTTAGATTATAAGGCATATGAATCTACGACAGGCCTAGCAAGCCAGTAGTGGAAAATATATATGGCTTGAATAAAAAATTGACCCAAGCCAAAGGATGGAAACAATAATGGATGTAAAACTATCATAACATGTCCGACACGTTAGCCCAGTTGGTAGCGTGTCTGTTTACTGAAATAGAGGTCCCGGCTTCGATTCTTGGCATAGCCAAAAAATTATTATTGGTGAAATCTAAGTTTCCCCTTTCTAAATGATGAATTGACTGTTGGGGGTGGGATGGTGTGTCTTTAGTTTATAAATCTGATATTACCAGTTAATTCAGAAAATGCACGCTAAATGCCTCAAATAAATGATTACATAACAAAATAAAAAATTAAGTAGTATATGAAATTTATTCCTATTTTACAAATAACGAGAACATAAAAAATATAAAATATTTTCAGTATTAGACCTTGAATTAAAATGTCGATTTTATGTAATAAAGTTAAAATATTATGTCTGTGCTGATGTTAAGAGAATATAAGAGAGGTATAATTGGTGGTGATGAATAATAAAATTCAAAGTGTTTATTTCAAAATCAAACCTGCGTTTAAGCTTTAAAATTTAATTTAATAAATAGAGTTAAAATAGCTATAATTTATAGATAGGCCTAGTTTAAAAATACAATAGAGTAGTAAACCGGCTTGATAGTACACATAGATCAAGTTGATTGCAGTTTATTTTTCATTTTTTGCATCACCAGAGTAGGTTTCAACACGATTATTTGAGTAGTCGAGAAATGCTGAGTACAAAAATGTAGACTATTGTATAAGTATTTAATTTGGAATATTTAGACAAAATTAGATTAACTTTTAGCTATAAAATAGGTGATGAGGGACATCATATTATATACTCAATGTTGATAAAAGTTTTACAGGTGAGATTTTCTGAATCACTTGTGATAGAAATGTCAAAAAAAGGTTTTTTTTAGCACTGCGTCTTACTATTTGTTCAGGTTGTACGCCTTTGTACTAATTACACGAATGGTTTAAGGTATAGGAAGGTTTAATTTAGAAGAAGTGCACTCGCAATTGCGTAAAATGATTGTGGGAAACCATTTAGGGAAAACCACCCTCAATGCACCCGAATGAGATTGAACCCCAATCTCCCCGTCTTCAGCAGTATAGTACAAACTGTCTTGTTAATCCTTAAGATACTATTATTATTATTATTATTATTAGCACCGCGTCTTACTACCCGTTCGGGTTATACGCACTTACGCTAATGTGTAATGGTAGGGTGATTGAGAGATGAAATGAAGGACCTACAGTTTAACGTGGAATCCGAACCACGGTGGAGGCCTGGCATTCCCCACATTCACAAGATGTCTTGTCAGAGGTGAAGGAAGGGTTTGGTAATCAGATAAATTTATGCCGGGAACGGGGATTGAACCCCGGCCGCCAGCATAGAAGTCTGACACCTCACCCCTAGACCACCAGGTCACCTTCTTAAGATACTAAGAAAATAATTAAAATACATTTTGTAATTGTTACGTTTAGCATTATAGTTCTTTTTTTTCACCGCATCTTAGTACTTGTTTGGGTTAAACGCTTAAAATAACTACTCTTTATAATAGGGATTAGGAGAAGTGGGTAACTACCTATAAAAAATACGCTCAGTACACCTGAACGGGATTCAAACCCCGTTGTCCGTCACAGTCCAACACGAGATTGATGTGCTAGCCCACGCAACGACCGTTTTGGATACTATGGTTATTAAGTGTTCAATTAAAGGGGTAAAAATGAGTTAGGTGTAGGTTATTAAGAGTAAATTCATCCACATTATTGTAGAGGCGACTATAAAATCAAAGAGCTATTTCTGAAACTTATATTTTAACAACCCACAGATCAACTGGCCGAGATTCTGGCTTCACACCTCCATTCACTGATAGTCAAGATTATTATAAAACGGACACCTTAGACCTTATGACCCACGATGACAACTAAAAGTAATAATAATGTGGAAAATAAATGTAAACATTCCCACCAAGTAAAGGATTTGGTGACGTCATTATCTTTACTACTGAATTTGTTTGTTTCTGAATAAAATATTTTGGAAAACAAGATTAGAATGAGCAAGATCGTAGTAAAATAAAGAAATACCTTCAAAACACTTTTGTAAATTTTATATTTAGTAATCAATGTATATTGTAGTCTACAGTTAAATTTTTCGATTACAACAGGGGGGTGACCTGGCTGTCTAAGGGTAAGGTGTAAGACTTCTGTGTTGAAGGTCCGTAGCTCAATCTTTGGTCCCGGCACGGACTTATCTGATTGTCAAACCCTTCCTTTATCCTCTGACAAGACATCTTGTGAATGTGGGGAATGCCAGGCCTCCACCGTGGTTCGGATCCCACGTTAAACTGTAGGTCTTCCATTTAATCTCACAATCGACCTACCATTACACATTAGCGTACGTGCGTATAACTCTAACGGGTAGAAAGACGCGGTGCTAATAATAATAATAATAATAATAATAATAATAATAATAATAATAATAATAATAATTACAATAAGTAATCCTCAATAACTATTTATTTAATGATACGTTAAGAAAAACTACAGAAACATTTTCTGAAATCAGAATAACACAACTTTCTATCGCCAAAAGTTAATCATAGATGATACAAATAATATTTCCCCATAATATTGTTATTTGATAGCGATAGTCAAATTTTATCTTCAATTCATTGTTCAATTTAAATATTTTGAAACTTATATCTTTTGTATAGAAATAAATGCTTAAATTTGTCTGGAAATTCGATTCAATTAATTTGCCTGCATACAATACTTTTACCATCATAATTTCAAATACTATTTCCTTGATCTCCATATTTTAGTTTATAAGTAGAAAAAATATGCACCTTTCTTTAGAGCTCAAATAATATTCATAAATTAATAAGATTAAAGGAGAGGCAATTATTTAATATTTCAAGCAGTGGATATATTTCCCAATACAAATGCACCAAGTATATTAAGGTTTATTTCGACAAGATATTCGTGAGTATATGAATCTTTTACTAAAGTAAAACCCAAAATCTATCTTTCATATTATAATAGGCCTACCCATAAATAAATAGCTTATTATTAAATCTGTGTTTTTAAATAATCAAATGTAGTTTCAAGTTTTGACCTTGCTTCCTATTTTTGGAGTATTATGTAAAACACACTTCTATCATCAATGGTAAGTAAAATTGCTAATGCCAACATAATTAATAGTGTTCTTAAGCAACAAATTAATTTTTTAAATATTTATATTTAAAAACAATGCTTAGGGTAAAAGTTTATTTATAGGTTCGTAAACTTGGCTTAATTTATAGAGCGATTTCCTACCGAATCAAAAATTTAGGATTTGATATCTAGCATACCAAAAATGTCTCCATTTTTGAGATTGGGTTTTCCACTTTTACAGTGATGAATTTACGCCTGAGGGATTAAATGTTGTTGCTGTTCTAGAAGTTATTTAGTTTCTAAGTTGTGTTCTGATTTAAGAAGTGTGTTCAGAAAATGCACGTTAAGTATCCCTTTAAAAAATATAGTTTTATGTTAAAATAAAGTGAGTGTTCTTATATAAATTGACATAATTGAACGAACTAAAACCAATTTTGGTGGCCACATGGTCTAAGGTGTCACTTTCGCAATAGACTGGACTGCCGAAGATGGAGAGATTGGAGCTAGAATCCAGGTATGATGTTTTGAGGGTGGTTTTCCTAAATGATTTTCCACCTTCCCTTCACGTAAATGTAGGTACACTTCCTCTAAATACAACCTTCCTAATCCTTAATTCACTAGCGTAATTAGTGAATTTGCTTACAACCTGAACAGGTAGTAAGACGTGATGCTAGAAAAAACCCTAACCTTAAAAATATTTCTGGCCTTGTGCTTAGCTGACTTGAATTTTTGAAAATCGTTAGAAATAGCTTAATAAATAAAAAGTTTAACTATCTATTTTTATTTAGTAAATACATAATATTATAATAAATAATCATTTACTTAACTTAGTGAGATCGACATTTTTGTTATTTCCAAGTAAAAAAAAAATGCCATGCTCAGAATCAGTTTTCACCTTTGTTGCAATCGTTCCTCCTAAGGTAAACTATATTTAAAAAACCCGTTAACGAAGTAAATTTAAGTCAAATGTGTCTTGAAAATACATCCACTTTCAAATGTATTAAAAATAAAACGTTAGCCTATTTTGTTTCAGAAATATCTTTAGTTTAAATTTGTAAGAAAAAATTATTACTAGACTACTATTAATACTATCCTAATATGGCGTTTGTGTGATTTTTGCTGGGACCGTCTCTCATTTGATTAGTTATTCCAATGTCCCTATCAAAGAGCAAAACATATGTGAATGTCATGTCCACCAGCCCTTCTATTAGGTGAAGACAAGAATGAAATGTTAGTGGACAAAACGGTTAACAAGAGTTAAGCCTCAAAAGCTTCTATGGACGAAACCAAACATTCACTTCTTCCCTGTACCGACCAATCACACAATAAGCAAAACCAGGAACGAGCCAATGGGAGACTGGGAGGAGTGTTTCATCACTTTACTTGGGATGATCGGCAATCAGTCCAACCGAGTCTTCTTTCCTGCGGTGACAATCCACTTCTTCATTTAGTAGACCTGTGAAAATCGCGACAACAATTCACGGTTTTGTGTTGGAATTGGTAAGTAAGTGAGAGAAAAAACAGTTCGTCTGTACAATATGAAGTAGTGCTTTCTTTTTGACACTTGTTAAGTAACTACTTTTTATTTAGTGTTGGTTATATAAATTACTATCATTGCTATAATTATAAAGGTTTTATGGCACGTCGACACTAAAGCGGTGATTAGTATTTTTTTAATTAGCTGGAAAGTGTAATATTTTTGATGGAAATCAACAATTGAAAGCTGTTTCTTTACAAAATAGCGCGTATCTTAAACTATTTTAAATTATATCCAATTTGCTTAGAAACGTTGTTTCCTGAGTTCAATTAAACTCAAGATTTATTTTTATCCAGTTCTACTAGTGCAGTGACTTCCGTTATGACATGTTAAGTAGACTACTTTTGAAAATAAGATGCTATTCAAATGTAAAAATAAAGCTAAAGAAATTTTATAGACTTTACAGTGAATCTAGGGAAAATAAATAAACATTTTTAAAATATACTTTTTTTAGATAGATATTGAGGGCAAATTTGGTAATTTTCAACATTTCAAATTTAATGTTGTCATCATGACATCAAAACATACAGCAATTAATTGTTAGCACTGCTAATATGCATTGGCCGTAATATGGAGTGTGAAGGTTTGATTAGGTTCAGGGGTCTTAAAACAAGCTCTAATCAAGACTAGTTTGAATCTTGGTTGAATCGAATTAAGTCTTCATGTGGTGCGAAAGGGCGCGTCATGGGATATTCTAAGTTCTCTATATGTGTTGATTCAAACTGCTAATATCTTCACATGTGTTAAGTGAGTATTAAAACTACTATTACTACTATTCATCCTACTAATAACACTATTAATATTAATAACATTTTAACAATAAAAATATTCTGACAAGGATTGGTGTCTTATCGTGCGTTAAAGTTTCTTTAACACGCCAATTTGATCAAAATGCGCTAGCTCATGAAAATGTTTAACCCGTGGAAAAAGGTTTGATGTATCATGTTATATAAAAAACATATCTACATTTAAAGTTTGGATCTTATAGCAAATAAACTATTTCAGATTATTTAATTATTTAATTTTGGAATCCTTATGGTATTTTAAGTAAAAAAATTATTATAATGTACATAATTATACTTTGTTTAATGTTTTGGTTCATAATCTGGTTGGCCTAATTCAATACCAACAATAGTATTGAATATATTACCGTTGATGATAAATGGTTTTAACGAGATAAGATACATGTTTTCCCCTTTGGATGGTTTTTCTACTTTTTTTCATATTAAGTAACCACAAATGATCACTCAAGTTAAAGGGTAAAGGTTTGAAATTAAATTGTACAAGGCATTAAAAATATATGATATATTGGAGGTTGATAACATATAGTTTTTAACCAATATAATACCTAGAAATATGCTCTCAGTTAAAAAAAATTAGCACTGAATAATAGCAAGTTAAATTACAATTATTAAAATAAGCATCAACTAGGGAATTGAAACACCACAACATATTATATTCTAAACTTTCCTAATGATAATGTGTAGCCATAATTTTATTAGTATGAAATACATACTATTTCTAGTGGTGACACACTTCAGGTAAATAACATAAAAAAAATAGGCTACATAATTAAGAAACACATTACCAAGTTAAATTTACAAGTATAGCTCAAGAAAATTGTATGATTTCTACAAATATTTGTAATGAAATCCACAGATAAAATATTTTGTTCAACAAAGATAAAAATCTATAATGGCAATTATTTACAATGACTCATCAAAACATTGACTTTGCTATTTAAAAGTCTACAACGGCGTTGATGTCTAGCACAAACAAATTTTTTAAACAAACACACTTTTTTCCTGCAATGTCAATTTAAAAGGTTCTAAATAAAGTTTACTTATTTTTATTTTGATCGTACTCTAATCACACACTTAGTTCGACACCTAACAGTCTCGTATTGACATTTATAAACTGTGCTCTATATATGTTAGGATATCTTTATTTATTAATAATAGTGTTTTATATAAGTAGTTTTATTTTGATCTTCCTTTAACTTAGCCCAAGTATGTTATCACCTGGCTTTTCCTTAGTTTATTTTTAATTATTTTATATTTTTAGCACCGTGTCATTTTATTTTTCAGGACATACGCATAAGTGTCTTATTTATGTGACTTTTTGTTTAAATAGTTTACATAAGTAATAGCTTGCATGAGCATTTATTTTATAAAATTTAAACTAACGTATAATAAAATTAAACAAACTATTAGTATTAAAATAAACTAAGTATTATTGCAAAAGTGCACGAAGAAATTTTAAGTATATTTCCGTATTTCGCTCAATCTTAAAAAAAGAACACTCCGACTAGGTTTCTGACTATAAGATATAATTATTATTGTTTTGAGGAGGTAGTTGAAATTTATAAGATCAACAAGAGGCCACATTGATTGTTTGAAATAAAAATTGCATTTCTGAAATCGTTGGCACCAAAGGGACATTTTTTATGTAATTAGTACTTGGATAAGAAAACCTTTTATATTAGGGCTATAATCATCATTTTAACTATACATTAAAAATAATGTTTCAAATGTACACCCTCTCTCTAGGTTCAAAATGTAGGGCTTAGATCAAGTTAGGGAAAGTTAAAATGTAAAACATTATATCAAACTGTCGACCACAGTTATCTTGGGGTAAGGAGATCTCCTCAAAACCCAATGTTTGTGGGTTCAAACCCAGCCGTGGTCGATGGATTTTTCTTGAGAGATAAACATCCGTAGTACAACTTACTTCAGAGGGGAAGTACAGCCATCTGTACCATGTCAATTGTAGCATGGAAAAGAACCCTCTGGTAAAAATTAGTAGGCCCTTTTGCTCTCACTTATAGAATTTCTTGTGTGCTGGTATTATTAGTCTGTTCAAAGATTACACGTTAAATAACTCAAATAAAAAATAAATAAAAACACATCCAACAGTGCTTGAAAATAATACATTTTTAGTTTTTGCATAGAAACTTATTTGAAATGGCTATCATTATTAGCCCAACAATAAGAAAGATCAATAGCTATCAAATAGATGACACAGATTTGGCTTAATTCTTTTAGAGGATATTAAAAAAATTTGATCTGAAATATTTACCTCTAAAATTGAATTGTTTTAAATATAAAATACATACAAAATAGTAAATTAATTTATCAATTAATTTAGCTCGATGGTAAGTAACCTAAGCATTTATAAAATCATATCGGTATTCGTCAAACTAGTTGATAGATCTTGCTAGCAAGTTCTGTGGGTTTCTAATCTCTGACCCAGAATTCATTTAAGTTAAAAATAAATATCTGGACTCGGGAATCTATCCAAGATACTTTGGTTTTGCTTTATGATGGGGAGTTGATTAAATTCCCTTTAGTGTGAATAAGCATTGGTTTTTTACATACGATTCTAGTACTAGTTTTAACATCATCTCTCCGATTAAATTATTTGCATTCTTAAATTCACCTTACTCATTATATGTACTGAAATAAGTGGATGTTGCGGATATACAAAATGAGCAAAAAGATTCATAGCATTCACAAAAATTTTTCCTATGTGGATATTAAGACAGGTTGTAAAGAATTGGCATTGAAGGTCTGTATTTTTACAGTTATTAGAGAAAAAACACTGTTGGCTAAAATAAATCAAATTCTGCTTTAGTAGATACATTTATATCAATTCTATACCTACATACTATATGGTATTAGGAACTCGAAATCTCATTGCCGTACTTACAAAATACGCCACCTAGCCATATCTGGAGCTAGCTCCACCGAGTCCACCTCATTACACCCTATCCCTATCTTGAGCTAGCTCCACCGAGTCCACCTCATTACACCCTATCCCTATCTTGAGCTAGCTCCACCCAGTCTACCTAATTACATCCTATTCCTATCTTGAGCTAGCTCCACCGAGTCCACCTCATTACACCCTATCCCTATCTTGAGCTAGCTCCACCGAGTCCACCTCATTACATCCTATTCCTATCTTGAGTTAGTTCCATCCAGTCTACCTAATTACATCCTATTCCTATCTTGAGTTAGCTCTATCCAGTCCACCCCATTACAACCTAATAATATCTGGAGCTAGTTATATCTAATCCAACTCATTACACCCTATCCCTATCTCGACCTTGTTCTATCCAGTGCACCTCATTACACCTTATCCATATATTGAACTAGTTCTATCCAGTCCACCTCATTACATCCTATCCCTATCTTGAGCTAGTTCTATCCAGTCCACCTCATTACATCCTATCCCTATCTTTAGCTAGTTATATCCATTCCACCGCACAACACCCTAACCATATTTGAGCTGGTTCTATCCAGTCCACCTCATTACATTTATCCCTTTCTTGATTTAGCTATATCTAGTCCACCTCATTACACCCTATTCCAATCTTGAGCTGGCTCTATCCAGTCCAACTTATTACAACATATCCTTATCTTGAGTTATCTCTATCCAATCCACCTAATTACACCCTATCTCTATCTTGAGCTAGTTATATCCAGTCCACCTTATTACCCCCTATCCCTACTTTGAACAAAAACTTTTTTAAATCAGATAAAATTTCCTGTTCAAATTCCATGGTATCCATGAAAAATATAAATAACTGCTGAGATTGGTATATGTAGAACATTCTATTAAACTTATCTTTTGAAGTAATAATATTTTTAATAAATATTACAAATATCGTGTAACCTTGCATGCTAATTTAAATTGACGTCAATTTGGTCCTCCAAATCTAACGTCAAAGCATTTTCGAATAATTTTATAGTGTTTATATTTGGTAGGAAGTGCTTTTGCTAGCTATGATCTAATCATTATTATTGTACATATGTTCAAATATCATTAGATTTATAGACTCTTATTTATAAATGGTTTATTCATGGCTTAAAGTTTATTTAACCTTATTTTTAGTCATCTTATATTTTTATATCCCATTTATTTAAACGTCGATGTATTTGTTAGCAAATAGATCCAATATTTGAATGTCTGGGGAGTCCCCATATTTATATCGTACACGTGATCCAAACCAGAGTCACAAGTCTCATAAACCATACAACACATCGTATGCAAGCAGACAACCAGCCGGACAGAATATAAATAATTGGTAGGAATATACGTACGCCTTAGGGCCGGTCTTATGACTAACGGATAAATATTGCTATCAGGAGGTTAAAGCTAGCAACCAGATAAAGGTTATCAGCCACTTCAATGTTATATGCGTATTATGAACTGAATTTATCTGCCGGATAGCTATATGTAGGATAAATATATTTTTAAGCAGAAAATGCAAGGTTGGTACTGTTTTTACTGGTGCGCGCATGCGTATAAGCCCTGCTGATACCTCTACAACCTAGCGAGTGGTGATAACGCTCAATATTTGTTAAATAGTTGCGGCTAAAGAAGGTTTAGGAAACAGATGGCGTCACGTGGGCTCAATAGCTAAGTTGTCTTGCAAGTACTAATTTCGGTGTCTGCCAAGATGTAGGCAATAGTTGAATACAGCGTTTAAAAAATTTAATTTACTGTACTCACATTTAAAAAATTTATTCTTATATAACTATAGCTCTACAAATAGCTTGTAAGTTGTTGTAAAAATATGAATTAATTATTCTAACTTTATATATAGTTAGAACCTGGGCCTGTGCTTACTAAACATGCAAACCAAGATTTTAACCTAAAAACAGTTTTTAATATGTGAAACCTCTTGAAAAACAACGCATCACTATGGCAACACCAATTTTAACTTTCAGATAAAATGTATCAGGTACTTAAACTTCCCGATAAAAATTTCATGGATAAATACATTTTATCTGGCAGATAAATGCTATCTGGTAGTCATAAGACACACTTTTAACTTATCGAACAGATAAAAATATTTAATGGCCAGATCTATATTTATCCAGGAGTCATAAGACCGGCCCTTAGTTGCATTGGGTGGGAAAAATTGCAACTCGCAATATAGCAGAACAATAGGAAAATGGTAGATTTTATTTTAGGAAATGAACAAGAAGTCGCTTCAAGAGAGAATCTTTAACCATATTATATTAAAGAAATCCCACCCTAATCTCAACCCTGTTAGGAAATAAAATTTCCACTCTCGGGTGGAACAATCACTCTAGAAAACGTACTCCTCCTCTAGTCAGGAATTATAAGTTGGACCATCACTGTGTGAAAAAAACCATATATACACATTTATACTGTATGTATCTATTCATAAATACATTTGGTTTGATGTCAGTGACCTGGAGATCTAGGGGTAAGGTGTCAGACTTTTGTGCTAGGGGTTCGGGATTAAATCCTCGGTCCCGGCACAGATTTATCTGATTGCCAAACCCTTCCTTAACCTCTGACAAGACGTTTATTAATCACAACTTGTGAATGTGAGGAATGCTAGACCTCCACCGTGGTTCACATTAAACGTTAAACTGTAGGTCCTCCATTTCATCTCACAATCACCCTACCATTGTACATTAGCGTCAGTACTTATAACCCGAACGGGTAGTAAGACGCGGTGCTAATAATAATAATAATAATAATAATTTGGTTTTATGTTTACCGTATTTGATCTAATAGTATCCGAGGACATGATAGTAGTATAATTGTAGCTGGGGTAAAATTAAAAGTTATTATTAGTGGCCGAGGTCATAATTGACTTAATTGTAGCCGTAGCATACGTATTACGAGATTTTGTCATGGGTCTCACACTGTGCCATTTTTCTAGTACTCTCCTTCTTCAACTCCCCTGACTTCAACACTGGGCTGAGCTTTACTAGTAATTCCCGCACTTCACTTCGTGGAAGGGGTGTGACTCATCTAGAAGCACTATCCCTACTCTTCAGTCATCGACTAGTTTTTTATTTTGTAGCACTAGTTTTAAAAGTAGCCGGGGCCTACATTTTAGCTGAAGTGGAAAGTAAAGTTGTTAACAGTATCTGGGGCTACTATTGGGTTGAATACGGTATATATTGTTTGTTGTGATTAATTACAGACAGCCTAGACGGTTAACAAGACGCAGTGCAATATTGATAGTTTGTATCCAAATATCCGCAATGATAAAATCAATGTAATCACATTATAGAGGCCTTTGAATACCTTAGCTTTTTATAAATCATACTAATTTTGAGTATTATACATATTTTGTATTTATATAACTTACATATAAGTTACATAAAAATATACATATTATAATATATATTGCACTGCGTCTTACTAAACTTTCCGACTATTAACACATAAATACACTAATATATATAAGATGTACAGTACATATATATATATATATATATATATATACAGGATGCACCGTAGATAAATAAATATACATACAGAATATACCGTAATATGTGAGACTCACATCAGCGGTGGTCAGGAGACACAAAAACAGTGAAAACAGTTCAGATAAACATAGTTTGATATCTATTACGCCTACTGTCGTCTAGTTTTTTCCAAACAATTATTACATTCAATATGTTTATCATCTTTTATTTACTAATAGTCCAACTAATTTTTATTGACAATTTCAAAGGAAACACAAACCATTGTAACTGTCACCCTCCTGTGACGACCGCGCGGGATGTATTTGGGAGTTAAGAGGGTGGACCGATCACAATACGACACGTACTGTACGTTGAACTTTTACAGTGTTTTTTATTGAAATTAAGTATGGACGTTACACTTGATAGGATAGATGGACAGTTACAGAAGGGAAGGGACAGGGAGAGGTGTAGTGAGATACGAGTATCCAGGCCACCAGTAGGTCAACCCTATCCCTCAAAGCAACTGAGTCACACTTGTCCTGGCATATAACCGATGCTGGGGGTACAGCTGGCTCTTAAATGAGCTGCAAAGTAGGTCCAACTGGTAACGAACCACGGGCTAACGCGTCACACACTTCGCTGTTTATCTCACTCGGCAGCTGCCAGCGAACTCCGTTCCGTTTACCAGCGCCACCTTGGCCTCAGGTCCCCTACCGTGATCCTCTCTATCTCCTGAAGAAGTCAGGGAGCTGAATCCTCACCCAAGAGGAGTTGGGGTACTGCTAAATTAGCGATTATCAGTGGAATTGATTAGTTATCTCCTCCAACAGTTCTCCGTCGGATCATGCTGGATTGCTAGTAACTTGATATTTAATTATTATTAGCACCGCGTCTTACTACCCGTTCGGGCTATACGCAGATATTTAATTAATGCCTCTGTAGCTTGCTGCACTTCCCGTCTTATGTTGCAACAGCAGTAGATATTGTATAAATTGGGAGCGCTATTCTATAAGACTAGATTGATATCCTTCAAACTACTACTTAAAAAAAAAAGTGGAAATGTTTACCACTTCAAAGTTAAAGGATGTATTTTTAATACCGAGTAGAAAATGTAATTATCTTTTATTCTTCAAACACAAACTTTGTATCTTCAAGATTTCTAGCAGTGTGTGTGGAGTGTGTTGACTTGAAATTATTATATTATTTCTGCATCAGAAAAAAATAATTTTCATATTAACTATCGACATTTTAGGCTTTCCAACCTATACTTATGTGCGGAATAGAATAGTTTTTGATGTTATGTATTAGTTTTAAAGCATTCACTTTCTTCGTTATCATTGTGTAGTCTTTAAATTGTATCACTAATAGAAATTAATTAAATTAATCGGGGCCTTC
Source organism: Timema shepardi (assembly GCA_902151425.1). Lineage (NCBI taxonomy): Eukaryota > Metazoa > Arthropoda > Insecta > Phasmatodea > Timematidae > Timema > Timema shepardi. Next base: position 48,361 of record CABFVX010000719.1, on the reverse strand, counting down.
CCCTTACAAACTGGTGAATTAATGGTTGGGAACTGGGTGTGTGACTGTCCTAGTATTAAATTAGTTTGTATGTCATGTGCTGATTTATTCAGTTTATTCAAAAAGCGAACGTTAAGCACCTCAATATAATATATATATTAAAATCCTTAATGTTGTGTATTAAAAAGGTAACTTTAAAATTTTTAAAAATTATTTCTAGGTTATTGCTCCAATAGCCACAATTTAGTATTATTATTCTCTTTCACTTTTAGTCGTAACAGACTTTGTTCAGATCGGTATAAGTGAAGTGAAGAATATTCTTAGATGATTGGCCTTAATTTTAGATGTAGGAGCTTCTCTGATGGCGGTAGTTCTTCCTCCTTCTGACCTTTAAATTACAATTTTATCAAAAACAGTTAAGGACTTAAGGTGTAGGTGGGCAAATTGAGTGAAAAATGTTTGATTTCGATGATAAGTATAGAATATGTTTTCTTATAAAAAAAATTTCCTATAGTACCTCTTATTATTGTATCAAAATTTATCTATAAGTTTAAAAGAGTATAAGTGGCGGGTGACCTGGTGCTCTAGAGGTAAGATGTCAGACTTCTGTGCTGATGGCCGGGGTTCAATCCTTGGTCCCGGCACAGATTTATCTGATTTCCAAACCCTTCCTTCACCTCTGACAAGACATCTTGTGAATGTGGGGAATGCCAGGCCTCCACCGTGGTTCGGATTCCACGTTAAACTGTAGGTCCTCCATTTCATCTTACAATCACCCTACCATTACACATTAGCGTAAGTGCGTATAACCCGAACGGGTAGTAAGACGCGGTGCTAATAACAATAATAATAATAAAAGTGGCGGAGAATATAACTCACTAACTGATTCGTATGGGATGTATAGCACTCATTTTAATGGCGGAAAATAGTTCTCCTGGTACCCTTAAATATGTGCTAAAAGTTGTTCAAATCAGTTATTAATTTTTGTGGTGCTAAAACAGACTGACATTTTATGCGAAATGAAGTATTTATGTTTCTTATTGAAAACATTTAATTTGGTTGAATTAAATTTGATCCAAAATGATTTAGAGCAGTAGACGTGAGGAGGGAATATGATTCACTGAATGACATATACGGGAAATATAGAGGTTTTTCTTTCCTAAAATAAATTGTTTAGCCAGGCGTCCCTCTAGTTAGTAACCCAGTTTGTCAAAATAAACACACACCTCTAGCTATTGGGGAGGAACTGACTCACTGTCTAACCTTGATGTGAATACTGAGAATCTGCTAAAAAAATTAATAAACTAATAGTTAATCTACACTGAATTTTTAGACAATTGATAAACAAAATTCTCAGACATTTAATACATTAAAATATATTTATCAGAGAGATGTTAGCAAAATGAGAATATAAGTACTGTATTTTGATAATCAATATAAATTATACTATGATTAAATATGTATCAAAACACAAATACTGACACATTAATATATATATATATACGTACATTATTTTTTATCTCTACTATTTATAAAACAAAGTGTCTGTATATCTGTTACCTAAGATTTATGGAACCTTTAACTAATTAGGATGCAGTTTTTTATATTATCTAGAGTTTTACCGGGAAGATTTTAAGCTATTTATCAAACGAATAAAGTAAAATAAAATAGATGTTTCTTAAAGATTTTGTCTTAAAACCCGTGATCAATGATGAATTTTCCTATTGAATGTAGAATTCATTAATTTTATTTATAACTTGATGGACATATCCAAGAAGTATTAAACAGAATACATTGCATTGTAAATCCAAAGACAACATAAGTGTGCGCAGCGTGAAGGCCATGGGTTCCACAGCACCCTTACTAACCACAAAATAAAAAGAAAGAAAGAAATCCCAGAAAATTTGGAGTGACAAAAGATTGAAGTACATGATATTTTTTTAGAAACTGCTTCGATGGATATACCATGTGTATTGATTGGTTAATGTAGGCTTGAGATCCTTCTACAACACCTCATGGTTCCATTCATCGAACAAAGGCAGGCAATGCGGATGGCATTGTAATTTATTATATTTGTTTTTCGAAGAGCAATCTTGTAAAATAAAACATTGATTCTTTCTTGTTTTTAATTTATTGTATTTTTTTTCATAAAAAATTCAGACAGATTCTCAGGGGGAGGGGGGAGGTATTGATGTCACCCTCTTTCGTCTTCCACCTGGCACCCCCATCAGCCATACCTTGCTCACGTCTGTGAAAGAGAAATCATATTTTGGTTTAATTGGTTATTTTGAATTCACTGATACTTATAAAGGATAATTTATATACTTATATGTTCGCTTATTACCAGAGAACTACTGAATAAATTCGAATGTGGTATATTATATATTTTGTAGAACTGTAATAAACTGTAATAAACTTCATAATACTCTAAAAAGGCTATACGCTATTTCGAGATTATCTTTATCTTTAAGGAGATGATCAGTGACGTTAAAGGTAATACAGGTGTTTTATGTACACTGTGGAGTGGAAAAAGCAAGCATTGCCTCCAATGCATTTACTTTTATGACTTCAGGAAACAATCAAACTCAAAGATAAAGATTCGCCGATAAGTTCAGAGATTCGAATTAAAACTTTGACCCAGAGGTGCATGCAAGTGTGATCAAACATATGGTACACGGCCCAAACGGACTTTTGATCGATCATCTCAGTGCACGTAGAAAATTATCCAAAGAGCTTACAAAGAGGTTCGTCGACGAGCATGACGGATATTCCAAACACCGTAGACTACATCCCGGTGATGGAGGGTGCTTGGCCACGATTCGTTCCGTAGCGTTGGAGATAGACAATCGTTGGTTGGTCACACAAAACCCCGTCTTGTTAAGAGTGTTTGATTTCAAAATTAATGTGGAGCTGTGCAGTCTCATCAAATCCATTTACTATGTATATCAGTAAATATGTACAGGAGGTTTATTTTCTTTAAACTCAGGCACGTAAACAGGGAAAACATTCAAGTTATAAAACATGTAAAAGAAAAGATAATGATGAAGATAAACAAAAAGGCTTTAATTAGATCAGTTTGTCAACACATACATTACAAATAATACAGGCACTATCCAGTTAGTGAAGTTTTAGGCTAAATATGAATCCCTAAAATTGATAACTCCTAAGCGAGTTATCTAGTGTTCCCACTCAATCGTTCTCGAGGTGGTTAGTGCCAACATTAGTACACCACAGGCAAATTCCTGGCTATGCTTGGTATGGGTAGCCTCCCCATTAGAAACATAAATCTCGTATTAGTCAATAAACAATTACACATACAAGAATACCCTACACAATAAGTGAACCAGTTAACTTGGTTAAATAAACTAGCAGTCTTACTATAGGGGAAGAAGACTACCCATGCTAGTGAAGCTAGCTTAATCCATTTTCATCAAGTTACAATAGTTAAAAGCTATAGGGTGTTTATTCCGGCCGTACATATTCCGGTTAAAATGTAGACGAAAATTCCAATCCAGTGTTTTAGGCCTAAGCACATAATGACCCTGCAAATAACCAATTGGTCTTAGCCAGACTCAAGGTTATCAAACCCGAGACGGTCGACTATCACACCCAGAAGGAGGAAACACGTCCTCTCAAAGAGACGACATCAAAATTTGTAGCAATCGCGAGCCATGCCTGGCGGGCAAATGTCCCACAAGCTAAGCACCACAACATGGGAGAACAATAATCATTCGATAGCTATACAAGCGCGAGCCATGCCTGAAGGGCAAAAGATCCACAAGTTGAACAACAATTATTAAATTACTCTGCAAACGCGAGCCATGCCTGACGGGCAAAAAATCCACAAGTTGAACAACAATAATAAGGCAAACTACAATCATGGCGTGAAGCGCCCTAAGTAACTCTATGAAAGCCGACCAACACCTAATAAGGCACACAGCCAGCCCTGGAACAACCTAAACAGCCCCTTTCATGCCTGATGGCACCGCAGACTACGATATGGTCATGAAGGCCATGGAGTGGGAAACACTACTACCTAAACTGCAGGTCTGAAGGACCCTGCATATATCAGTAACATAGAACGTCACCAATAGCAATATCAACACGAAAAACATAGGAGCTATTAATGCACTCTTGAACAATTAAACTATTCATAATACCTAACCACGGCCATCACAGCCATCTACTCCCTAGCAATACTTGATTATGACGCTGCGGCAGTCTTCTTCGGCCGATCAGGCCATTCCCTTGGTACTATCGTCCCTTCCTCCCTGGAGTCGTAAATATGTCTTGATCGAAGATACGTGTTACGTATTGTATCCTGGGATAACAACGAAGTAATCTGTCTTGGTCCTGCAAGCCACGGTGTTTTATAGTGCCAGAGTCCAGCGAACCATAGAAGAGGTGTAGGGGGGATGGCGTCCCATGAAGTTCACCTCGGACCGAAAGCCATAACCAGAAAAACTGCGCGCGGCGCGCCACCCAGTAATTCAGTCAGATGAATTTAAAGCTCGGGCCGGTGAAGTGTGGCGTCGCTGGCCGAGAGAATAACAGGGCACGTCTAATGGAGCTCTTTTTCAGCGAAGTTGTTGCGGCGAGGTATGTAACACACACATGTATAGAAATGAGCATATTTTCAGCAATCCATGTACATTTTATTTCAAGACCGTTATTTGGGGCAGTTGATTTGGGTTATACGGGACTTGGCTAGTTACCCCGCTACAAATACATAAGGACAGTGATCAAGTGACGTTTAGTAATAACTTTACCAATGAGATAAAACACTATCAGTTGGGATTATTCAGGGCGTAATGCAGTTAGTTGTCCATCTCGAAAATAGACAATTTGTATATTGTCCAATTATTATTGGCACTGACGTCACTAATAGCCCATGCAACACACCATTAATAATATTCTTCAAATTGTGTGCTGAAGATCCCTTTGCAAACACGCTTACTTACAATAAAACTGCTTCCTATAACGCTTGGAAAATCCAATGCCGAAAGCAAGGTGTATCTTTTGAGGAGACTCCTGAAGGGTGAATCCCTCAGCCAGGTGTATAAATTACACTCGAATAACACGGCGTGTTATTATGTGAAAATGCGGCTCCTTGTGGTAAAAGGTACAACTTCAGTCCAAAATTTACGTCACAGTGAACGACGTAACCACGCATACTACCAATTAGTTTGCAAAGCACTGGAACTCTTAGAGGATAGCTCATACTGGACCTGTACTTTAAAAAAAAGTCACTTTGTGTCACTCCTCTTCCTTCCCCAGGCATTTTCTCTCCAAAATAGTTATATTTTTCACGTGACAGACTCGTGACGCACTTTGGCTCGCCCTCAAGGTGAACCCACCTTTACTAACCAATTATGCAGAAGGCCTAAATAGACACAGAAAATAAAACAATCATAATGAGTTTTTGAGTGAAATCAGTTACAATAGTCTGAGAATAGACTACTGATACTCAGCGCACGCAACTCACCCGGTCGCGGAAACAATTACCAAACGGTCGTCCTTTGTGCCCTCATCTTATAAACCTAATAGCAACTCAAACAGAAATAAATGAATAAATAAATAACCTAAGGGTACTCTTAAGACCTGAAATCAATTTACCATAACATAAAGGAAAAAACAAGAAATCAATTTTAAATGTTTATTATATATATCAAAAGAAATGAAAACCGTGTATGATGGTACCAAAAACAATTATGATAGACGTACTTTAAGAATATATTAAAGGTTATAAATATGTATGTAAAAGTTAATATAAAAGGCCATTTCAATATTACAGTCTTCATTAACATCAGTAAATTTAGTTTAAAATTTAATAAATTTAACAAGCCCGAGGTTCTCATATAACCTACTCACAAAATAATATTATATAGTCCAAAAATAATTAAACTCACCTTATCCAAGAACACAACCCTATTTACAAAATTACTAGAATAATCGGCTAAGCTAAATATAACCATGAGAGTAATTGATATTTCAAAGTATCGCGAATAGATACAGATAGAAAATGAATTTGAATGGAGAGTCATTACCCAAAACAGACTTAATTCTTTACTCTTTCAAGAAGAGAAAACATCCACCACGAATAAATAATAAAGAAAAATCAAGATTACTTGCAATACTATTTCATGATATCTGCCATAATAGATCAATATAGGTAGAGATTTACAAAAAGTAGTATTATTAAACACAATTAATTAAATTTCCGATCTTATTACAGAATTATTTTTCTATCCATCTCCACGATAAAAGATAATTTGTAAATCAATATCTAACCATCGGTATATATCGATCTCAGTCATGATTTTAATTTTCTATATTATAGTATTTGGAAAACCTTTTACTAATCAAATTTAAGTTCAATCTCCACTGCCAAAGTATTTTAAATTACAAACAAAGAAAACTAATAAGTCGAAAGAAGAATTTAAAAAAGTTACACATTTAAAATTATCTAAGCCGAAATATAAAATTTCCCTTACATTTTTAATACGTGCAGCGAAGGCTACGTTCTACTCTACCAAGAGCCAAATCAATGGGCCAGTTTCATAGTCAAGTTTAGTAGGCCTCAAGTGCAGCGCTACACTAAATACAAGACGACACCTACCTAAACTCGAATGGAATGGGCCGTTCTCGCATAGGAAACTGGCCCATTCCATTCTGGTTTGGGTAGGTGTCGTCATGAACTTAGTGTAGCACCGCACTTGAGGCGTACTAAACTTGACTATGAAACTGGCCCTTTAAATCCAAGTGTGCCGGTAATGGCACTATACAGGTATTATATATGCTTAGACCCAGAGAAAGAGGAAGGCGAGGAATAAGGTGGGAGGAACCTAATTGGGTCACGAGGGAGGGAATACGCATGGCAAAATACATGATCATGAAGCTCTGAGAACGAGCTCAATTGATCGAGAGGATTCTAGAACTGGAATCACTTCCCTCCTCAAACCCTTTGGAATGTCCCATCACTGCGCGACCTCTAGCGGTTACCACTCGAACTTAGGTTGGTGCAGTCAATTCTTTGCGCGTCGCGGCCTTGGTTGGATGGGTTGTTGTTAAATTGTGGAAACGTCGTGTGACATTTTGGACGGTACAATGGGGTAAGTAGGTCATGCCACAGCGTATTAATTTTCCTTGTTTTGTAGCTAATGCTACAGAGGAAAGCATGTCGGAAGATATTGAAGATAGACTTAGAACATAACAACCGGTATACAATTAGGACTTCATGAAGATATTTTTGAATACATGTTAGAGTGAGCTCAATCAAATTAAAAGGTTTCTCTCAGACAGGAGCATGAAGGACCTGTGTTATCTTCCACCCTACAATTTTTAAGCATTTATATTCTATATACACTATTTAAGAGAGACGACAAAGGACCACCATTTCTATAACAAACTTTGAATCTAATCAACCCTCCATTGAACACAGAACAACTTATTCAGAAAGTGGCTGGCGTGGCTCTCCGCCACAAATATTCCTCACATGGACAACTACATGTGACGTTTTTCCGTGATAGTTTTAGCAGCAGCATCAACATGTAGATTCTCGTGCCTAATGATAAAACCAATACTGCCGTTTACAAAGCGGCCATTAATTAAATTTTGTTACTTTATTTCCGTAAATTAATACTAATATTCTTTGTCTCTAATTTTAAACAAAAATAGCTATATTACATTGAATCTTTGATTTTGAAGATATCTTTTACCAACTAAAAAGTTTTCATCATGTTACCTTCTACATAATATGTTGCGTGATTTCTTCTCTGTACTGGAAATTAAACTCTGGGATTAGAAATTTTATTGTTTTAATGAACATGTTTTTAAAGCATCAACACGAGAGAAGCCGAGTGCAAAAGCTAGTATAAGACATATAAATACATACATACCTACCTAATCATGCTGTTCCCTAGTTCCCTTATAGGGTAGGCAAGAAACTGTGCTTATAGCTAAAAAAAAAACCTCATACTTAATCCATCCTCGTTAACTTTATTCACACTTCCCTATCCTTGCAAACTCCCTTCGCTTCGACAACATACATACATACTTACATGCTCTTTATTCTTAAAACTCTTAATTTTTCTCTTTTTTACACATTCGTCTACAACATTTAGCCACGTCTTACGTGGACTACCCCTTTCTTTTGATCCACATACTCTGCCTTCATATATTTGCTTTGTCACTCGATCCACAGTCATCCTCTCAACTTGTCCAGACCAACGTAAGACGCTTCTTTCACATTGACCTTTAGATGTCTTATCAAATCACATTTATATATATATATATATATATATATACTCATAAATTTATATATGTATATTAAATCTACATCTACACTAATATTACAAAGAGGAAAGATTTGATTTTTTGTTTTTTGTTTGTAATGGGTAAACTCAAAAACTACTGGACCTATTTTAAAATTTCTTTCACCAATATAAAGCTACATTATCAGCAAGTAATATAGGATATATTTTATTTTGAAAATTTAATTAATTCCTCATAAAAATGTCGATAGTTTTACACAAGGTATAAATAATTGCCTAAAAATATGCTTTCTCCACGTGCGCTGCAAAAACTATTGGCATTACATAAAAAATACTATACTAATTGAACGTTCTCACTAATATGAACAAAAAAGTCCGCGAGACAATGTATGTAATTATTATAGTTATGTTACAATAAACGTTTTTTGTTAAGATTAGTCAACTAAAACACGGATGCGAACAAAAAGTGATTATACTCGTATTATGATATGAATCCTTATCCAAATCAATTATTCAATAATTTAGGCTGTCTACGTAGAAGTACATTACTTTCTAAATTATTCGAATCGGTATGTTGGTTTTAAAGTTATGAAGAGTATAATAAAATAAAAATTGTCGTGATTTCTACACTATAATCTATAATAATAAAAGGAAGTGTTTGTCTGTGTGTGTGTTTGTTTGTTTGTGTGCGATGCCCAGCCAAATCTAAGAGATGCAGAGATCTGACATTTTTAACATAGGTGGGTGGAAGGGGGTCCGAATGCACCTCGAATCCGAATTTTTAATCTCTAATTATCTTTTCAATTAGGCTATTTTTAACAAATTTTTGAAGGGTCACGGGTGACGCCGTGCGGGATTGCTAGTAATTAATACAATTAATAAGTTTTATTATAAACCTATATTTTGGAAACATATTTAACAAGTTCAATTCTTCTCTTAATTTTACTAAATTTAAAATACTAGAACTTCAATTAGACAAAAAAAAAGTCAAACCCAAAATAAAAACTAGATATTTTCACGTATAAAGAAGAAATCTTTTTCAAACAAGATACATTAATTTATCATAAAATAATCGAACCCAACTGTAAATAAATTTTAATAATGACGAATTTAAATTAAATAATATAGACAACTTTAAATTAAATAATATAGACAACTTTAAATTAAATAATGTAGATAAAATAATATATGATAATATTAATATATATGTATATAAATAAAAATATTATATATGTATATATAAAATTAGTGATGTTATCATTAAAAAAACGAGTTTGTAATTTTGTTTAAAAGTTTAATAGCTAAAATTATAATAATTTGGTTATTTTTAAATTAATGTTGATAATGGATATGCAAATATTTATTTCTACTCCTCAATTTTTTTTTCTTCTTTTCGATCTTCCCCCGTTATCCCGCGGCACACATGGTGACACTTTACGTCACACTGGTTGAAATACGTTGGTCTATGGAATCACTCTCGTAATTGACTAGACTGCCATTGACAGGGAAACATGGAGTTGTAATACCGGTCGGGTGTACTGAGTGTGGTTTTTCCCTAATGGTTTTCCCCGTTTACTCCACGCAAATAGTGGTACACCTCCTCTAAATTCAAACTTACTCATATTTAACAGATTAGCGTAAGTGATTCATGTGTATAGACTATAGCCCGAGCGAGAACTGATGCCAAAAAAATATTGTAAAATTTATATTTTGATAAACGGTGGCCCACGGAAAAGTATCCCGCCTCCTATATCCAGTAGGCACCTCACTCTGAATTGGAGGAGGTCAAACCCCTATCCCCCATATTGTGACATGAAGAATGAGTCAATAATGCTTTAGACAAGCAGTTCACTTGCTCACTCTTCATGTCAAAATATGAGTGAAAGGGGATTGACCTCCTCCAATTCAGAGTGAGGCGCCTGCTGGATATATGTGGGCTAATTTTCCGTGGGCCACCCTACATATTCTTAGTGATTTAGCTCATTTATAAACAGGATGAACCTCACGTAAATGCACGTTTATTTGTTATTGGTGCCAGGTCTTTAGGTCACACCGCTAGGTTCAACACAAGCGACTATTCACTATAATAACCTCGGTGCACTCAATATTATCCAGGTTATTCTACAAGTCAACAGTTTTAGCATGGTCAGTGTAAAAATTATTTTGTATTGTCTAGTGTATTTGGTTATAAGTTACTTATATCCGGTTCAGGCCCTAGTCACACGAATAGCATTATCCATATGTATTATATTTTTATAATAAAATACATAATTTTTATACGAAATTAAACTACCCAATATTCAATATAAAGTATCTACTAAAAACCAAATATAAATATAGTTTATTGTTTTGCAAATAATTGAGGCAAGCACGTTATCAAATATTGACATTTGTACTGTATTGGCCTTAAAGACGTGACAATATATTTTATTTCAAATATTTGTAAAAACTTTCGTACTAATGTAATGATTTTCACCTTTATTTACTTTACTAGGACAATTTACAAATCCGGTTTTCATAGGTTTCATGATATCTCATAGGCCTAATCCCTACAAGAAAACTTTAATCCTCGCATGGTTTGAGCAAACTACATACTTGTTGTAGGTCAAGATAAATTATGTATATCTTAACATAATATGTTTATTTTTGTTGGATACATATTTATTGAATTTCCCTACAGTTAAAAGTAATACTCAAAATAAAATTTACGAATAAAACTTAATAAAAATTAATAAAGTATTTTCGGAAACACTGATCGAAAATAATTTCAAAAAAATTCATAACTAAACAGAAATATATTGCGCAATTTACTGTCATCAACCCGATTTGGTGGCCGCATGATATCACGCGCCACTCTCGTAGTAGACTAGACTGCCGATGACGGGGAGATTGAGGTTCGAATATCGGTTGGGTGACTGCGGGTGTTTTTTACAAAATTGTTTTCTACTCTCCCTCAAATGCGGGTACACTTCCTATACATATAATCTTCCTAATCCCTAAAATCAATAGTGCATATAGCCCAAACGGGTAATAAGACACAGTGCTAAAAAAAAACACTGTCATCGAGTTTATATTTACCGTAATCCCCTAGGACTGTTCTTCCTGGAGACATTTAAAGATTATATAATATTTCATTTTTTTTTCAAAACATAATTCAAAATTGTATTTTGATTTGAAAACGCCTGAGTGTAGTTAGTCAAGACAAATAAGTAAAACAGCATAAATGAAAACGCGTAGTAGCAACACTTTTTCAGTATAAATTTTAAAAACAAAGCTTTTCCTGTATCTATTAATATTTAGACACAAATTTATTTGAAAGGAAAGTTAGTCAATTTTTTATTTGTTATATCGATTATTTACAGCTTATCAAGTAATTGAAATTAGGCCCTACGTTGTCATTTCTTGTGATTGTCTGAATAGAATGTATTCTTACGTTTCTTTCTAAAGGATCCTTCTTAATATTTCCGCCGGTTTTTGCTCAGTAATCAATATAAAGTGTGGCTTCACTGATTATAGGCCAATGCTTTAGACAGAGTTTGCCCATCTAAGAGTGTACTTTTATCTATCCTTATTAATAAAATGAAGAAATATGTGTGTCTGTCATGAGCGTTGCGCGATATATATTGCACGCAGACGTCTGGAATTTTAAAAATCAGTAGCCCCTGTACAAAAAAATGTGCACGTTGAAACAGAAATTTTAAAATTTTGAGAAGATTTTTTAATAATCTAAGATCCTCCATGGTAGCTCCGGGTATTTCAACTTATTAAAAATAAATGTATAAAATACATTCAAATCCTAATTATTAATATTACCGGTACAAGCATTATTTTATCTTATTTTTTATCAGCACGTTTAACATTTAAGGTTTCTTTTCTGTGCACCATATCTTACAACCTTTCGGCATAGTCTCATATTTAAATTTATTAGATAAGGTTAAGTAAGGTATAATTTAGAGTAAGTGTACTCAAATTTGAGTGGAGAGAGAGTGGAAAACCATTTATGAACGAACACCATCAGTAAACTCAACTGGGATTCGAACTCCGACTTCCCCGTTATCGGCAGTACAGTCTATTGCAAGAGGGACGCCTTGGACCATTCAACTACCAAGGCGGGTCAACACTAAGGTCAATGATGTCCTAGTAGGGATTAGGAGGGTTTCCTAGAGAAAATGAGCCAACATTATCTTAGAGAGGGGATGGGAAAACCAAAGTAATAATTCACGTGTGGCAAAACACCCCAATGCATCCGATCTATAGGAAAAGGACAGCGCTTATGGGAAAACCCATTGTTTAGAAGGAGATGGTAAGTGTCCATAAGAGCCTGTACTCCAATTTAAGAGTGAAACGGCCTATAGAATAGAACATAGAACTTACGGTGACTAGTAGTTCCGTCTTCTGCCAGCTTGATGCATTTAACCATGCGAACACTGGTGCGTGTATTACTTTTTCAAAGACAAACTCGTTAGTAGTGTCCATTATTGTTGTTTTGGTGCCATTCTGATCACAATTTTTTTTAAATATGCTGAAAGATCTTGTATTACTTTCTAACAATATTTTGCTTTGATATAATTCAGTAAAATCCTGTTAGACCAAACACCAGTTGTCTGAAATTCCGAGTAATACACAGCTTTCGGGGGAAAAAAAGGGGGGGGGGATAAACTAAGTCAAGTGAAATATATTTTACTGATAGTAAACTCAAAGTTAAAAGAGAATAATTATAATACACTAGTGATAATAAACTTATTTATTTAGCACCACGTCTTACTAGCCTTTCGGGGTGATAGTAAATGATAAATATTTACATATTGAAGTCACACCCAATGCATTTTTTTAAACTAAAATTAATTACAGTAATGTAAAAAGATATATTGTAAATGTAAAACTATAGTATATACTACGTGTTATACATTAGTTGAATTAATCTATACCCACTTGGATGGCCGCATGGCCTAAGGCGTCACTCTCGTATTATACCAGACTACCGATGACAGGGAGATCGAGGTTCGAGTCCCAGTTGGGTGTACTGAGGACGTTTTTCCCAAAATGGTTTTCCACTCTGTCTCCATGCAAATATGGGTACACTTCCTTTATATTTAACCTTCCTCATCCCTGATTAATTTGCGTAATTAGTACGTATGGGTATAACCTGAAGAGGTATTAAGATGCGGTATTTAAAAAATGAATGAGTTTTATAAAATTTACATTCAACTATTATATAAAATTTGTGAAAATACTTTCTCTCTCGCTTAATACGAATTTTCGCTAGTCCAAACAATCTTCGGTCCCAATTTGTTCAGATTAACGAGGTTTTTCTGTACTCTCATTTAATAATATTGAGACTAAAACATTAAATCCAACTACAGTCCGACCGGGTGAGCATGCGGTCAAAGGTGTCAGCATTTTCTTGTATAATTTCATAGTGACAGGAAGTTTGGGTTTCAAATCTCGACCGGGTTCCCCACCATCCCATCAAATACATCCGTGTACGTTTCCTCTAAGCCAGTGGTTCTCTAACTGGGATACGCATACCCCCAGGAGTACGCGGGCACCTTTCAAGGGGTACACGAGCAGCTCGCAAGGGAAGATTGGAAAAATAACAGGGGACTTATAAAAAAACATAATTGTTGGCAGTTACCATTATCTGGATATTTCTACCCCTCTTTTGCCCCTATTTACTCGGCTGGAGACAGATTTTTGAGAATTTTCAACCCGCTACTTTACACCTTCTATATTAGCAGCTTATTATGGTTTTTTCAACAACATATCTCTGTGAAAGTGGTTTTTCATTCATGGTGTATCTAATAATATGTACCACAATAGGCTATATTTGGAGCCGGACCTCCGATTGAAAATTTCAACTAGACAACCAAACATCAATTTTTTTTTTGCCAAGCCCTACAATCACACCCCTCTCACTGAAAAACGTTGGTATTCATAACATATCAGCTCCAGAACTAAAATTAACATTTTTGATTGGGAAATCTTGTGTTTAGGTTCACTTTTTTCTTTATTTTTGAACGAGTTTTTGAAGAAAATATATAAAACTTTTTTAAAGAAATTTTACAGTAAAATTATGTTTTTTTAACTTGTCATAACGATTTTAGACCTGTCATTTGGATTTTTTTTTTATCTTGGGGGTACCTTAAACTTTTAGCCATGGTCAAGGGGTACAATCTAAAAAATGTTTGAGAACCTCCACTCTAAACAATACCTTTCTCATGCCAGGCTTACACCGTGGTTCGGATTCCACGTTAAACTGTAGGTCCTCCATTTCATCTCAAAACCACCCTACCATTACACATTAGCGTAAATGCGTATAACCCGAACGGTTAGTAAGATGCGGTGCTAATAATAATATACCTTTCTCATCCTTACCACATTATCGTAATCGGGGTGGAACGTAAGATATGAAGTACGAGATTAATGTACCGTATATTATTATTTATATATTACCTATTTACTCATCAATATGTAACCTCCTCCACTTCCCAGAAGCCTCATCCCAATTTTGGACCAAATATCATCCTAAGACCCTTGTTTCCGTATATAATGTGGGAGACCTCGTTTCACACCATTATAAAACAACCCGTAAAATTATTGTTTTATATTTTTTGAACTTTACATTCCTTGACAGCAAGAGTATTATGATAGTTTTGCTATATGAAAAAACATATATTCATGTGTTAAAACTGATGTGTGTGGGTGTGCATACTACGATCAGTAAGCCAGTTCCTAAATTAAATTAAATTAAAATTTCTGTAAATGGGAAAGTAATGTTTATTGCCGATACAAAATATATTGTTATGATTAGGATTTTGATGTTGAGGAATAAAGCCAAGGGCGAAGATATGACCCGCACCCCTAATGACTTGGGAGTGGAAGGGGGCAGGAGTTTCAGTTATAAAGGGTTAAGAAGGTCAGGAGAGAATCATTGAACTCTCTGTTTTGAGTATTGAAAATGCGACAGTTCGGGAAAATATTTTCAACTTATTATCGATTCGTTTGCTTCATCAGTGTCCCGGAGAAATAAGATTTAAAATTTTGTCATAGGATATGAATTTTAAAAATATTCTTTTAACCATATTTTAAAAGTTTTTTTACAAAAGGCTGTGCAATACTAATTGTTTCCAGTGTACAGGTGCCATTTTTCAATTTATTCGAATATGACTAAGTAACGGTTGAGTTCTGTAATTATTATAATCAGTCAGACTCCAAGCTTTGTTCTTCATATATACTTAATGGTATAGCGTTGATTTCTTCCATAATTTATAGAGGTCGTGTAAATATCGCACAGTTATATTTTATAGCACAATTTTATTTTAACTATTCCAGATATTTATTCTAATCCTATCCCTTTTGATTCTTTTCTTAAAATGGCTTCCTAATATATATACATATTAGAGATAAAACTAAATCATTAATTACGTATTTAATATTTATATTAAAATAATATGTATACATAAAATATATAATTCAGCCCTTTACATTTAAAAAAGTGTAAGTATCTAAACAATGAAGTGGCACGATAGCATGAGAGCTAAGTGGAGGGGGGAGGTAATTGAGGCTCAATGTTTTAAACACCTGGGGAATTGCAACCAAACCAAGCTCCACCACTGAATGTATCCACTTACATCTTCTATGAATTTTGATATACAATCAAATCTGATATGATAATAGCTATTTCAAAACATGTGTTAAGTATGCAATCCACACATGTAAGTAAGGAACTTTTTATAAAACTTACGTCAAAGCAGTGTTTACGCAAATTTAATTTGCACTCCCCGTGTATGCTTCACAGCTGACAGTTCGATAACAATAATTATTAATCACCATGGATTGTTGTTTTATAATTAATTTTTATATATTATGTTGTGAGTAGGTGAATGGGCATACTCAAGTCTTAGCGAATGGGCCATTTAAAAAAAAATTGTGTTTGTTATAAGGTTATAAGGTTTTAATTGGTATAAAAGTAAATATTTTTTATTTAATAGTTTTTAGGATATAAAAAATGTAATTCTGGTGCAAACCAAGCTATTCATTTTAATGTTATGGGGGTATTTGTCTTTTCAAATTATTTTTAACGCATTTCCAGAAAAATTCCACGATGCAAAAACATGAATAATCTGTCAAAATTGAAATTCAAAACTGAGATTTAGGAATAGTGAAAAATATGAGTCCTTTACTCAGTTTGTCATAAGTTTCACAAACCAATAGAAACATGTATTTAAAAAAATCCTGATTAATTAACTATTCTAATACTTTACTAAAAAATTAATATTGCTGATAAAACTTATAAATATGCAGGTAAATTACTAAGGCATACGAAATACAATATTCTAGATATTATGTGTTTGATTGATAAGAACAATTAATGTAAAATTAATTTTAATTTGACTATCTTGTTCACGCTCTATAATTTGTGCATTACTTTTGTTTATTTTCTTTTAACATGGGAGAATAAAGGCAAAACTCTAATTCTAAACAAATTTTGCATATACAACAAATTATAATTATTTATATCTCATTCCAAGCCATATCATTTATGATACATGTCTTTATAAATATAATGTTTGATGAAAACTTTTTATCTTGAATTATAAATAATTGTGTTCTTAGAATATTCGTTTAATTCATCTTCATTTACTTAAAATTTAGACTGTATGGTAAGTTAAATTATATTTTTTTAAATAGAATCATATGAGCCTTTCTTCAAAATATTTTGATTTAATTTCAATGTGTAACTTGGTATAGGCTAATAAAATAAATGGAAATAAAACTTGTGGTTAGAGTTAATATTATCGCTTAGCATTATATATTTGTATAAAAATGAAAACATACAAGTACAAACATAGGTATATTTAATGTTTGAGAAATACTATAATTGAGACTCAAACTTGAAAAAATAATTCTTGACTCAATAAAGATAAACATGATTTACTTAAATTTTAATTATATTAAAATACAAGCGTTATTTTATGACTCTTTAAATTTAACTAAAACTGTACTTTTAGTTACATTGTCAGTTGAAATATATTTGTTTTAAAATAACTTTAAAGAGAATTGTGATATTAAATTAACATTAATTGAACATAAATAAAGTATAGGTTATGTAATTTTGTAAGTATGGTATTTACTAAGTAAAACTAAGATTTAAGACCAATTTAAAGGTCTTTTTACTGAACATCATTAATCACATATCATACTCAACCCTATATTATATAAATTACATAATTGTTAATGATTATACTGTAATTTATAAACAAATTAAGTAGGGGTCTTTGTTTAGTAATAATATGACTAAAACAACTTCTTTGAGTACAGTTATCTTTAAAGTAACCATTCCCAGTAAAATCTTACAACATTCATCACCTCTAATTTTATATATAAAGATACATATCAATGAATATAAATAGAACGCAATTTAATAATAAGTAAAATTGTAGTTCTGTATGTTTCATGGTCCCAAAATATAAAAACTTACTCCCATATGAAGAAGGAATTAATTTTTAGTTAGTATTTTACCACGTGTAATCGTGTAAAATACCTCAAAATAATTTTTTATTTTCATAAAAAAAGAGAGATTGTGAAATCAATAAAATCTATGCAATCATGTTTTGACTTTAACAATTCGATGTTTACCACGTACAGAGTGGACTGGAAGATCGTAATAGCAAAATACAAAATCCTCTATTACCGCCCCTTACATTATAACCCAATTATCTTGTAAAAAATAAGTTTCATTTTTAGTAACTTTCATGATGTTTGTTTAGAAATAAAAACTATTTGTTGGATAAGCATGGTAAATTTTAGGTAGTGGTGGATACAAAATGTTACTTTTTACAACCTCTTCCTTTAAACGAACACGAAAAAGAAATGTAAATATGACTAATATAAGTTTTTATAAGTTTTCGGCTTTGCAGTAAGAGAAGGCTCTTTCCTTCCTATAGCGATATACTTTGTCACAAATATGTTTTAAAAGTTGAAACTTCGTATTTTTTCATCAGTATGTCTTATTGCAAATGTGTTGGAGACCAATAGCTAATACTATCAAATATAAAGGAGAAGGATCTAAATATTTAAATTTAAGGAAATTCAACAACATTGGATGAACCGGGGAGAATCAAGCGCATCATGGGAAAATATAACTTCAATGAGCTCATACATAATTCTGGTTCATAATCATAAATATTAATAACTATGCCAATACTAAATTAAGAAATTGTAGTTCCCACTACGTGATACATGTTTGAAAACCAAAGCTCCAAGGTCTTGTATTCCAGTATAGTAGAGTACAGAGTTTTGTTAATTCAAATTGATATGTTTAAAATAGTTTATGAACACCTTTTATATAAAAAAAATATTTTTCCAAAGCTAATAGAAAACAATCTAATAAAAAGTTTAAAATTGGATTATTTGAAATTTTGGACACTGACGCTACAAATTGGGATCATTGGTACCCATAGCATTGGCTTCCATCATCTCGAAGAAATCACCGGGGAAGGCAGAATAAAATAAAACGTATCCCTACAGAAACTAAATAAATCTATGACAAAATCAATACTCGAGACATAAAATGACTCATTAATTAAAACAAAAGTACTCAAGCCATTACCTAAAATATTAAAACTATCACAAAGTGATAATTACAACTATTCCCTTAGCCACTTGAAATTCCTGTCCATCTCAGCGCATTTCAATATTTGTTATATTAAAAAAATGGTAAATATGTTACTTAAGTCTGTAATAGTTATTTTAATTAATCAATGGATATTTTACGTTATTATAATAATATTATTCAAAATCATGACCACCTCTGTAGTCTAGTGGTTAGAGTTCCTGGCTACGGATCCAGAGGTTCCGGGTTCAATCCCCAGTCCTTTAAGATTTTTCTGTGAAGCAGTGGGTCTGAAAAGGGGCAAGGAACAGCCTTGTGAGAACAAATTAGGATCTACCTGAATGAAAAAGTAGTGGCTCTGGTCTAGAAAACTGAGATTAACTACCAGAGTGTTCGTTGTGCTGACCATATGACACCCTATATCCGTAGAAGTTGGCAAAATCTTAGTCAGCAGACGGTGGTTGCTCGGTCGTTATAGTTTGATTATGAGCTGAGGCAAAGTAGTTATTTTATAGTCATAATACTAATTCTGTTCCTTTAGTTTCCAAACAAACTTGATATTATAAGATGGAGAAAACATACGCCTGTAAAACTAATTGTACAGTACATGACTAGTGAATCTTAGGAGATTGAAATTATCTTTAGTACGGGAACATATGCATCATTTTTTATATTCGTAAATTACGAATATGAAATGTTATGCGGCTGTATCAGTACTAAAAAATATCTTTTTTACCTCCCAAGATCCGTTAGTCATGTACAATTAATTTTACAGGCGTATGTTTTTTCCACGTCATTCGCGTTCACGTACGTACAATGTCATTGTACAAGTGTATACTTTTTCCATGTTATTCGCGTTCACGTACGTACAATGTCATTGTACTCACGGAATCATAAAGCCTCTCCCGAGTCGCCGGTGGCTGTGGTATCAATGATAGCTCAATGGGTAGCCAATGATTTCAACACATCGATAACGGACTCTTTCTTAAAACTATTAGTGAAGAATGACCCTGAGAATGGGATGAACCTTGGATAACTCAGTGGTAGAGTATTGATGCATTAAGCCAAGGCTCCCGGGTTTTATTCCCGTGTCCAGGTATCATTTTTCAAAATTTATGAATACTATATCAGAATAGCTAGAATGTTCTTGCATTAGGAGTTACAGTAGTGCTATTGACGTTTCTCAAAATTCACATTAATTATGCCAGCTAAGTCTATACGACTATAGGATATCTGTACCATAAACTGTGAAACTAGAACGAATACCTCGTAATCTGCTACCCAATTATAGTAAATATTTCTACAAAATATATTTGTCTAATCTGATAAAATCCTACAATATAAATCTCTACACAACATTTATTGCACCTCATCCTACTATCTGTTCAGGTAATACGCATATGTACTAACTACACTAATGAGTTAGGGATGAGAAAAGTTGAATTTAGCAAAAGTGTGCCCATATTTGCGTGAAGGGGGAGTGACAAATAAATCTTCAGGAAATAACACATTCAGGACACTTAGCTGGGATTTGAATACCAACCTCTTCGTAACCCCAAACCCAGACCCGATGAGCCTGATAGTTAGTCCACGTGTCCATCAATGTGGCAGGCTTGGAACAAATTTTATAACTCTACTCGTCAAATGGCATCTATCAGTTCTTTTAAGGGCCGGTCTTATGACTACCGGATAAATATTGCTATCAGGAGGTTAAATTTAGCGATCAGATAAAGGATCAGCCATTTTAATATTTTGCGCGTATTATGAACTCAATTTATCTTCTGGATAGCTATCTGTAGGATAAATATATTTTTCTGCAGACAACGAAAGGTTGGTATTGTTTTTACTAGTGTGCGCATGCGTATAAGCCCCTCAGCTACTGCTACAACATGGCTAGTGTCTACAATGCTCAAAATATGTTAAATAATGGCGGCTAAACGAGTGCGAGTAAACAGACGGCGTCTCGTGTGCTCAGAAGTGTTCTTGAAAGTACTAAGTTCAGTGTCTGCCAAAAGGTGGTCAATAGTTTGGTACAACTTTTACAAAATTTCATTAATTGTACTCACACTTAAATAATTTGTTCTTATACAACTATAACTCTACAAATAGCATGTCAGTTTTTTTTATAAAAGTTTAAATTAAATGTTTTAACTTTATATATAGTTAGAGGGCCTGTGCCTACTAAACACGCGAACCAAGATTTTAATCTTAAAACAGATTTTGATAGGTGAAACCTTATGAAAAAAACGTGAAACTATGACAACGGCATTTTTAATTTACAGATAAAAGTTATCAGGTAAAAATGTGATGGAGAAATACCTTTATCTGGCAGATAAATGCTATCTGGCGGTCATAAGACACACTTTTGACTTATCGACCAGATAAAAATATTTATCGGTCAGATTAATATTTATCCAGGAGTAATAAGACCGGCCCTAAAAGTAATTCCACCCACTTAGATAGCCGCGTGGTCAGAAGCGCTACTCTTACAATAGGCTAGCCTGCCGATGACGGTATGTACTGAAGGTGGTTTTTTCTTAATGGTTTCCCAAGCTCTCCACTCAAATGTGGTTACAATTCTTCTTAACTCATCATTTCTCATTCCAAACCCATTACCGTAATTAGTACATAAGCGTATAATATAATATAATAGTACTAAATAAAATAAAAATTAAAAGTGGAGTCACTCAATTTATTTGGTCTAATATGCTAACATAAGTTATTGAAATAATTTGAGCTGTGTATGAATGAGAAAGCAACTCTTTTTTACTTATTTAACTTTTTAAAACTATTTTTAATTTAGTATGATCATTTCTTAATTTTATTTTATTATATTGTCAATACATGTAATGTGTATTGTATTAAATATCAGGTTGAGTAGAAAAGAAAGCTAAAACCTAAACTTAACAAGATCAATAAAGGTTTTTAATATTACTACTTACTTATTCTATGGCGTAAGTAGCTCGAAAGTTTATTATCACACTTACAAAAGTATACCACCTATCCTTAACTTGAGCTGGCTCTACCCAGTCCACCTCATTACACCCTATTTCTTTTAGGTCTATTTTAATATTATCTCTCTTTCCACTTGGTTTGCCAGTCAACACCCTGAACACGGTTCTAGATTATCCCATTTCCACTTCATATCCTGTCCACCGTAATCTACGAGATTTGGTTATCCTAAAAATGTCTTGTGACGAGTAAAGGGTATGTAACTCATCATTACATAAGCTCCTCCACTCTCCATTAAATTTATCCCCTTTTGGACCAACTATCTTCCTAGGCACCTTGTTTTTAAACACCATAATTCTTTTTCGTCATTTTTTTTTCCATAGAGAACAACTGGTAAAATTATTATTTTGTTTATTCTGAATTTTACATTCCTTGAAGGCATGTGAGATGTTAACAATTTATTAAACGAGTAATAACATGTATTTTCCGACTTTATTCCCATACTAATTTCCACTCCAATGTAGTTATTGCTAATTAAAATTGTTTCTAAATATATGCACTCATTAGCCCTGTCAAATGAGATGTTGTTTGACGAATCTATAAATTATCGTCCCCAATCTGTGTTTTCTATGTGATCATATACACAGTCTTTTAGCGTTTATATCTAAGCTTGTTTCCTTACTAGCCTCTAATAAAATATCTGCATTTCTTACAACAGCTTCCTTACTATTGCCCAACAAAGCTAAATCATCTGCGTATCCTAATAGCTGCAATTTACCTTTTAATGCCAAGCCTTCCGTACTTTTCTGCATTATCCTATCCGCAATCTCTAAGGCTAGAGTAAAAAAAATATGAGGAAATTGTATCTCTTTGTTTCAACACATTATGTAGTTAGAAAGTATATGATAAGAGACATCAAACTCGTACCCTGCCACGTGTATCTGTCAACTATACCTCAATTAGCCTAACAAGCTTTTTGGGTATCCCAAACTTAGCTCAAATTTCATATGAATTGATTCTTTTAACTGGATCATAAGTATCTTAAAAAACGTATAATTGATGTATAATCATGTTGTATTCTTCTTTTTTTCTAATATTTTCCCAATAGTATTATTATTATTAGCACCGTGTCTTACTACCCGTTCGGGTTATACGCACTTACGCTAATGTGTAATGGTAGGGTGATTGTGAGATGAAATGAAGGACCTACAGTTTAACGTGGAACCCGAACCACGGTGGAGACCTGGAATTCCTCATATTCACAAGATGTCTTGTCAGAGGTGAAGGAAGGGTTTGGTAATCAGATAAATCTTTGCCGGGACCTGGGATTGAACCCCGGCCGCCAGCATAGAAGTCTGACACCTTACCCCTGGACCACCAGGTCACCTTTCCCAATAGTAAAAACTTAATCAGTTGTTGATACATTTTGTCGAAATTCACACTGATAATCCTCAATCATTTCCTCTGCATAATGATGGCATCAATATCATTAAAATATGTTAAGTAAAATGTTATAGCATGGTGATCAGTATAAAAACACTAAAGAGAATAATATATTGTTGAATTTAACACATTTAGATATATATAAAATGGGATTGAAGTAATTTTGACCTAAGATTACTAAAAATAATGCAATTTACTGAAAATAGTATGCAGTATAACCAAATGTTGTGTTGGATAAATAGAACTAGCGCAACAAGGTATGCAACCAAATAGTATTTAGGAAGTAGATTTTTCTATAGTATCGTAGTTGTGTTAATTGCCTATCGATACATCATATGTTTTTTATGTGTGTCAATTGTAAATAACCAGAAGTAGCTTATTAGATCCTAACGTCTAAATTGATTTAGAGTGGACTTTAAAGGTTGTGTTAAACTATCAGCTAACAAAGTAAAATAACACGTAATTTTAAAGCACAAACAAATAATAAACTCAAGATTAACCGCCCTATTTATCAAACAAAATAAACACGTGAACGCTTTTACCACGGAAGGAATATTATTTTACAATGTTTTTTTGTGAGAGCTTGCAAACGATTTAACGGTTAATATCTTATGCACGTTTATAGGTTTCTTGTTCTTACTACTGTTATATTGTAAAACCTACTATCAACCGGTATTAAGTATCATAAAGATTTACAAGAAGGGTAAATGTTATTTCTAATTGATAAATAATTCTTAGTTTTTATTGAGGGTTTTAATACTCCTCAATCTTTAACTCTAATTTAAATAAAACTACACAAATATCAAATTCCAAGACTAATTTCTAATCAACATTTGAATGTGAAAAGTAATGAAAATATTATTGTAATATTTTTGCCTGTTTGTTCCATAATGACAGTCAAATATGTGGATCAATCTTAACAAAATTTGGCTGGGATATTTTTGAACCTAAGCCGAACAGGGTTTAACCTGATTTTGGTTGAATGAACAGTAGAGAAAATTCAAACTTTTTTTGTGGCCAACATTGGTAGCATTTTATTAAATTATTTGTGTTATTGTATAGTTATTGATAATCTATATCAAAAGTGACAGCTGCAGATAATAATAATTGATGTTTGAATATATTAAAATTGTTTTAGTAACTTTAGTAACTAGCTTCTACTCTTCTTCCTACCAAAATCATGCTATATGTATTATGTACCCTTCGTTTGCATTGAAATATAGCAAGCTTACCTTATATAGTTCTATTATGGCGCAACTTATAAAATAAGGCCATAGTGTAGACTGCAAGGAAAGAAAAGACTGCTATCTATCAGGTTAACGGAGAGTACATGGTTCTTTAATCGAGTTATTCGTTTCAATTTGGCGGCCGCTCAAACGATTTTAGTTTAATAACTTTTTTCAAGTTATTTGAATTAAAAATTCCAAGAAATCTATCGAGTACCCAGGGCATATTAATTAATTTTTTCTATCTAATTTGGTCATCAAGGAAAAATATCAACTTACAATTCTAGGAATACTTATAGGCGATATTTATTTAAACTTGAAATCCAAAGAGAAATATTAAGACTGTAATAAAGAAAGATAAGAATATGACATAATTCTTAACATGATGAACTTGACATTTTTTGATTGGAGGACGTGAGGTCTACAGTTATTTAAAAGTATGGTTTAATCAAAATTAGAGGAGGAAAGTATCACACTATTCTTATAGGATAAAAAAAATACATTTTAACATGTATAGCTTTAAACAAATTAATGAATGGTGTAATTAAACTTCTTTTGAATGAGTTTCATTCGAAATTTCACTGTTCTGAAGTCAAAGAAAATAAGGTTAGAGCCATAAATCTAGCCTCCCTAAAATGATTATGTATTTTTTTAATAATGTCATTACAGAAAAATCTAAGTTAAATTAAGGATTTTTTGAGTGATTTTGATGTTTCATAACTGGCATTCCGATTTTTAAAAATCATTGTGAGAGTATCTTCCCTTCAAAAAGTTGATGTCCTATGCTTAAGCCTGACTACGGGCCTGTTCGATACCAGGCTACCAAAGAAACTTACTACCGAAGTAACAATCTACAGATAAGACCTGAAAAGAAGTGGGAAAAATAAAGAATAGTCAGACAATAATGTTAGGATAGACAAATTTAATAAAATATAAATTGGAAATGTTTAAACAATTTCTTGGAATTAAAATATTATATACAGTTAAATAACATAAAATAGTAACTAAGATGTACTAGATGGTCCTTAATAAAACACTAGCTAAAAAGGAGCAAGAGACTAGTATCATCACAGATAAGACTTTGAAATTAGATTTAAAATTCCCAATATTAATTAACTATTTTAAATTCTAAATGCCTGTGCTAAATGTATTTTTTTCAATGCCTCCTGTTGACGTGCTTGTTAATTGATAACAATTTTGACTTATTTTTAAGTCAAGTGCCACGTTGACTTATTCACTAACAATTTATTTTAAGTATAATCTTAAAATACTCTTAATGTAATGTAAGCGTATAACCCGAACGGGTATTAAGACGTGGTGCTAATTATTATTATTATTGTAATGCACAGTACATATACACTTTGTTTTTTAAATGTCTCATAAAAACATTTACTTTATTTACATACAAATTTATCCTTTACTATTTTTATTGCTTCATATATTTTATTATTATTATTAGCACCGCGTCTTACTACCCGTTCGGGTTGTACGCACTTACGCTAATGTGTAATGGTAGGGTGATTGTGAGATGAAATGGAGGACCTACAGTTTAACGTGGAATCAGAACCACGGTGGAGACCTGGCATTCCTCACATTCACAAGATGTCTTGTCAGAGGTGAAGGAAGGGTTTGGTAATCAGATAAATCTTTGCCGGGACTTCATATATTATAAATAATTCAGTAAAATTGAATTAAGTTTTTTCTCATATATTATCTTATTCTCAAATTTGTCATTTTGACCTATATACGACTAAATATTTCACAATTTAAAATTTATCAAGTATAAAACTTCATTTTTATCTTATGTTTTCAAACATCTTCTACTTAAACTATTGCATTCATTCTTTTATTAAAGGGTTTTGTTATGTTATTTTAACTGTATCTAATTTTTAATTCTAAAAAATAGTTTTAACATTTTTCAGCTTAGTCTTTTCAATCTATATTTTACTACATTTGTCAAACCCTACATTATTGTCTGACTATTCTAAAATGTTTTCATAGTTTTAATGACCTAATAAATTACAAATTCATTTTCAGGACCTATCTTATATATCGTTCTTTACTTAAAAACGTTGTTTATAATGTTTTCTAAAATGTTAACTACCTATAGGTTTCTATAATTACACTTTTTTTTGTGTGTGTATCATCACTTCTTTATTATCATGTGGACACCATTTACCCAGAAACGTAGCTGTTCAAGGTAATGTAATTTTAGACCGATATTTTTCTCTCATCGTCCCCTTCAATTTCTTTCGTTCATTCGCCTTTTAAAAGGATAGCTCAATTGTGTATAATAAAAGGGATTGGGACAGAAGAGTGAAACTATAAGTTTAAACTTATGGCTCTTACCTTAACATCTTACACCAAGGGGTCCATCGTTTTTCATCACATGGTCCAAATATGATTTTTAGTTTGCACCGTGGACCTAAGATACATTTAGTAAACCCATCAACTTAATAGAGGCTTACAAACACCATTTAATTCAAAATTACTTTCAATATTTATAAGTAAACTGTATTCTTACTTTGTAGAACTTTTAAAATGTCACTGACAAAAAGTGTATTACGCTCCCAAAAATGTATTATGAAATACATACACACACACACACACACACACACACACACAAACACACACTTTTATAAAACAAGTTGGCGTTATAAATATTTATGTATACAAATACAAATAGGGGAACTCGGGGTGGAATGAGATAGCATTATTTTACTTATATTATGATGCTATAACCCAGCGGAATTAAGTTGAACTACTCCAACAAGTCGGGAAGAAGCTGAAGCTGCCATTTTGATTTAGTTTGGAAGGTGGTTTCACAGTGAATGTGTGTTGTCGACGTTTTTGCAAGTGTTTTTGTAACGTTTGATAAATTTCCACTCAAGGTAAGCCAATTATTGTTACGTGTAATACCTTAAATGCTATGTACTCTTAAAGCACATGCAATTAGCTGTAGTTTGATGACATTGTTTGGCTAAACTGGTCGTGTTTAGAATTCGGTAAAAATTGCTAACCTAATACATGACCGTGGGACGTAACGGGATGGTACTTTAAGGCTTTGAACAATATATTTTTACGATTTCATATGGTGAGAAATTACGTAAAAATAACTAATAGACAACAATGGGATGTAGATTCAATGAAATTAGCAATGCGATCTGTTATTTTGCATGAAATAGGATTTTTAAAGGCGTTTCAGCAGTTTGACTTACCGAAATCTTCTTTGGAAATATACGTAAAAAAGAAGAAGGATGGTGATTACAAAATCGATAAGTCGGAAGGGAAATTTAGTAAGGTTTTTACTCCTGAACAAGAGGATGAATTGGTAGGCTGCTTAAAATCTATGGAGAGTAGGCTTTTAGGCCTTATGATGAAAGATTTTAGATCATTAGCCTACCAATTAGCTGAGCGAAACGGCCTATGCCACAGATTTAACAGCAACACCGGTATGGAAGGTTAGGATTGGGTTAAGGGATTTCTTGCAAGGCATCCTATATTGAGCATTTGAACCCCAGAAAATACTTTGGGTGCAAGAGCCATGGGATTTAAAAAAGTGGTCGTTTCGCAGTTTTTTCTCTGTTTACTCAAAATATTGATAAATACACTCACAGGTGAAAAGATATTTAACTATGATGAAAGTGGAATCTCAGTAAATCCTAAAAGCCAATCCAAAATCATAGCCCTTAAGAGAAATTGACAGGTAGGGGTGTTGACTTCTGCAGAACCGGGTGAAACGGTCACTGCAGCTGTGCCCATGTCTGCGACAGGGTCATTTATGCCCCCATGCTTATCTTTCCAAGGCAGAAAAAGAAACAAGAATATGAGCTTGGTTTACCTCCAGGAGGTTGGTATGAGACTCACTCATCAGGCTGGATGGTCACAGAGTTGTTTATTGTGTGGTTTGAAAAATGTATAGACTTTTCTAAGGCAACGAAATAGTCTCCTGTTCTCCTTATTCTGGATGGTCATTCAACCCACACAATAAACTTCCAACTGATCGACATGGCCAGGGAGCACGGGGTGGTGTTGCTCTGTTTGCCGCTTCACACCTTCCATAGGCCCCAGCCCCCAGACGTAACATTGTTTAAACCTCTAAGTCTTTACTATGCAGTGTAACCAACTTTAAGTCCCAAAAATAATAGTTAGAAAGATTACAAGAGAATAACAGTATTTTATTTGATTCAAATATAGAAGTAGTACAATGATCGATTACCAATATAATCAAATGTGGTATGACGTAAAAAGGTATAGGCATCGATATGTATCACACCACATCGCTAGAGTAATTTGCCCATATCGCGAACATTATTACCACCAATAACTATTCATGAGAGATGATTTGGTCGGTAACGTTTAAATTAGAAAATTTTTCATGATTTGACATAGAATTTCATTAAAGGTGAAATTGACTAGAAATATTAGAATTTGAAACATTAACATTATTCAACAAATTTCACTAAAGGTGAAATATACTGAAAGATTAGAATTTGAAACATTAACATGATTCAACATATTATTTCACTTATGGTGACATTAACTAGAAAGATTAGAATTTGAAACATTAACATCGGCAAACCACTCTGCCTTTACTACGGTCAGCCCACCTAAGTCTGAGGGTTATGATACAGAAACTCCGTTGCCATAGATAAATATTATAAAGGATCTAAGTATAACACTACTATCAAAAAGGTAGGTTCTGGCAAGATAAAAACTTTGTCGGGCCTACTGTATGAATATCCAGTCAGGACTTTACGTAACAACCAATATAAATATCTACTTTTAACTGGAGCTTTCCAAGGCGAATATTTTAATAAGGACGTCGATATCCAGGGCATAGATCAAACATAATACCTTATAACCACCATGATTGACGTACGACATTAAGAAAATGGAACAGTGATAAGTGGAAGTGCCCTGTCTAACCATACTTAGTGGGAGTTAATTTCCCATATAATTAATTTAAGGGCGACGCACGCCAACAATCAAACGTGCAAGTCTCTGCTCAAATAAAGAACATCATATCTGTCGTAAAGGCTAGTATTCCCCAAAAACCCGAATGAAATTGATCAGAGTGGTGGTTAGCATTGAACCTAAAGGTCAGACACCTGGAGCAAAGATAGAGATCAAGTTCTGACGAGAACAATTAGCAAGGTTCCCCATAGCGTTAAATTATATTAATACGTGATAGCAGCATATCCCCAAAGATAGTCTACAAACTCTACCCATGATAACAAATTTCAATTTGCAAGTCTGAAACAGTAATTTTGTAGAGATTACCCCCATTACTAGAAAGAGAATTTTGATGACTTCAATAAACCCTTAATTTAATACGCCACTCTCACCTTTTCTAAGTCAACGGTGCAATGAGTGACAATACTAGCAAAACATCCCAATATATAGCAACCAAATGGACAGCCACGTCCACAGAGAGTGGGAGGATAGGAGACAGAAAAGAGGGGAAGGAGAGATGATGAGACGGAGCGGGGACTCTGCCGGTCACCCATAGAGCTAGAAAAAGCTTCGAGAATAACCCAGGTGGAGGAAGTGGCAACTAAGCGCGCCGAGCACGCCTTCAGTTGTTTTTTCTCTGGCGTGGCTTTCTTTCCGAGCCGGCTGTAGAAAGACGGCTCCGTTTAATCTAGGGAACTGCGTGTTGGAGAGAGGAGGTCAGTGTTTATGATCGCCAGAGTTCGAGTTCAACAGGGCATAGGGTACGTATTACCCCATTTGTTTGTACTTGCAACATGTAACTCGTTAAAGCAGATGGGATTAGGAAATAGCTTAGGTGAAATCCAGCAAAGGTTGCTATCTTATTCCAGGTTTCTTTGATCTTTAGGGCAGCATTTATACACGCTGCTACAATGACAGATGAAATTAATGGTTTTAAGAAAACTGGAATTTGGCCTCCTGATCTTAATGTATTTTTAAATGCAGACTACCTACCTGCATCTACCACTGACATACAGTTAGATGGCAGTAAATGCCCTACAACAAACCCTATATCTTCCCCTGAAGACAGCTCCATAAAACACTCAACATCTGGCCCTGGTGACGGCCCGTCAACTGTGACTGAACCTCCTACCAAGAAAACCAAGACAAATGAAGATTTCAACAATGAATCCCAACCTGGATGCTCCTCCTGGGTGTCAAATGGACCTTCCCCTATGCCTAAGCCCTCAGCATTTCAAACTGCATCACCTGAGATTTTAATACCAATTTCACTGATTAATCAAAATGTGAAAAGGACTAATAGAAAAAAGAGAAAAACTGCTGTTTTCACTGGATCTCCCTTTAAAAATGAACTTGAAATCGCCATTAAAAATAAATAAGAGAGGGAAAAGAAAAAAAGAGAAAGGAAAGAAAAGAAAAGACCCAAAGAAGAAACAATAAGAAAAAAATATTTGACACCAAAACTAACAAAAATGGTAAGGAAAGAACCAAAATTTTCAGGAAAGTTCCGGAAAAAAAATTAAAAAGGAAAAAATAACATTACCGAGGACAGTGATACTGATGAAAATTAATAAGACACTGCATGTTTATTGTGAAGATTTTTATTCAACGTCAGATGAAGGCTGGGTGTCTGTCGTGCCACAGTTGTCTAAAGTGGGCCCACAACTGTTGTAGTGGTATTGACAGTGAAGATGACGAAGCAGTCTTAGTATGTGAACATTGTAAATCATTTATAGTTTTTAAAATTACTTTTTGCTACTTTCTGTATTCATTTTTTTTTTAAACTTATATTTATCCCGCTCTGCTGGGACAAATGACCCTTTGTACACAAAATAGTTGTTTATTTACTAGGTTTTTTCCTCTCTTTTGTAGCTCTATTACAACGTTTTTGCTACTTGTTTGACATACACCTCTGTTATATTATATACTAGGGGTCAGGCCTGTCTCTGACAGGTGCATTTCAGATTTATTATTATTAGCACCGCGTCTTACTACCCGTTCGGGTTATACGTAACATTTCAGACTTCGCGCGCAGTTTGATCCATGGGGTTTTAAATCTAGTTTTAGATTTTTTCAAAACAGGCAGTATAATTAATTTCCCTGGCTCTGCCAGAGTATTGTTTTTTTTTGTTTATTCAAATTTTTTAAAAAATCAGAAAGTTATTCAAAATTATACATATAGCTCTAGCCACGTTATCATGGTGCTCTGAATCCACCCTGGAAAAACAATAATTTTTTAGAATTTTA
The DNA here is from genome assembly GCA_902151425.1 of Timema shepardi. Taxonomy (NCBI): domain Eukaryota; kingdom Metazoa; phylum Arthropoda; class Insecta; order Phasmatodea; family Timematidae; genus Timema; species Timema shepardi. Next base: position 16,670 of record CABFVX010000719.1, on the reverse strand, counting down.
AGGGTAACTACAAAACTTAAGGTGGGATGAAAGGGGACGTCAAATAATGCTAAGTGTTTTTTTCAGTGTTCATAGCAAACAATATTTTTCCGTAAAATAAATCAAATATTGCTCCAGTGGACACATAGAGTTTAATTTTCTAAACGATAGCACTAGCATTTGATGATAGACTTTTTAAATTAAGATAGCAAGTTTTCATCAAATTATAAGACACTCTTGACTTTTCTACAACTGTTGAGTTTACCATGTGAACAAAATTAATCTCTATGGTTCTACCGGAGAAATATTTGATTTATTTTGCCAGAAAAAAAAGTTTGCTATCAAAACTGCAGAAATATTGTCCTTAATTCACAATTTCTACCATCCCACATTAAGTAATCTGTGTGCAATCTCACAGCTTTTTTACCTTTTCGTAAGGTTATAGAAAATCTCTGGACAGACAAATAGACACCACATGGCTTTGATTAATATAGATTACTATAACTTGTTTTGCAGTTGCGAAAGTGTGTGAGCAAAGACCAGAGGTCGTCGGAAAGTGGTCTGAGCTAGGTGCATGGCGCAGTCGCACATTCTGTCAGCTGTGGAGTCCGAATTGACCGGGGTTCACTGCAAAGGGGACCCAACAGAACGTGACCTCCAAGTTTCGCTGGATGATCGTGAGTTGTGGACCAAATTTCAGTGCCTCACTAATGAGATGATCGTCACTAAGAATGGGAGGTGAGTTGCGATTAATTTGCTATATTAACAGAGCAATAAAATATTTATTCCCTGTGCATAAGGGTGTATTTACATTTTTATAATGTTTCATTGATAAATACGAAATACGAGAATCATTTGGGACTTAATATTTTATGTTGATATTTATTTAAACGGGATATATGAGAATCCATAATCTATAATAGAGTCACAAGTGAATGAACTCATTGAAATATTTTGTAATTTGATATTAGGGATTGAGATTTACCGCAAAAAATAATGTAATGTTGATCACTAGTTTCAAGAACCTAAAAGAATAGTTTAAAAATAGGCACACTCCGTTTACCTTGAAAGGAAGCATTTTTTTCCTTGATGGATTAAATTATGAATTAGCTTATAATACATGGCTCTGAGGGTAAACTAAGTGTACATATTTATGTAATATATTAGGCTATGCAGAGAAAGAGATATGTCATTTGAAAATTGAGTGTTGTGTAAATGTTTCAGACGTATGTTTCCAGTGGTGAAGGTGAGTGTATCAGGACTAGATCCAACAGCCATGTACACTGTTCTACTAGAATTCGTTCAGATCGACCCACACAGGTGAGATGAAATGCATATTTTGATTGTAAAACTGGTTTTACAGCAAATAATTGTATTTAACACAATATCCAACTTAACTATGTTGGTCAGCAACTTTTCACCTTTCTATATATTTTATCATGTGTAATGAATGTAGCTGTCCACCTGTATTTAGGGTAAATTTACAAGTTACTATCAGTGCCTAGTAATTAGTAGTATTATTACATAAGAGACACGTGCTCCTTCTTTGTGGTGAAAACCTGAGCCAGCCAGCCAAAGGCAAACAGTTTACAATAATATAGCAACATTATTATTACAATCAGTATTATTATTATTATTACTATTATTATTATTAGCACGGCATCTTACTACCCGTTAGGATTATACGCACTTACGCTGATGTGTAATGGTAGAGTGATTGGGAGATGAAATGGAGGACCTACAGTTTAACGTGGGATCCGAACCACGGTGGAGTCCTGGAGATCCAAACATTCACAAGTTGTGATTAATACAAGTCTTGACAGAGGGGAAGGAAGGATTTGGAAATCAGATAAATCTGTGCCGGGACCGAGGATTGAATCCTGGACCCACTGCATAGAGGTCTAACACATTACCCCTAGATCTCCAGGTCACCTCTTAGTTTGTATTTAGTATTATTGAAGTAAGCAAAAACGTTGAAATAAAGACACACTTTTAAACTTTAAGAAGGATTGAAACTATAACAGTAGTAGCTAGGGGGGCGTCATGGCAGGACTAGAGTGCACTCTTATCCACAGTTCGAGGTAGAGTTAGATCACCAATATAAACTTACATAAGGGCTGTTTAATAGAATGATTGATTTGCGCTAACGACTCTTTTTTAACTTAATCAATTATAGAGGACTACATCACATATTGCACTATAGTTTACAATAAAACTTAGCAATATTCCAGATATCACTAATTTTAACGCTCCTATCCGACAATCCCTTCCTGCACAAAGGCCAGCCTGACAAACTACCCAGGGGGTAAGACCGCGTAGCGACATTAACTTATTTAAATCTACGTGTGCAAGTGTAGCTATCCAGTTGTATAGAGAATGCAGTATAGGCTATGTTAAGCTCAATTATGTTGAGTAGAATGCAAATGAGAATTCAGACGATACTCATTTCAAAGCAATTTAAGATGATACAGTTTATATAAAGATCTTGCCACATTTATATTTATATATTTATGTTCTACTTATGTATATACCAACAAAAACAAAATAACTCTTACTCGTGGGCACGTTAATAAAGGTCTGATCTGGTCTGGTCTGGTTTTTCGGTGTCAGGGGGTCGTGGTTTGAATCCCATTGTCACTCATGAATCACCCCATTGCAATGGAACAGAGGAAGGTGGGAAGGGATTGTAGCTAGACGCTATCTAATGGTTTCACAGTAGTAACTAGGTATCACGTCCAGAGATGTGAGAGTGAAAAATTTCTGTTTTGTAAAACTAACTGGAAAATTCCC
>CABFVX010000719.1:0-13779 GCA_902151425.1 Timema shepardi | reverse complement strand
GGAAAACTCCCCCCCCCCCCCTCCCCCTATGTTTTACGGAAAATTTTCGATTATTTGTCTCTGGAACTCTACAAGGTCTTCACGTCATTTAAATTAACCCGAGGATGTTAACACCAGGAACATTATCAAATGAGTTACAATACAGCAATAACATAGATTACAATCCTCTTCTCATACTCACGTATAGACTACAGTGCTTGGTGGTTGAGTGTGTCACTAAGTTTGGAACAGATATATCAGTATTTTAATTTTATAAACAATGCCTTAAAAATATATATCTCCATGGTACCCACTTAGTAGAAAATCAATTAAATAATTTAAAGGCTAAATTAATAAATTAATAACAACCTTGACCTTCCCCCCCCCTCTATCTCCCGGCCATAAAACATCCCCCACTCATCCCCAATCACCCTATTTGATCTGTGTGTATTTGTGCAATAGGCTCTAAGTGCCCCCTTTGCCCCAATATGACTTCTTACCCTACTTAGTAAATCGCAAGCCACTACTGCGTAAATTTTCTTATTCAAAATTTAACGAAAAATGTTCACGTTTAGATTCATAAAACAAAGTATAATACGAGATATTTAAGATCACCAACATAAAGGGAATGAATAGCTCCTAGGACATTCTTGAAAAGGATATTGAGGTTTGCGCTCCAACCAATTATACTAAGCTTAGTTTAAAGTGGGAGTGTTGGGGACGCAAGTTAATAGCAATATTTTGACAGTTTTTAAAACAACATTTTGTTTGGACAAAATAAGTAAAATATTGCTGCAGTAGAAATATAATTTAATTTTCTTCACGTTGTGATATCAACAGTTGTTTAGTATTTTTCATGAACATAGCAGCATTAGATGGCAAACTTTTTAAATGAATAGAAAAAGTTGTCATTTCAGGACACCCTTGACAGACATTCTAAAACTGTTGTTACAATATGGATGAAAATTAAACTCTATATTTCTACTGGAGCAATATTTGATTAATTTTGGCCAGAAAAAAGTTTTGCTATAAAAACAGCAATAAAACTTACCTTAATGTACGTTCTGTACACTCCTACCTTAAACATTTAATTTATCGTCAAATTTTCTCTTCTCTTTCCTGCTATTGTGAAAGCATTTATTCTAAACTATTTTGTATTTCTTATAAACGGAGTTAAATACATTTAAGAGTGCTTTTTAAGGCTATATATTCCACTTTATAATTTCTACTAGCTATTACACTAATCTAAAGTGTATTAAGACCGATTTTTCATACTTGGGTATTTTATTACAGCTAATTATTCTAAACTACATGTTTTAATCATGTAATTTATTTTAATTATAAAACTACTGTACTACATGTTTTTAGCTTCCTTTTTTTTGCCACATGTGATTTTTGAACATAACTTTACTAGTCTTTCTTCACGTTAATGCATACATACTTACTCTTTAATAATTTCCTTATATTTACCCCAAAATTGGGCTATAATAGCTTTAGTATTCATTACCAAGGCACCAAGGCAAGTCAAAAGCTATGTACCATAACTCTATTTCTTTAGGATGTTGAGCTATCCCACAACTTCAACGATCAGGGGGTTTGATAATGTACTACTAATGTAATGTAATCTAGTGAAAATGTACTGTAATTTACTGTGAAGTAAAGGAACTCAGCTTCTATATTCTTCCATCACTTAAGGTGGGGATGTAAGGGACGGTAAGGGACGGTTTTACATCAATCCAATATCGCTTCAATACAAATATAGAGTTTAATTTTCTTCCCATAGTGATATAAACGTTTCTTGAATATCTATCAAGGGTGTCCTGGAATTTAATGACAGATTTTTCTCTTCATTTAAAAAGATTTTCATCTAATATGCTCATGCACATGACAGATATTCAACAAATGTTTATATCAATATATTTTTATACTGGGGTATTGTTTTATTTATTTTGGCCAAAAAAATGTTATCAATCAGGGCCCGGATTTTGATGACATATCATCTTTTTTTGGTCCATCAGAGACAATGCTCATAAGTACATAAACTCTGTTCATGGTACCCTGATTGCAGAAATGTATATTTTATAGGTAATTTTTTGGTCATTTTTTGCCATTTTAGATTTTTAGGTCATTGTTTTGCTTTTTTTTTGTTTAATAAGTCATATTCAAACATTTTTTGGAAAGAAAATTTAAAATTTTTGGAAAAGACTTTAAAAAGTTTATATGACCTATATGAATTATCGGTGCTTTGATAAAACATAATTATTCAAACATCAGATATTTTACCACACTTGTTGACTAAAGAAGACAATGTATGAGTCCAAAGGAACTTTGTGCCCCTTTACCTGCGTGCTTATAAAATCCACATTCCTGGTGAGACCTTCACTACACCTAAGTTGGAAAGGGTTGCAGGGGAAGGGGAGAGCAATTTTTAGAGTTTAAATGAATTTTGTACCGTCTACACATTCCTGGTGATACCATGTATGAAAAGGTCTGCAGGGGGATGGGGAGCTATCACTTTTATTATTATTATTAGCACCACGTCTTACTACCCGTTCGGGTTACACGCACTTACGCTAATGTTTAATGGTAGGGTGATTGTAAGATGAAATGGAAGACCTACAGTTTAACGTGGAATCCGAACCACGGTGGAGGCCTGGCATTCCCCACATTCACAAGATGTATTGTCAAAGGTGAAGGAAGGGTTTGGTAATCAGATAAATCTGTGTATCACTTTTAAAGCAGGTATTTGTATTCCAATGCTAAGTAGAACACATGATTTTAGCTGTCAAAAGATTTTAAATGCATAGTTTTTATTTATAAAGTGCATGTTGTATTTATTCATTTGCAATCATTTTATGTGTATTTAGAATGCTTTAAACCAAACCATCTAAAGCGACTCATTTGAGGCAAATTATTACTGAATTTGGAGAGGATATTTTTTCTACAGAGAGTGAAATACTTTTCTGTAAAATATGTGAAGTGAAAGTGGCTGGCATCAGATAAAAGATTTAACCATTCAACAGCATACCAGTCGCAACAAACATATCAGTGATATTCAGAATATTGATAAAAAGAAAACCTCTCAAATATTACTTGCACAAAATGCATTCACGAATCAAGAAAAATCCTCAACATTTTATAAAGATTTGTGTGACGATATGGTATCTACTAACATTCCTCTGTGGAAACTGAACAATTTTAAACTTAAGGATTTCTTGGGACTGTATAAGGGTCATTCTATTCTAGACGGGTCAACACCGAAGAGAAACTGGAAATGGACAGACCAGGAGAGATATCTTTGATTGCGTGTATAATATAAATCCTAACCCTTGTAATAAATACATCATATTATGGAATCACAATCACATTTTTTATGTCATTTTTTGCAAATTTAAATTCACTATTTAGAGTTTTTAGCCTTATTTTATAGGTCTTTTTTGGCAATTTTAAGGTAATCAAATCCGGGCTCTGGAATTATTTAAAAACTGCAAAAACATTGGCCTTTTTTTCGCGTTCCCTACATTTCTACCTAAAGGTAATTTGACAGTGAAAATCTTATCACACAATTTTAATAAATGTATAATAATGATAGTAATAACTATTATTATTATTACTATTACGACAGGTCCATTCCTTTGTCAGTGAACTTGGACCGCCAAAGCACCCTCTCCTCTGCCTCCTCCTTACAACCTATAAATAATGATTCACTGATTTCAAATCATTACAGTTCACGAGTTAAAAGGGGTCTAACTTGCTATTTTATGTTTTTTGCGTACCATTGTTAAGATAAAGTAATTAATGTATGTGGATTAAATCTATTATAACTAGACACGCATATGAGTTGTACACAATGAAGTATTTATAATGTGTATTGGAGCTCCTAGGGCAGGACTTGGTCCCACATAATACATCGAGGTGGGAGGGTAGAAAGAGAAAGAAGTGGGAGCAATCAATGAGACACGAGTTGGTTGACCCTATTAAAATTATATATGTATGACGAGAATAAATGATCGTCACTTTCAACCATTCCCTAATTAGTTGATAGCTCTAGTTAGCGATTCCATTATTAATGTAATTCTTCTAATTTCTTTGATGATATTGACTATCAATTTAAATAAATTACTTCTGTTAGTTTAGGATTTTTTGTAGTTTTTAAATAACCTTGATAAATGACACTTCGGTTCTATGGCATGTTGGATCCTAGGGATTATTAAGGCTTTCTGTTACACGTAGTGATTCTTAATATTTGATTTTTTTTCGCCGGATATTAGTTTCAACATCCTTAAAAGTAAATCTATACCTGAACATGTGTGCAATTAAAAGTGTTTTTTCTCAGGTGGAAGTATGTGAATGGAGAGTGGGTACCTGGTGGTAAGGCGGAGGTGCCACCTTCAAACCCTATTTACATCCACCCTGAGTCACCTAATTTTGGCGCTCACTGGATGAAGGAGCCTGTGTCTTTCGCCAAAGTTAAACTCACCAACAAAACCAACGGCAATGGTCAGGTATGTCAATACAAGCATTATATAGGAGGAGTATTTATAGCTCTAGAACCATCAGCTACTCTATATAATACACCTATCAAGGGCATATAAAGCTAATTTTTATTGATGGGGCTCGCTATAAAACTGCACTATGGCTTTAGATAATAAAAGTTTGTATACATATGTATATTAAATTCAAATTACAGGAGGTCAAGACCCGGCAGCCCCAACCTTCATCCCCTTTTTATGTCCTTGATACGTACTGTACTACAAACCATTCGAATCCTTCCTTCAATGCTCCACATCTTTAGTAACAAACTACTTTTATTTTTACCTTACTAATTTTTGTGCATAATGTATTTGAGCTAATTTGAGCATTGTGTGCAGATAATGCTGAACTCATTACACAAATATGAGCCCCGTGTCCATCTTGTGAAAGTGGGTACAGAGCACAGGCGCGTTCTTACGTATCCTTTCCCAGAAACTCAGTTCATTGCGGTCACTGCCTATCAAAATGAAGAGGTGAGTGGAATTTTAAACATTTGTCAGTGTTTGAAATGAAATATCAAAACGGCCTTTTTTTTAGCTTTCTCCCTTATTACCCGTTCGGGTTGTATGCCTATGTAATAATTACACTAGAGGCTTAGGGATGAGGAAGTTTGAAATGAGATAAAATGTAGAGAGAGAGAGTAGGAAACCATTTAGGATAAACCACCCTTAGTACACCCAGCTGGGATTGAACCATTATCTCACTGTCATTGGCAGTCTATTTTGTTGCGAGAGTGACACATTGGACCGTGCGGCCACCGTAGTGGTTAAGAAGTTAATTAATTACATATAATATGGTAATATGTTTGTTGCAATGTATATAAATATAACAATTTTGGCAGGGAATGTGGAACCGGTGTTGCTTGGGGTGGAGGGCTTGAGTGCCCACCTTTTTTCTTAAGCCTCTACAATTTTTCCCATTCATATCAATACAAAATTTATAAAGATATTTTATTTTTTTTTCAATTATTTGAGGTATTTACGTGCACTTTCCGAATCAACTGATGGTGACGAAATAGAAATAGTGTACCCTCTTCAAATAATTTCTAAAGTCATACAAGGTTTAAAGTTTTCTTGGGGGAGGATCCCCAGACTCTCCTTGCAGATAGGTTTCCCCCTTTCTATACTTTTGAATAATATTAAAATAGTTTTACATTTGCCACGTAAAAATGAAAATTTTAAGGACTTTATTATAAATAATGATTTTGTTAATTAATTGTATATTATGTAATATTTGTTTTTTCTTCCAATAATTAGGTAACTTCACTAAAGATTAAATACAACCCATTTGCCAAAGCATTCCTTGATGCCAAAGAACGGCCTGAGAGCTTCTACCAAAGAGAATACGCTCCCAGCTACTCTCAGCCACAGCAGTCACAATACTCTCAATGTGAGTAGTGTTTGAAATATTTCTATTTTTAAGTACAAATTTGAAAATAGTCATATGTCAAACATAAACAAAAACACCTTGTAAAAAATTAATTTAAAGGCCATGTGAATATAATATTAATGATCTAGAAGGCAAAAATATATTGTAAAATACTTGGACCTTCTCTTAAAATACAATTTGAATACTTCTATGGTTAAAACTTGAACATTATTAAACATACATCCTTACGTTGTACTTTTTGGTTGTTAAAGGCGCTTTGATAGATGGTGAATTTAGTGACCAATTTAATTATTATTTTTTTGCTTTATTTACAAAAGGAAGCAAATAATGTTTGGTTGTTTTTCATTTAGTTTTTAGTGTTATGGGTTGAAAGATTGCTAATTACTCTAAACTCTTTGATCATTCATTTAGACTTACTACTCTATGGCATTATGAACTAGAAGTGTCATTGCCACACCTAGAAAAGTACGCCACCTATGCCTATCTTGAGCCTGTTCTATCCAATCCACTTCATTACACCATATCTCTATCTAGTTATCCTCCCATCTACGTCTAGGTCTTTCCAATAATCTCTTCCCATTGAGTTTAGCATTCAATACCCTGAACGCAGCTCTAGTTTTCCACCGTAATCTGCTAGATTTGACTATCCTAACACTGTCTGGCGATGGGCAAAGGGTATATAACTCAGTCATTATTACGTACCCTCCCCCACTCTCCTCACTTAAATCCAACTCGTTTTTGAAAACTGTATTTTCATAAGTGTCATTCATAATTATTGATGTGTATACTATTATGTATAAATATATATTTTCAAAACCATCCCAAAAGTAAAATTAAAGATTCAAAGTAATTGTGACAGTAAATTTTAATATTTAGCACCGTGTCTTACTACCCGTTCGGGTTATACGCTTTAAATACTAATTACGCTAATGGATTAGGGATTAGGAAGGTTGAAGTAAAGGAACTGAACCTGCATTTGCGTGGAGGGAGAGTGGAAAGCCATTTAGGAAAAACCACCCCCATTTCACCCGACTGAGATTCGAACCTCGATCTCCCCATCCTCAGCAGTAGAGCTCAACACAACAAGTGCGTTAGCCAACTACGCCATCGAGGCGGGTGTGGTAGTAAATAATGTAACACTAACATGTGGGGGATATAGCTATTTGAAATTGTATTTATTGCTTGAATAGTCTAAAAACATTTTTTAAATTGAAAAATCATGTATTAAATTTAAATTCAATAATTTATATAAATATTAATTATTTATTGAATTGGCTTAAATAGTTTTTTCTAAAAAACTTATATTCAGAATCAATGATTAAATAAAAACTAAATATAAAACGTATTAAAAATACGAAATAACAAAGCCTTCACTTGTTTCTGTTGGGCGTGGCCTTTTATGCTTGCAAGGAATTGGTTTACACTTCTTATTATTTTCTTACCAATACAAAATCAAATTTCATTTTATCTTATTTTATCTGATATTATTGGCTTGAAGTTTAAATATTTTTTCTAATCAAACTAGGTAATTAATCTAATTGACGAAGTAACTAACAGATCTTAGAGTAGTAAACAGTAAATAAATCATTCTTGATGCCCATTATTTATCAGCTGTCTTCGAACAGTAAAGAAAGAAATCCCTGTTGATGCCCATTCTTTCTTAGCTGTCTTATCTTATTACTTGTTGTGTTTTGACAGATGGCACATGGTTTCTGCCCCAGGGTGTGTACCCCTCATCCTCCCACAACCCCAATATACCGTCAGCGCTTGGTCCCTGTGACAGATTTCCTTCCGCCACAGTTCTACGAGGGCAACGTTCCAGCCCTTATCAAACCTCACTGCAGCAGCGCTCCAAGGCAGCAAGTACTCCACCTCCAAATGGTAACATTTCAACTTAATTTTCTTTAGTTGAAACATTGGTCATAGAATAGTAATTATAAATACGTTCATGAATGGGCATTTAATTAAATAACAAGAAACACACATTTTAAATTACTACTATTAATATTATCACCGCGTCTTACTACCCGTCTGGGTTGTACGCACTTACGATAATGTGTAATAGTAGGGTGATTGTGAGATGAAATGGAGGACCTACAGTTTAACGTGGAATCCGAACCACGGTGGAGGCCTGGCATTCCCCACATTCACAAGATGTCTTGTCAGGGTAAAGGGAAGAGTTTGGTAATCAGATAGGTCTGTGCCAGGACCCCGGACCCCCAGCACAGAATTCTGACACCTTAGCCCTAGACCGCCAGGTCACCCCACTTTAAATTAAAATAGTTTTCCACTATAAATTTTTGTTCAATATTTTGAAATATTAAATAATACTTTCAGTAAGTATGAGTAGTATTAAATCACATCATTAAATCCTTTTAAACATATAAGTAGAGAAGAAGTATGTACTGTACAAATTATTACTACAATTTTGCTGGGATGCATAATTCCAAAGTAGTATTATCGTTGTTTTAACTCCGATCTCCAAATATAAATTACGGGAGACAAGTAAGGCTGCTTTAAGATAATATAGTAACAAATAATTGATATTTAAATCAAAGGTAATATCAAAGTTATTTGGGTTCCAATACCCTCTTATATTTGAAGAAGGTAATAAAATCTGCTATTGGCTAGGGAATTTTTGTGTGTGTTAGGTATATATTTCCACTATGTACAGTACGTACCGTTTACAATGAAAGCTTACAGTCTTGCCTTGATGGGTACCACTAGTGTCCTGTTATTTAAGCTGCACCTTAACGGAAACAAGTAGTGTATGCTTGCTAGCGTTCAAGGTAATCGAAGTTTAGGTCATAAACTTGGAATACGTTTTAAACTGATGTAAATAAATAAATAATAATGAGAAAAAAAGTGTCGAGGCGACGTTGTCAAGGAACGAGGTATTGATAATCTAATATACCCCCAAAAAACGTTATTTCGTTCATGGTAGCTCGAATCTACGGAGATATTAGAGCCATAATTACAATCATATTACAATGGCTATTAAATTTATTTTTGTGATAACATAGACCTATTATCTCCACGTAATGTTTCTTTTTTTATGTAACTTTTATATAGATTTTAAATTCAATTCAACGTCTAAGTTTGACCCCAATTTCATTTCAAAAATATACAAGTAAACTTAACATGCATACGAAATAATTTATTGAGATGAACGAACACAAACTAAAATTAGGTTACCTACAAGTTTATGACAAGGATCCATGATGTGGCCACCGTAATCAGATAAAATAAAACCTCAAATCTTAAATAAACCTTCAGCCAAGATTTACACAGGATTTATTTTTTATTTTTTACAAATTCTTCAAAACTTACATAGTACATTCATTCTGTGTCATTTTTCATTAATAGTTATGATCCCACAAAGATAAAGGGGCACAATTTCCTTGGTCACTTAGTCCCCTCTTGTAAGAGTCCACTTTGTGAGATAAATGTGCTGGATTTTCATGAGTTATCAAAATAAAGGTGGTTTTCATTACAAGTTAAATGAAGAAGTTCCCGATTATTTTCGTCTTGCCACGTTTAAAAACATAGCTATGTAACAAAATTAAAAGTTTTTGTAGCAATTCATACACTAGCCTGATATATTCATCCATATAGTTAACATTGATTATATTTGTGATGTTTCAGTGACGTATTCAGAGCCCCAAGCAAGCAGCGCTAACTTTTCATGGTCGGTATCTCCTCAGAGCGTCTCAACGTGGGCACCCTTATCACCCCCACCAAACACTTTGCACTCCTTGAGTGCGTCTCCCCAAGCCAGCTCTCCAACATCGTGCCATCCTGCCACCTACAATGCATGGCACACAGCACCCAGCAGCAATAGTTCAGATCTGAGTCAAGCTTCATACCATACAGGCCCAAGTCTGCAGCACTACCCTGAATATGTGTCTCTGCTATCAGAACAAGTAGGCTCATCAGACTATCGCAGTCATCCCAATGACCCCGATACAGTAGGACATCCGACTCATCATCCTTCAACAAGTGACGGCCCCGACTCAAGGCCAAGTTCACCCCTTTCTCATCCTTACTCTCACAATCAGGACAAAATGTCGGAACAGTATGGAGATGATAGAGGGAAATCACCCCATTCCAGAAGGCCAGAATCACAACCCGCAGCTCAATGCTGGAGTCCTCTCAGTCCTCGTACGACAAACTTGTGATTTTGACTATCAAGCTAGTACTAGGAAATATTATATTGGGTGTTTCTCGGTTTAAAAACTCAGTGCTTGTGACTCAAGCTTAACGGGAGTGTTTTCTTACAGTCAAAAGTTTACTTCAATTACTACAAGCAGAAGTAAACAAATACTTTTAAATATTTATGTAAATTCATAATATTGATTTGAAATTAATTTTAAGTACATGCCGAAATGTACTATTCAGACTGAAATGTATTAGTTCCCGTGGTTATATTTTAAATCTACTTCAATTTTGCCTCATGTTAGTTAAGCTATTAGGTTTGTTAAAATATATGTATAATTTAAGATACAGAAAGAAGTTTAATTCTTTAAATTCATAGGTAAGAGATTATTCTTTGGATTGAACGCGCGTTTGCTTTGGTATAAAATTACGTTTGAAAATAGTCATTGCTGTATACTCAAATTTGAATATAAATAAATTATATTACTTTTTGAATGCTTATAGCACAAATTTATCCTACCTCATATGTTCATCTTACAACAAACTTAAACTCACACTGAGGTGGAAACAACAGTTGTGTTAAAGGACCAAACCATTATCTATTCAAGAAAAGATTAAAAGTAATGAAATATGAAATATATATTTGTATTTTACTCGTAAGAAAAGCTAAACTCATAATGTAAGAGATTCCATCATCAGATAAAGTACAAAACATTGTATTTATTTATCTAAAAGCTCTCTGTATTGATCTTTTTTCTATTCCATACTCATTAAGTGAAAAGTCCAAATGGGCATAGAAAAAACAGTAGTTCTAATTTGACAAATTTTGGTTCAATAAGATAAAGGGACGAGTTTTAAGTTCTAGAACTAGTACAAAGGCCATCTCTCATATTTTGACGTTTGTTTTGATAAAATAGTTTTAGGTGGATTTAATATTATATTTTAGACTTGCTAAGTCCAACTCTTCTTGTGCCTTTGAAATCCATATGAAAAATAAATACAAATTAATATGGCTAGAAATAAAATGCCACTAATATTTTAAAACTATCGAGGATTTTCTTACTGCTTAGAGCAATTTCATTTGCGTGGATATTTGGTTTAATCATTTTAATAATTGAAATGTTATCAACAATAGTGTTTAAATAATTAATATTTGTTTCTCTAAACATACGAGGTATTTGTATTGAATAAATAAGACCATGTTAGGAAATGAATAGTGTTTTTGTTACTTTAAATGGATTAAAATTGTATTTTTTTAAAAATCAGAAAGTCCCAAATTTCAAACCAAAACAGGGTGATTGACAGGTCACTCCGCAATAGCTAAAGGCTAAAGTTCTACATATAGTAAGTATTGCGATTTGGGAGGGAAAAAAGAGAGAGATTTATTCTGTACCAAGAAAACCGTGGTGTGTGAATGAGTGTATACAGTTTTTGTAAAAATTATATAAAAATGTTGACAGTAAGGGGAATATTTTATATCTAGTACTTTAAGTATTTTAACATATATTTGAATTTTTCAGTTTACTTCATATATTATTTTATTCACTGAACACATAACATCAAAATAAGTTATTTACAAGTAGTAAACTTATCAGATTTACCACGATGACACGTATTTGAATTTTCTAAAACCTAAATTGAAGTCCTCTAAATTAAACCAAAATAATGTAACATTCCCTAGAATATATAAGTCAAAATGTATATTATAAAATGTATAGGTTAGTTTGATCCAACCAAAACGTGAGTTTTGAAATTAAAATACTCAGCCATTAGGCCTAAGCTTTTTAAAACAATTCAAATATGGAATAATGCAAAAGTGAGTTGGTTTTTCTAAAATACTATAATATACATGTATACGATAAAATAATCCCGGTATACTTAAAATTTTTACAAAATATAATACCAGTGATGGTGAGCCGGTAATAAATGTCAGGATGCTATCATAGGAAGTTGATAGTGGCGATCAGGCTCAGACCCTGTCCTGTCCATGTGAAGATTTCTTTGACATCCTATTGAAGCTTCTCGTGAGCTATCCGCGAAAGGGAATAATTTCCATGGTCATCAGGGTTTGATTAATTAGGCTTAAGTTACTTTAATATCCTTATTGGCTTCACCTCGTCATATTAACTACCATCATACCCTTATCTCAACGAGACATGGAAAGAGCCTTCATGAAAAGGACGTAAGATAGTACATTAGGGCGTCCCCGGGACAACAATACAGTAGTACTGGCTGATCTTTACTCACATTGAGACACATATTGACGTATCTCGACACACTATTATCTTTATTACTATTTGACTGCGTACGAGTAATATAGAAGGTGGAATCATAATCTAGAACGTTACCCAGCCTCCTAGACAATATTTGAAGGAGTTTTGATTACGTAAGCTACCAGGGTATGATGTCACTTGTACGTATACGTTGCAGTAAGGCAATTATTGTAAACAACACAATGTCAAAAATTTAGCCCTACTTACATATCCTTAGTGTGATGTTGAAACTTAAAAAACATACAGGATCAATAAGGAAGCGCCTTCTTAATTGTCAAGGGCTATTCCAGAAGGGGGTAGGAGAAGCTCTGCTTAGTCAACTGTAGGCATTCGGTGATTATATGATGTTGTGAATCTTGAGGTGTGAAAAAAGAAAATGGTAAATAAACCAAGAATAAAAGGAGCCACTGGGAAACACAAAATTATAAATCATAACAAAATAATTAATAAAATGTTCTATTAGTTAACAGACTAGATTCTATAACAAAAATACTCATCTTGGATCAGTTATTTACTCTACCGGTCAAAATTTGAGCTGCGGTTGGATGCCAAACATATAACACAAGCACCCTCAATTGAAGATTCTAATTTGATGACCCAGTAACTTGCTGTTGAAACTGTTAGTACAAATTTAAAAGTGATACATATTTTACTTTGGCACTTGTTTTGTTACCACTTTGGGATAATTTTTGGATTGCATTTTATAGAAGCCATTTCTGTTGAAAGATATAATAGAGATTTCAAATAATGTATACAAACTTGGCTCGAGCTCTTGTTGTGGAGTAGACCAAAATCAATCTTAGGACCACGTGATGGGTTATATAGAATGCGCACAGCTGAACAAAGGTGACATGAATATTGGGACTTGTTTGGACATGAAATGATTGTTGAAAAAACTTGCAACAATATTGCAAGGAATTCTGGCTGTGGCGTGGATCATGAACAGTCAGTACGCGTGAGGTCTAGTCTCATCAGTGAACACAATGTTTGTATTTATAACTTCCATAAAGTATTTTCACCCTCATTGCCGAGAGAAGAAGAAACATGAAAACATTGCCGGGAGTAGTAATTATCCGAAGATAAGATAAAAGCAGAATTTACAGGGCGAATATCAGCTATCTCATACAAAATTATACATACATTATCTACAAGTTACGATCGCTCAATAAAGAAAACGATTATATAAAGTTAGAAGGGTTATTGAACGTAAAATTATGTCGGGTATCCGTGGAAATGGGTGCCAACATTGCACACTTAAATGACCAAATATCTCCTACTCATGTCATCGGCAACACAACAACCTTTGTCTCGGTCTGATAGAAAGCTAACGGGTGATTATGAACATGTACTGGCAAAAGTAAAAGTTAAGGCTGTGCAAGAGTGATAATATTTTATTTTATTATTTTTATTGTTGTGAGCCTTTTTAATAGAATAAAAACATTAAAATAAG
>CABFVX010000718.1:206781-237273 GCA_902151425.1 Timema shepardi | reverse complement strand
AGTGATCCACCACATTCAGGGTGGTGGATCAATGTTAACCTTATGGGAGAAAGTGGCCCAGAACTGTCAATTCATCCACTACTAACCATCCCCCTTTACCATTAGCTTAATTTAATGCTGACAGCCATGGCGAGTAGTAAGACACGACTCGATATAAAAAGTAGACAATACACATTATCTTTTATGCACGTGGGACGTGGTTTCGGTAATATTTGTTGCTATGATATTGGAAAGTGCACATTTGTCCCATTCTCCTCCCACACGCACACTTTGGGTATCCCTGCGGCTATTCAAGCTGCCTAAATTCAGGTTTTGAAGGAATTTAGGGGGCCGCATGAATTTCTTACCAATAAATATCAACTTTACAAAACTATACCAACGGCTTTGATCTAAAATAGAATATTATTCCTAGTTATCCGTAAATAGTTAAAACAAACAATCCATTTACTTTTATTTCTATCATATTGTAACTCTGAAAACTATAGTTTTATATAACAATATATTTTCACTTAGATTTTTAAAATAATCAAAAAATTTACCAACTAGACACAGTAAAGGAAATATTACATTTTCTGGCCAGACATTTGTGCCCGTTTTTGCTAGCTTTTTGATATTTAGAATAATCTCCTTTGAACATGCTACTTTAAAGGTGAGCATAAGAAAATGTCACTTAACCTATTCCTTTCAAGAGATTTTACTTGATTCATGTGCGTTGTCAGCATTATATGAAAATTGTATTGATTGTATTTAAAATATTTTCCATGACTTTGAAACATTCTCCACCACCTGTTGAAATCTTCTTGGATTCAAAGAGGGTACGTCGGGGAAAGACACCTGGAACTTTAACTAAAATTATTTTGGGGCAAAAACAGGTAGGCTTAATAATGGTCCTCCATTCGTAAATAAACTTGTTACTTATAAAGACAATGGCTTTACAAAGCATTACTATGTTTATATTATATTTACTATATTACAATATACAGTGAAACCTGTTTAACTGGGATCTCAATGGAACTTTACATTTTTTATCACTTATAGAGGTTTTTCATTTATCCAGTTTCCCAAATAAGCAGGTTAACATGACAATTGTCTTACTTATAGAGGGTCCCACTATGAGAGGTCGAAATTTATATTTATCATATAAAGAGGTGGAAATGTTTATATGTACTTATGTACATACAAATGTAAAAGAAATGTATATTTCATGTTGCACAATTTTTATTAAAAAAAATTATGGTTTAAAAAAATCAGTGATATTAGTTTGTATTAAATTGTTAGTTGCTTTAAGGTGTTTCTCTATAGTATAAATTTGATCAAATGTCAGTATTATTAATATTTGACATCTCAAAATTTGTATGTAAGGTTTCTAAGGCTTTTTCTGCGTCACACTTTGATACTCTCTCTAAAGGCTCTTCACAAGTTTCACAACCCTCCTCCTCTTCTTCTTGTTCTATCTCTAAGAACTCAGAAATAATGTTGTCGTCAGTGAGNATACTAGTATATCATCGTCCATACGCACTAAATCCTCAAAAGTGGGCTGCTGGTCATTTTCATTGCTACTACAAGTGGCAATAATCTGGTTCTATTCTGCAAGTGTTTCACAGTTCTCTTCCTCCTCTTGTAAACTTTCAGGTTCCAGTTCATCCGTCACTTTGAATCCAGATTTTTTGAAGCAGTTACTAATGGTGGTATTGCTCCCACAAAACCAAGCTTTTTTCATAAATTTAATTGCCTGGAGGATGTTAATTTTAGGGATTTTATTCTCTTCTATAGATTTAAGGACGTATTGTACGACTTGTTTTTTGTAGTAAACTTTAAAGTTGTTGATAACACCTTGATCCATTGGCTGACATTTACTTGTAGTATTGGCAGGTAAATACAGTACAATAATTTAACGTAGTCTAATTCGGGCATATTATTATGAACTGTGCAGTTATCAACAAACAAAACAATTTATCTTTTTTGGGCCTTCATATTGGCGTTCTCTTTTTTCAACCAATCCGCGAATAAATCAGATGTCATCCAGGCCTTTTTATTGTTTTGATAACTAACAGGCAAAGTTTTGATACCTTTGAAGCATCTTCGATTTTTTATTTCACAATTAAGAGAAGTGGCAGTATTTCAGTTCCAGACATATTTGCACACACAAGCACAGTAATTCTATCTTTGTTCAATTTACCATCATGGCAAGGTTGACCTTTGATTGTAAAAGTTTTATCCGGAAGACACTTGTAGAATAAGCCCGCTTCATCAACATTGAAGAAGTTATCGGGTGAAAAATCATGTAATAAAGCTGGAAGCTTTTTAATCCATTGATTACATTTATTGTTGTCCACAGCATTGCTCTCTCCACAAACATTTTTGAAAACGATATGGTTTCTTCTCTTAAAGCCCTCCAACCACCCATTACTGCCAGAAAAATTATCAATGCGCAGCTTACTCGCAAATTCTCAAGCTTTCTCCTTAATCAATGGGCCGCTTATTGAAATGTTTTTATTCCGTACCTGTTTCATCCATGTCGAGAGACATTTTTCAAGTTCAGGATACTCTGCTGGTCGTAGTCGTTTTAGTTTTCCTTTTCTGTCAACACACTGAGAACGTATTTTCTCCTTATTTTGAGTAATTCTATAAAGAGTTGACTTTGGTAAATTAAACTCGGTACACAGTTCGTCACGCGACTTTCCACTATCATATTCCAATAATAACTTTAATTTATCAGCGGATGTTAGAGAATTACACTTTCGTTTTTATATTTTTTGCACCGGTATTCACTCGTTTCTCGTACAAATTCTTAAATAGTACTGATAAACAAATCAAGTATGGAAGAAATTAGACTGTTTGTAAACAGGCGTGCTATAGCTTATCTAAACCTGATAAATTGTTTCACTTTTACGGGTTATTGAGCTACCAAGCCCCAATTAAAGAGGTAAACATCGAAAAAATCTATGAAATCTAATCTTAGTTAACAAGGTCTGAAAATTCCCAGTAACAGAGGTATTTTAATTCAAAAGTGGCGGGACCTCATTCTAATTATCAATAACAGAGATTTCTAACATATCCAGGCCCCAGTTAAACAGGTTTCACTGTACTTGAAAAAAATTGTAATTTATTTTTATTTTGTAATCTTTTATGTGGACCGTGAAATAGTTGGTGATGGGCTGCGAGTTTGGACCACTATTCTATCTAGATATTGTAACGTAGGGTGCACGTGACCTGGGAGGGTCACAGGCCGTTCACATGTGAACATGTGAAACATATTGGGGTATGCTGCCGACCAAACACGAATGACAATGCCCACGGAATATTCAAAGCTTTAATTATTAAAATTATCATTTACATACACACACCGATTAACTGTATATCTAAATTAATTATAACTAAACAAGTAATTAAGTAAAACAAAAAGAGCCTTAATCAAGTCTGTAACTTAATAAACTTATAGATCACACAGAGATGTAAGTAAATTGAATAGACAAATTAACAAATATAAAACACCTAATAACTATTCAAATATTTAAAAACAGTCACAAGAATGCTCATTAACAGTGTCCACAAAAACAACAAATGTCACTTGTCTCACACACAATACACGGCGGTGACCCGCTATACACAAACGCCGGACTCGCTGATCCACTCCCGTGCCATACACACTACCCCAGCACGCACCACATGAACACTGAACTACCTGTTCCACACACTCGCACTCGGAACTCCCGGACTCATCAATCGCGAACCAAGAACTGAGTCTCTGGCTACCGCTGAGCATGTATATATAGGGGTGGTGACAGCTAAGGGTCTGGAATCCTCCATTTCTAGAGTAAAAAGGATCCAGACACCTCCAGAAGTGTCTACGTCCTCCCCCCACGCCACCTCGGCCCCTCTAATCCCCCTGTCAAGCGAGAAGGTCGCTGCCTACTTGCTAGACAATGAGGGAGACATAGAGAACAAGGAGCGCAGCCAGGGAACACAACGAGAGCACGCTGGTCCCACTGTTAGACACTAATCTTGTACAATATTTATATTTGCGGTGAAAGGGAAGAATATGGTCATGATTCAAGCTTCCACCTTCTTGTCACCAGAATCAAAGACCAGGCAAAGTCGACACAGCCCACGTATTCATTGATATGAATAGCTTGAATGATGGCATCATTAGTAATGAAATGTTTGATTTGGTCATTTAGGGGACGTGAAAAAAGGGTGGTATTTGTGCATATTTTGTAGATTTTTTTTTGACAAATAAAATAAAATATTGCTCGAGAAGAAGCCTTGAGTTGAATTTTCTTCACATGGTGACCTTAATAGTTCTTGAATATTTGTCAAGGTAGTTCTGGAAATTAATAACTTTTTCTTTTCATTTAAAAAGTTTCTCATCTAATGCCGCTATGCTAATGACAGATGTTCAAGAACTGAAGAAAACTAAACTATAATTTTACTGAATCAATATTTTGTTTACGAATCACGGTCGGGCGTAATGCGGGCGGTTTCCCTAAATGTTTTTCCACTCACCCTGCACGAAAATGTGAGCACCCTAAATATAAATAAAACCTTCCCTATCCCTAAAACAATGAGCGTAATTAGTACATAAACATTTCCAAACGGGAAGTAAAACGTAATGCTAAAAATAATTTGGCAAAAAAACAACTTCAAAAACACTAGTATTTTCTCGCGTCCCCTTCCAACCCCCCTTTGGGAAACATATTTGACACCTCCAGCATTTGAACCAAATACCTTCGTAGTATACAACGCATGACGTGAAAAATACCAAAGTGCAAGAGATTTAAATTCCGTTCTAGCGCAGCTACAAGCGATAATAACCCATATTTGGTCAAGGAGGGGATGAAAGAAAACAATAATTGACTAACGTAAGCGATGGCCTACACTTCTTTAGTATCTAAAGGGGAGGTACATATTCGGATCCCGGTTGGGGGGAGGGGGATGCAAGATAGGATGTATGAGGTAAAGAACCCGCAATGATGGGCACGAGTACGAAGGCGTTAGCCTTGTCTGGTTTTTTCAGTGGTAAGAGGGTTAGGGTTTCAATCCTTTCGGGTATCTGAATATAGTTTTCATGGATGGGTAGTAAGACGTGGAGCAATGAAATAAGTGTACCGTAGGCTAATGTAGTCAGGAGGTCTCAGGTGATAAATGTAGAATTGTGTTTAAAGTGTCTAGAGGTGATAAAACATTCTAGATTGTCTGTTAACAGTAATGGTCCTCTATCGTGGTAATGTAGGGTCCCGATAGGTTTCAGGCATGGTTACCGGTTGTACGAGGTCAACCGGAGAGAGAAAAGGGGGAGAGGGGATAGAAGGACATAGGTGCACTGTACAGATGGCTGCTCTCACATGGTCGTTTTCACTAAAACGATCAAACAAACCGACCAAAAACAACCCCTAACCCCTTCCCTTCACAGCAAACCCCTTCCATCTCCTCACTCACCCCTTCGGTGTGTACCGATTGTTAGGGGAAATCAACCATTTAGAATTTACAACACATTTTCTTCTCCGTCAGGGGAAATAGCGCCACCGAAAAGCGAACACGTTAAGCCAAATAAATTCGTCTGTCATGAGGGAAATGCATCACTGGAACTTGTGATTGAAATCAATTCATTGACATGTTTTTCTATACCTACCTCTAGGTATGTGTGAATATTTTGAATTAAACTTCTGAATTAACATTTTGTTTAATTAAAATGTTAGTTTTGGAAACACGGTAACCTGACTTGTTCGTAATAGAAAATATAAATCGTGTAAAACATAAATAGCCAACATGCTTTAAAATTAAAGTGAAATCTCTTGATAACGTACAACTTCCGGAATAAAAAAAGATGTCCATTACTAAAAAGTGTATGTCCACTATTTGGAAAAATAATTTAATATATAAACAAAAGACCCCTTGTTTGAAAACAGTTTTATCTATATTAACCAGATGCTTACTTACTCAATGACATTAGGAACTCAAAAGTGCATTGTTTAAAACGTGAAACCGCAGATAATATCGAAATATTATGTAAAGTGATATTTATATAACATACATACATACGATAACATTTAATTGATAACTTATTTACAGTAATAAAGTAATAATGTGTACTGTACACTACAGTGTACTTACTATTTAATATTCAATTATTTTTGTTGCGAAGATCACTGATGTTCATGATGATGATGATGATGATGATGATGATGATGATAATAATGATGACGGTGATACAATAGCACTATTTACACGATGAGGAGATAAAGTGGGGGACTGGTGTAGGCATTGTGACATAACATATTTTTTCCTTTAATTAGAAATAAATAAAATTGGGCAGTGGTAAATCACGGATATTGAATAAATGATACAGTGGAGCTACTGTACCGCAGTATATTCTTTGTTAATTGCAATGAAATTACATACTACAAAAGGCCGGAACAAGCACGCTTTAACTACACAATTCAATCTTGTATTTTATTTTTAAAGATAACCCATAAGGTCAATAAGTCTGTGGCCAAGCTTTCCAATTGATGCTAAAGGAAACATCTCCAGACTATGAAGTCCCATCAGAGAATACCTATAAAATCCTGCTCGATGTAAAGTACGAACCATTGCAGAATTTATGTGTAAAAGGTTTTTAAGCAGTAAGCAAACAACTTTTTAGTAACATGTGACGTTTGAATTGAAATTATGTAGATGAGCTTTCTTAGTGACACAGTACATTATTTTAAGGTAAATTTCCCCCCCTGCATTTGGGAAACTTTCAAGTGAATTAGTTAACACCAGGATAAGCAATTCATAAATATATTCGTTGTACGTTGAGTTGAGTGGAGTCACGATTATTAACGTCGATGACATTGTTGATCAAACAGTTTAAATTTTATTTTTATGAAACTCATTTGAGTCCATTGTTTACAAAATAAGTGGTTGGCCACCACACATATGTTGAACTTAGCAGAATCTTTGTACACTTGTTTCGGTAGATGCATGGTCTAAGGCAACACTTTAGTGTTTAATTAGACTGCTGATGACATGGAGATTGGAGTTCAAATTTTAGTAGGGTGGTCTGAGGCTTTTACAAAATGGCTTTCCACTCTCTCTCTGTCTCTCCACGCAAATTTGGGTACGGATGAACATTGTCTCTATCGTAAACTTAATTTAAGGTCTGCTAGGGGGCAAACATATTTCTTGCTTTGCCTATTCTCTCAACCTCGTCTCAAAAGCAGTATTTTCAAATAATTCAATAGTGCTGATCATTGCAGTGCTATCATAAATGAGAATAACTGAAATAATCAGAGGGAAACTGGCATTGAAGAGTGAAATATCAACAAAAAATGTTTCTTGGCGTGACGACGTGATAGAATTCTGTTTTTTAAATGTTGCAGAGATACCTGGAGCTCCAAGAATGGGTGAACCCCATACTATTAAGAAATCCGAAAAGCCCATTTGTCCTCAACACTTCAGAAACAGAGATTCCAAGGAACATGATATCACTGATTTAACCTTTGGAGTTCATGACTAAGGAATGTTCTTGTGAAAAATACATGGCTATTTAAAAAATTATTCCAACGCTTTTATACTGTGCACAGCAATTGAACGCCAGCACAGCATAAAATATAGTCATATACACTTGTAAATCAGCCCTAGCTGGCGATATATCCTAGAGCTTTGGAAATCTAGAACTACGCTCGCCCATAGCATAGTATTGGCAACGCTATGTGATCCACAGTTTAGGAACCTGAACTTATAGAAGGGGGGAGTGTGTTGTTGGTCTTTTGGAAAGCTAGAAAAGCTTATTGAAACAATCGCTTTGAGAAGTGGGAGTTTGGAGTCGGATAAAGAAGCGCCGAAAAAAACCCAATCACTTCTCTACATTCTGGAGCCACCACACTGATATTGCACAGTAAGTATTGCATCAATAATGAACTATCCTTCTATCCAAAAAATCCTGTTTCACCCTTGAAGACAAATTTACTCCAAGTTTGGGATGACATAAAATCAGTCTTCCACAACTTATTTAAAATCGCCCAGGTGTACTTTTCCATTGTAGCAAAGTCAGTTCCTTCAGACTTCAGCGCACCTGTTCTCCAAAGCAGGACTCTGTAAGTACGGACATAAATATGCTTCTGAGAACAAGGCTGAGCAAACAGCTCTATATCGGCGTTTGAGGCGAAGAAAAATTGACTATTTAATTTTAAATAATTGTTTATAAAATATATTCATTTTTCTGATTGTTTACAAAACATATTCATTTATATCCTAATACTGCCTTTATTTTTCTGATGGCTTATAAAATATTTTCATTTTACTTTCAAAACTGCTTTTATTTTTCTATAGGTAAATTAAAGTATTATACTGGGGAATATTTATAGTTTTCTTTCTAAACGATGATTGTATCAATACTTAACTTTCAATTTTTTCAATATTCAAGTATCGATATTTCTTCAGTATACCTTATCCCTAAATTGAAAGACACTTCGTAAATGTTGAATATGAATTATGATAGCCATTATAAGTTTGAATCATATTCAGCCAGTGACGTGTTATGAAGTGGTACCAGAGAAAGGAAAGTTGACTTAAACTCTACCAGATTGTTCTCGTCCCTCAATAAAGCAATCACTTGCCAGGTATCAATGAATATACATTCCCATGTGAGGTGTGTGTAGCAGAGCCTATGTGTTATTGTTCAATTATTTAAATATAGTAGAGGAGAAAATAACACAGGTTACAGTTTTAATAAGCTCTGCTTACTCAATCAAGTGAGAAGATACTCCAATACTATGTTATCAACACCGCTATATTTCGATATACCTACAGTATGGATGCGATTATAATCGATTAATCGATTATTTTGATATTATTAATAGCTTATTAATAACGATTAATAGAATTGCGATTAATCGAGTTAATCGATTACTTTTTTAACGATCATTTAATAATCGAACCAAATAATCGGTATAAAATCTTGTATTTTAAATTTAAAAAGAAATTATTTTTTACTTTTAGGCCTACATATCCAGAAAAAGTATCACAATCGTGAAAAATTTCAATGTCGAGATCATTATGAATTTTGACATTTCATATAAGTGACCCTGAACCCTAACAAAGTAGATCGTACTCAAATAAATGAAATACTAATTCATACTGACAGTCTGACTGATAGTGTTGGGGCAGGACTGATTAACTGATGGACGACGGACTGACAAAAATATTGGAGTGGTCCAACTCATCCTCGTGAGGTTAATTGAGAAGATATTTGAATAAAGCAGTAGTGGTTCCGGTCTAAAAAGTCGGGTGTGATGGCTGTATGTATCGTTGTGCTGACCACACTCTCCCTCTCTCCACAAGAGTTGGCAGTAACTCGCCAAACAGGCGGCAGCCACTTAGTAGGTATTGGCCGATTGCGAGCTGACACTATGGAGCTACTTTTTTTTTAAAGAATATATTAGTTTGAAATAAATACTATCGATGGTATGACAAAATAATTAGTATGATTGCATGATAAGTCTAATCCATGTTTATCGTTGCGAGAATCATAAGCACATTTTAAATGTGTTTTTTTAAAACACCCTTCCCGCCTTAAAAGGAACAGATGGAGGGGGGGGGGCGGCAATGTACCATGCTCCCCCATCCCCCAGTTTCGGCGCCTATGCTAGTATGATCATTGGAAACACGCCTTTCTCTTATTACTCACGTTGTTTCATGTCGCCTGCAGGAGCTGAGATTGATGAAAATAATGACGCGAAGGCTGACTGTGTAAGGTCTCGTAAACACTGATGGATACTATAAGTCAGATTGTCAGTCTGACTGATCGTGTAGGGGCTCATAAATATAAATCGGGCTACAGACGATTTGATTTGTCGTCCCGACAGTAACAATCAGCCTGAACCGATCAGGTATTACCTAGATACGGCCTGACTTGTCGCCTGATTTCATCAGTTGTGAAATGATTTGTTTGTGGTGGTCAGGCTGTCGTATAGACCGGATACCTAACATGCAACGGTAATTTACGTTAGATGACACCCTTGCGCACGACCTTATATTGTGTCTCATCTTACCAAATTGGCCTGACCACCTGATCAAAACCATATCGTATGTAGCCCGCTTATGAAAGTAGCTTTAATAACTGTCAGATGGCGTACAGCCCAAATGGGTAGTAAGACTGTCAGATAACCATCAAACCCTATTCCATTGTATGATAAACATGTTATTTTTAAAATGTATTATTTAGCATCGCGTCCTACTACCCATTTGTTTCACAAGATTAACTACTGTTTACACTAATGTGTTAGGGGTGAGGGAGGTTATATATATAAATATATATATATATATATAAAGTGTACTCTGCATTTGCATGGATGGAGAGATGAAAACCATTTAGGAAAAACCACCCTGAGTACCGAGTACACCTGTCCGAGATTTGAACCTTGATTTCCCCGATTTCCCCGTCATCGACAACCAAAGGCGATTGGTTTTCAGGCACCTCAAGTACAAACCTATGTTTTAATTAATACATATTTTAATCAATAAAAATTATAATAACAATAATTTTAATTATACTTACTTACGATGGCATTAGGAACTTGAAAGTTCATCGCCGCACTTGTAAAAGTATGCCATTGATCTCTATCCTGAGATAGCCCTATTCAGTCCAACTCGTTACATCCTATCTCTTTCAGGTTCATCCTAATGTTATCCTCGCATCTGCGTCTATGGACGGCGTGGTATAGGTCTTCCCAGTGGTCTCTTAGTATTAAGTTTTCCAGTCAAAACTTTGAACGCGGTTATAGTTGTTTCCATTCGCGCTACATTTCTCGCCCACCATAATCTGCGAGATTTGATCACCCTAACAACGTCTGGTGAAGCGTACAGTGTACGCAGCTCATCATTATATAGCCTCCTCAACTCTCCACTATCTTCATTTATCTTTGGTCCTTATATTTTACTGAGCACTTTGTTTTCGAACACCCTAAATCTCTTCTCGTCTTGTAAGGTAACACGTATCACAACCATAATGAACAACCGGTAAAATTATTGACTTGTATATTCTTAGTTTTAAATTTCTTGGCAAACCCGCCTTGATGGCGTAGTTAGCTAACACGCCAGTCGTGTTGAGCTAGACCACCGAGGATGGGGAGATCGAGGTTCGAATCTTTGTTAGATGAACTGAGGGGTAGGGGGTCCTAAATGGTTTTCCACTCTCCCTGCACGTAAATGTGGGTTCACTTCCTCTTAATTCAACTTTCCCAATTCCTAATCCATTAGTGTTATTAGTACTTAAGCTTATAACCCGAACGGGTAGTAAGACGTGGTGCTAAATATTAATAATAACATAATTTCTTGACAACATGCGAGATGCCAACAACTTATTAAACGAGCAATAGCGCGCATTCCCTGAATGTATTCTTTTCTTGACTTCCACTCTAATATCGTTATTGTAAGTTAAAATTGTTCCTAAATATTTGAACTAATTGACCCTTTCAAACAGTATGTTATTCGCAGTAATCTCTAAATTGTCTTCCCTAATCTGTTTTTTTAAAATCATATATATCGTCTGCTCATCCTTAACTTCTAAACCTATTTTCCTGTTAGCCTCTAGTAAAATTTCCACATTTCTCACCAGTGTTTTTACTATTACCTAACAAGTCTAAATCATCTGCATATCCTAATACCTGTGTTTTACCGTTTAATGACAAGCCATCTATGCTATCGTGCATTACACTAAAGCCTTAGAGCATGTTCTAAGGCTAGATTAAAAAATAATGGGGAAATTGCATCTCCTCGTTTCAATCCATTACGTATTTCGAAAGCCTCTGTTAGGTGACATCCAACTCGTACCCTTCCATGTTAGTCTGCCAAACATACCTCAATTAGATTAACAAGTTTTTTCGGTATCCCAAACTTAACTGATAGATCGTATAAATTATATATTTTAACCAAATAATAAGCTTTTTTTAAAAAAAAATCTATTAATAATTGATGTACCGTCTTGTTGTATTTCAACTTTTTCTCCAATATTTGACGAATAGTAAAAATCTGATCTGTTGTCGATCTATTTCGTCGAAATCTACACTGGTCATCCCCAATTATTTCCTCTGCATATGGCGTCTACCTCAGTGAAAGTAAGTTGGATAAAATTTCGTAACATTTTGATGAAACCATAGATTTTATAAGCAAGTTTCTAATTTCAATAAAAAAAAGCGTATAACCCGAACGTGTAGTAAGACGTGGTGCTAAATTAAATAAAAAAAAAATTAAAATTCAATAAAAAAAACGTAAAAAAGTTACTTTCAAAAACGTAAGATATTATTAGGACTAAAATATTACACATACTCAGTTATCATACTAAAATCAGTAATCTAATTACTGCGAAGATTTATTTTTAAACATAATTTGAGTCAGCAATTATCATCTTTTTCAAAAAGGCTCACAAACTTGTTCAGTTCTATCAGAACATCTTGTTGGAGATGTAGAAAATCACCAAAGTTATTCTACAGGAATGGGCTCACACATTCTCATACCTTTAAATGCCCTAATATATTTATAAATCCAATATGAATGAGTCCCTAATACAGATACCAATATAATTTCTTGTTTTATATTGTTTGTATAAAAGTATAGCTATAATAATAAGTGCTTTCTTTTTTATTATTTTTTATCTTAAATATGCAGGAATAATTTTAGGATACTGTTCTGTTTCCTCTGATAACCAATCTAAAATGGTATAGTATGTTCTAACTTTATCTTTGATACACATTATTCTGTTTGATTAATTAGGCTCTGCTTTTGTCTTAAAATAGAAATTTTATTTTTTATTTATTATTTGATATTATTTTATTAAGTATAGTTACCTTTCCATAATAGTATCACATTATATATTCACATCCTTACTACTAATACTGTTCTCTGTCCCTATGTTAATAATCTAACAAATGCTACTACCTCCCCCATTATTTAATAAGTATACTTGCTACCTTTACTAGTTTCTCTAATACAATCTTTTGTACCATTATTGTAACAAGACCTGCTTATTTTAATTTCTTAAAAAATGCCATTATCCCCGCATTCTCGTCGCAGTATATAGAGGTCAGCTCTTTACAACTTTAAGGTATAGGTTCCAAGCGGTATGATTATTTTCAAATTGAGGGGAGGGGCGATTGCCCCCTCCCTATACCTTTGGTCTGCCACTATTTGAATTTCTCTCTATTGTGAGACTTAAAAATAATTTCTTTCCACTACATTAAATTAATAATCACCCGACTCTGTGGCCACACAGTTTAACGCGCTGGTCTAGTAATATACTCTACTGCCGAGGACGGGGAGATCAAGATTCGATCCCGGTCAGGTGCACTGAGAGTGGTTTTCCTAAAATGGTTTCCCATTCTCTCTCCCCAAACAAATGCGGGCTCACTTCCTCTAAATTACACTTATTTCATTATCAAGACATAAGCGTAAAAAGTTCATAAGTGTATAACCGAAAGACTAGTAAAACGCGATGTTAAATAATAAATATAATCTATTAGTTGCCCATCGAGTATTTTTCTACCGACCGACGGATCGATTAATTGATTCATAGTTTATTAAACTATAGTTTATGAATAATCGGACATTAATCAACCAACTCTAAACATTGGTAATACAGTTATGAGTGGATCTTAAAATTTCGAGCCACACTTTCAAAAAGATTATTACAGATTACTGAAACTTGACAGCATTGACAATGAAAAATTAATTTTTGATTAACTAGTATATCGAAAATAAAATAGAAAACATTACTGAGAATCTCCATTTATTGATAATACTTGAATGAGTTTATTTTATAGCTTCATATTTTAATGGGACTACTATTATTTTTAAATTGTCCCCTTATTTATTTTTGAAATCATATAAAATTAAAATAATCTGTGTTATTTTACTAATAATAGGTAGACTATTTATTCACATTATTTAATCACCATATCTTAAGCAAAGTAGCTACTAAATAAAGATGACATCGGTGGCTCAGCCAAACAAACCACGTGGTGACTGAAAAAACATTAAATAGCAGCCGGCGGGTTTCTAGCCTTGCTGAAAATTACTCTAAATGTTAGTAGAGAAACCAAATACTTTCCTTAGTGGTTATTGCAATATCTTCTTGATTTAAAAAATAATCTAGGGGTCGAACACTAATTTGCAAAAATATATATATTTTGTGTTAGAGATTTGAGCAGGCCATTATATTTTGAGGCCGCACTGACTTCAATATTTTGAAGTAAATTAAACATCATTTTCTTTGCTAACAGCCCCTAAGTTTGAAAACTATCATCAGTTAGTCAAGCTTTATTTAGTTCAAATAATATAACAGGAATATATCAGTTTGATTGCGTTCAGTGAGTTACCAATACTGATTGGAGCGGGTGATTTTTTAATGTACTATCAATCTGCCTCCCGTGAATGTGGGTACGCTTCCTCTTAATTTTATCTTCCTCATATATACCTCATTATTGTTATTTAAAAAAACCCACTCTGAATCACTTCCCGTTTGGTTTATATTAACTTGTATCAGAATAAAAATAAATATATATTCTTATAGAAGAGAAGCTATACTATTTCTATAAAACACACCGATTACAGCTGTTTTGAGAATCTCAATTAATAAATTTACACGTGCCAGCTAAAAAAAAAATGAAAAATCTAAAAAAAAAAAAATATTGTATTAATATAATAAATTATATATGTATTGGATAATAACTTATTTATTTTAATACAGTATATCTTTCCTCCTTTATGTTGTAGGTGTAATTCTTTCAAAAGTAATAATTTAATCTACCGAAAAATTGTGTTTCACTTTGTGGAATATAAAATGTTAAGATATATCATAGTCTCAAGGACTAATATTTTTATGGCTAGAATAATAATTATTCATAACAAAAATTGTCCTTTTATTTGTGATCAAAACCTTAACATTATATCCTTGGTATACGCACCTGAACCATCAGCGATATCCCAACAGTGCCTTGTGATTTGTGTTGGGCCTCTGACATATTGTGGTAAAGTTCAGCGTTGAAACCATACATTTGAATCTGAAACAAGAGCCAACAAATTGTAATATCTTGATTATTGTGGTATTTACGAATAATGATTAGACCTTGCATTAACTTGGCAAACACTCTTATGTGGACGTTAGCGCTAAATGAACACTGTAAGATCAAAATTAGTAGTTGTTATTACTTAATCTTATCTAAAGTACTAAAGAATAGACAAAAGTGGCAATGTAAGATGGGGCATTATTGAACCAGAATGAATTGATATACCTTCTTCTTGATTACAGCAAAAATGATAACGTTTGTACTTATGATAACTAACATTCTTCTGACTTTAAAACTGTGTGGCATATTTTAATTATAAAAATCCCTGAATACATTTCATCGTATTCTCGTGGCCCTCATTTCATCCCTTTATGTATAATAAAGAAAAACACATGGCACCTTCGAGATGCTTAGCCTCCTTCACAATGATTCAGCTAACGACAAATCACAGTCTATCGGATTCATTATGAACGTTGCCCGGCTGCTTAGGATGAACACACTCAAACGTTATCCACCATTCGCTAACTTGACCATAACCCCTGAACATACGCCGGCCAACAACAATATCAGTGACTTTACTTTTTTTTTATAAACATTTACAACCGTGACTTCCAAAGACTTGTCACAAATACCTTCCTACTAATTGACCCTTTGATCTCATAATGGATCCAACAACTCTTAAAATATGTCACCTTGTTTAATCTAAAGCTAGTCATATATATAATGCTTATAATTATTTAAGATATTTATATAATGTAAATTAATGTAATAACACTCCACATCGATGTGCACTAGGACAAACCCATACCAAATTACTAAATACTTTTAAGTAACATCTGGGCTCAAACCAGGTCCTTTAGACCTATAGTTACTATTCCCACTCACGTAACCAAGGGAACGAGTACTAAAAAATTCAATCTATTAATAATTTTGTTAATCCTATTTAATTTTTATATACTTTCAGTCTTAGTTCGGGAGCCTAATGAAATGTATACACGATTTTTTAAATAAATAAATTTTTGATAATAGTTTCTATTGTACAAATTATTATATATTGCATTGAAGGTTTGCGTTATTTAAAAAAGCAGATATCTAGTAAATAAACACGATAATGCATGATAGCTATGTTTTTACTATTTTTAATTGAGCAATACATAATTTCTATCATAAACTAAAACTCATATTTATCTATGATCAGTATTTGGTCCTCATTTATT
The DNA here is from genome assembly GCA_902151425.1 of Timema shepardi. Taxonomy (NCBI): domain Eukaryota; kingdom Metazoa; phylum Arthropoda; class Insecta; order Phasmatodea; family Timematidae; genus Timema; species Timema shepardi. Next base: position 221,009 of record CABFVX010000718.1, on the reverse strand, counting down.
TAAAAACATTTACACCTAGAAAAAATAAATCAATCCTACTTTTTTGTTTACATTTTCAATAAAACTATAGTTAAATATTTTCAAAATATAACATTTCAGAATATTTCTAATATAATTAAATTAAGATATATGAGTTATGACAAATGAAAATAATAAAAACAGTAAAAGAATTCATCTTCACAGGAAATAAGCTAGTGAAAAGGGCACTTCTTTTGTCTATTCTTCTGTCTGTGAGGTGATTCTCCCTCCATTATTCCTCCCTACCCCCCTCCCCCCTTTCCCACTTCTCTCATCTCAACCACACATAAAAGTTTTCTTCGGCGTGTAGCCTTAGGTCATCCCCATCTTTACAGACAACGTTTCTAACGCTAAGGGGATTCCCCTTGAATAGAGGTCTAGCTGTGAGCCAGCAAGAGCTGTAGAAGAGGAAAAGATTTCATGATGCCGAAGACGGGATAGAACGAAGGGAGGTAGGGAGAGTTGACGGATCAAAAGAAGCGCAGCTTACATATCCTACACCTCTTCCAACCCCTTCTACCCAAGCCATATAACATGTTGAACTGGAAAACCACACATCTACAATATCTTAAGTTTATTTAGGGAGTCAATAAAAAAAATATATATTAAAACTTATTTTTTTTACATCCATTGTTATTTCCAGCTTATCGCCTGGATCAGTTTTTTTTATTAAAGTCATATATTTTCCACTACCAGCTTGCTAGGCCTGTCATGGCTTCTTCATATGCCTTATCAATTATCATATATATTAGGACTAGGACAAACACAACATCCAGTCCCCAGCCGTTAATTTATCGATGTGAAAGGGTGAAATAATATTTTCATCGATTATACATTATTGCCCATGCCATGAATCGAACCCAGGATCTTTAGCTCAGTAGGTTAAGAGTCTACCGACAGAGCTAAGGTAGTTGAACTATATACTTTTTTTATTTTTTATTTGGCACCGCGTCTTACCACCCGTTCGGGTTTTCCGCTTAAGTACTAATTACGCTAATGGATTAATAATTGGGAAGGTTTAATTAAGAGGAAGTGAACGCGCATTTGCGTGGAAGGAGAGTGGAAATCAATTTAGGAAAACCACCCCCAGTTCACCCGACCGAGATTCTAACCTCGATCTCCACGCCCTTGATAGTCGAGCTCAACATGACTAGCGCGTTAGCTAACAACGCCACCAAGGTGGGTCACCTATATAAATTAAAACTACTATTAAATAAGCAACTAGGCCTATATTAACATGATCATTAGAAAGCATTGTTTTAATTTTTGTTTTGTTTATTTATCAAATAATAGCAGAAGTACCCCACGTTGACCAGGGTAATCACGTGATTCATTGTGTGGCTACTCCAGGGAATGTTTTTCTTTGCTTTAAAAAAACAGAAAAAAAATCTCCATTCTATATATTCCAAGCCAGTTTTTCATAAATAAAGGTGCACATGTTTTTACAGATAAAGTCTTATGACCGCATCAAGTATCATATTCATAAAGTCGTCCACGGTAATATTGGGGTAAGGTGCTCACCTCAGGACCCAACGTTAATGGGTTCAAACACAGCTGGGGTCAATTAATTTTTCTTGAGCGATACAAATCCATAGCACAAGCCGTAGTAAAGTATAGTATACTGTAGTAGTAAGTGTAGTATAGTAAAGCCGTCTGTCCTATCTCAATTGTGGCATGTAAAATAACCCTGTAAGGTATGTTAAAATACCCTTTTCCGGAAAAATAGGTAAGCCCTTTCGCTCTTACTCATAGAAATTCTTATGTGCTGAAACAACCTAATTAGTCGGTTCGGAAAGTTCGCGTTAAATACCACAAATAAATAAACTTAACTCTTAGATTAAGTAATTAATAGTCATATTGTTAAACGTATCAATTAAAATAAAAGCTACCTGTGTGCAAAGGCGTGAATCAAAAAACCACGATAAACACATAAAGAATACATTAAAATCCATAAACTATATAGTATTTACTACAATTAAAAAAGTACTAAGAATTTAATCAAATTAAGCCCACATTGGTGTTCTCACATTCTAAGGTTTCACACAGTCTGTATTCACGGTGGTCGGGCGGTCATGGTTCGAATCCTTGTAAGTATACTGAGGTTGTTTTTAATAATGTTTACCGCTATTTTCCCACAATAATACGTGTACACTACCCTTTAATTATATTACTCTCCTCCCTACTCGATTAGTGTAAATATTCTGATGTACCAGATGGGTATTTGATCAGATATTTTCTGATCTCCTGTAAGAATGTCTGGTGCGGCTTCTGTCATCCGAATGGCACAGTTTCAGTGGAATAGAACAAAACCTGACTTTTTATCTCAGCCAGAAATGCGTCTGGATATAGACCCATGGGCCAAAAGGAATAAAATAGTAATTGGTGAACTTTAGAACTTCCCCTTTCTCAGCGATGAGTTGACGCCTGGCAATACTGGGTGTTGGTATTTGTTCTAGAATTAAATTTGTCCGTAAGTCCTATATTTGTACAACGAGCTGGATCCTAGAATGGACATTAAAAACGCACGATACACACAAAACAACATACACATCATTAGTCATCTCCCTATCAATTTAAACACCTCAATAACTACAAGCCAAATATCGTAAAGTAGCGAGTTGTAGAATTTTTAAAATTACTATAGATTAATTAGAAATCACCTGCTTTAGTGGCCACGTGGTCTAATGCGCTGCTCTCCTTGTAGACTAGATTGTTATTATTATTAGCACCACGTCTTACTACCCGTTCGGGTAATACGCACTTACACTAATGTGCAATGGTAGGCTGAATGTGAGATGAAATGAAAGACCTACAGTTTAACGTGGAATCCGAACCACGGTGGAGACCAGGCATTCCTCAAATTCACAATATGTCTTGTTAGAGAAGAAGGAAGGGTTTGGTAATCAGATAAATCTTTGCCGGGACCGAGGATTGAACCCCGGATGCCAGCATAGAATTCTGACACCTTACCCCTAGACCACCAGGTCACCGACTAGATTGTTAATGACGAGGATATCGAGGTTCAAATTTAACTGAGGGTGGTTTTCTAAAACGGTTTTCCACTCTTCTTCCACGAAAACGTTGGTACAATTACTCTAAATATAACCTTCCTAATCCCTAAAAACATTAGCTTAATTAACAGATAGGCGTATAAACCGGTCGGGTAGTAAGACGTGGTGCTAAAAAAATATTTTCATAAAGTATTCTTGTGTATTATTTATCTCGAAATATTGTAATTAAATGTAATTATACAGATCAATAATTTATTATTCACATCTTTATTCCAAATTACGATATTTTAAATGAGAGCGGGTAGTAAGATTGATTTGTGTTTAGTTGTAAGGTTTGACGACATCTTTCTACATCTCTGTTTAAAAAGACAACGCAGTTTTGTGAACAGAAACGCACCTGGATGACCACACCTTATATCTTTTGGGAAGTCTCGAGAAGGAAATGTCGCTTAATATACCCCTTCAGAGTACGCATCTCTTCACTTTCCTTCTTGACGAGGAGTCGTGAAGGTAGAGTCTATGACATCCTAATCTGTGATCTAAATCTCACGTGTCAGGAATTGTCGTGTGTATCACGTAATGGTCGGGCTGTTATTAAATTCTACAACATGTGAAATATCTAGCAAAAAACTGTTTATCTACTTAAAATAGAAATAACTATAAAACACCAGAACTTTTAATTTATAAAATAAGACATCATCCCTATTTAATTATTATAATATAGAACACCAAACTTGGACCCAATTCAATCGTTATATCAAATGTCACCATAATGGTGGCGTACGCACATTAATATATCATGCTGGCTCTTTTAAACGTTACAACATTTACGCATCATCCTTAGAAAATTTGAAATATGGTTCTTTAATTAAGATAATCAAGCCAAGATAAGATTATTAAAGATGAGAAGGCATGAAGTCTAGGGAGGTTGGTCTATTTACAATTATATATATATATATATATAGATAGAGAGAGAGAGAGTGTAAATTTCCTTGCTAAATTTAATATAAAATTAGGGCCTAACTAATTTAAAATCCCCGCTTATAGGCTGTTATATTATTATTATTGTTGGATTTTAAAATAAAAACTTTTGGATTACATTTTAAAAACAAACTAATCATATTAACTACTATACATTATTTCTCATTAGTACTCAAAGCTTTAAGAATAGTCTAGTTTATTTGGAAAGGTATTTCTGTCTCGTTTAAAGTACTTAAATGTGCTATAGTTGTAAGTTGTAGTTTGGACAGCCCTGTCAACACCGACCAAACTGGCTAACCCTATAAAGGTATTCTTAAAGGAAGAGGGAAGGGGTAAAAGGGTTTCAGTATTTCGCCGGGCCACCTCAGACAGTTAAGTGAAAATTTAGTTGGGATTGGTGTGTCTCGGTTTTGTTTAGTGATTGTGTGTTTGAATGTATAAACAGTCAATTGTTATTTAGTAATACTTATCTTCGTGAAGGTAAGTCCTAGTATATTAACATCTTAACCATTCTTACAGTACTTAAAAAGAATATAGCTTAAACTTGTAAAATTATCTAAGTTATTTTAGTGTTTTGATTTAGTTTTAAAATATTGTTTTGACAGTGAAAGAAAAAAAAAAGATACCAACAATAATCAAAAGAAGTAATGACCCAGGCCCTAAACAGTAAACTTAACGAAAACTGGAGTGCCAGAGCAGCTGCATCACATTTCAAGGTACCGTTCAGTACACTACAAAAAATAGTTCGGGCGGCTAGACTACTTAAAACCGCTGATGGGCACCACCAAGATAACCCAATGGTACCAAAGTCAATAGGTCATCCTACGGTCTTATCTTTCGATCAGGAGAGAGCCCTAGTGGGAATATTAAAAGTTCTTTGTAATCGTGGTTTTGGTCATTCATCAAAAGGTGTGAGTAAAGCAAGGGATATTCCTTTACAATTGCGATAAAGTGCTCGAAAAAAATATTCTTCCCTCACACACCTTTATTGCAGACCGGAAACTCCATGTGACACTGCTTGTGAATGTGTGGAATGCCAGGCCTCCACCATGGTTCGGATTCCACGTTAAACTGTAGGTCCTCCATTTCATCTCACAATCACCCTACCATTACAAATTAGCGTAAGTGCGTATAACCCGAACGGGTAGTAAGACACGGTGCTAATAATAATAATAATAATCCATGTGACACTGCAGGACCATCAACCAGACAACAAAAATCAATCATTAACTTTTCTCAAGTATTGCCAATACCGGTCTAAGCTTCCCACACATAAAAACGAAAAAGGACAAAACAAAGAGCCTGCCGTCTAACATCACAAGAAAATGTTGATAAAGTAAAATCGAAAAGAGATTTACTGTTCGAAAAAGAAACTAATACTGGTTTGATCTGGAAATACCGAGTATCTAAAAATTATTTATTATTATTTAGCACCGCATTTCACTAGCAATTTGGGTTATACGCTTAAGTACTAATTACGCTAATGAATTAGGAATGGGGAAGGTTGAACTTAGAAGAAATGAACCCACATATGCGTGGAGGGAGAATGGAAAACCATTTAGAAAAAACCACACCCAGTTCACTCGACCGACATTCGAACCCCGATCTCCCCGTCCTCAGCAGTCGGGCTCAACACGACTAGCGCGTTAGCCAACTACGCCACCGAGGCGGGTGAGTCTCTAAAAAGCCTAAAAGACGTATTTTATCTTAGTTGGCCACACCTAGCAACTCAGGGGAAGACTAGAAGCCGATCATATTTCTGACAATAAAGTAGTAGAAGAAGATGCACCATGTAGATTTTATAAAGTTACTTATCTTGACAAAAAATTCAAGTGGAAAGGATATTGGTTTCGGTGTCAAACCTGAAGTATATGTCAGGGCCTTTGAAAAAAACACAGTTTAAGTGTGGAAAATGCATATAAACATTTTGTTTGAATATATTAGTATACACAATTGATACAAAATAAATAAAAGACTATACTCATGGTAATATATCAAAATAAATATGTGATTCAAATAACCCCATCCATGATCTAAATAGCTCCACGTTTTTAACAAAATGTTATTTCCACTAGATAATGTTATTTTTTAATCATGTCCTACTTAGATTAAAAAAACTGTTACTATGTATGGTTCAGAAGATATGAATGAAGATATAAAAAAAAACTTTAAACAAATTCGCAAGCATATTGTAGGTTAAAACTTGAATTACCCAAATAGCCCCACCCTACCATATATCTCCTTGAGCTATATGACTGACATTTTTAAACTATGATTTAAAATTCGATAATTTCATTGTACAAACTAAATTACTTATTTATTTAATCAAGTATACGTAATTTTATTTCTCTATACAAATTATTGGTTTTTATAGTTCTATTGATTTTACTTTACTCGTAGTATTACCACCCATTTGAGATGTATGCATTTTTAAATACGCTAACGAGAAGAGTTTAAAGAAGATTAGATTTAGAAGAAATATTCTAGAATTTGTTTGGCGGAAGAGTGATAAACTATTTAAGGAAAAACACCCTCAGTATATTTGTCCAGGATTCAAACTCTGACCTTAAAATCACTTGTAAACCATACTATAGGAGCTTGATATCTATTCCGTTTGCTTACCAAAGCGTGTTATTTTAACTGTTTATTTTTTCTATCCACGCATGTTTTTATTTCTTTAAATTGAGTTAGCGTGTTCTTACACCAAGAATCCAATATAATATCAAGGACAGTCACTCAATAACGAAGGCTCAAGACCGAATCTCAAGGGCTCAGGCTATTCACTGGCTCGTATCTTCTTGCTTTGATTTCAAGCTTAACTCCTTTTACATCCAATTCATTCTTTTTCCCTTCGTCTTCTTTTTAGCCCCCCCCTTTCCCGCAAAATTCTACGATTATTCCATACACATTTCATACACTTCCCAGTTCACAGAAAGTAGGTATGAACCGAAATAAAGGTGTTGCCCATGGACGTATGGGGAGGGCGAAACAGTAATCTTGGAGGATATTTTTCTTTCGAAATGTATATTTGCTACAGACACTGTTTATTTTGAAAAATATATGGCATAAGGACAAATATATTTTCAGAAGAAAAGTTTTTTTTATTTGCTTGCTATTTTATTTAAATGAGATTTTATGATTGTATATGTACAATTTGAGATTTATTTTCATCGTTAATTTCAAGAGAGTTTAATATATTAACTTATTTAAAAAAATATTGCTCCATACCACTCTTAATATCACTGATTAATTTTCCCTAGACATTTTTAACCGATATTCGAAATCCGAAGTCATGGATAACTTTAGAGAGCTCAGCACTAAATATTATATGCTCTTTGCCAAGACTTTAAACCATTCTTTCTAAACAATGTGCTTATTTTAAGTTAAAACTTTCATAGCGCCAATATAATTCCGTTTTAATATCATAAATATTCGCACTGGTGACTCAGCGGTATCATAAGTTAAATTTATATTGCTCTTGGTCACCTTTAACGTTGAGGACCAGATTTCGAATCTCAGGTTGGTGCACTTCAAGCAGTTTTCCATACACGATTTTTACTAGAGATATCGAACTCAATACTTCGATACCCCAATACCGTCAATTCTTACTAGTATCCCAAGAACCGAGCTTATTATTATTAGCGCATCTTACTACCCATTCGGGCTATACGCACTTACGCTAATGTGTAACGGTAGGGTGATTGTGAGACGAAATTGAGGACCTACAGTTTAACGTGGAATCTGAACCACGGTGGAGGCCTGGCATTCCCCACATTCACAAGTGTTGATTAATACACATCTTGTCAGAGGTAAAGGAAGGATTTGTCAATCAGATAAATCTGTGCTGGGACCGAGGATTGAGCCCCGAACCCCCAGTACAGAAGTCCGACACCCTACCCCTAGACCACCCGGTCACCCATGAGAATCGATCTTAATGTTGAGATTCTTGATACCTGAATTCTTAGATCTCACTGAAAGTACTTTAAAGTAAGCAAAGCAGAAAAATTCAGAATTAATGGTAATCAATTCTCTCATATTAATTTATTCGCCTTTATTTTCTATATTTTGTGGTTCAGCGAACAACCCTATTTGGCGAATTTAAAAGATTTTTTTGACAATGTTTATTATACTTTATAAATTATGTATGTTTTTGACTCCGTGATACATTATTAGTAAATATTTTGTTTTCTAATTATTTTATTATTTATGTATAGTATGCTTTAATACTTGGTATGATGGATCTTTTTCTTTGTTAAATTTTTTAAATTACTATTTACATATTTTAGTATTTTTACTATGTTATTAAGTTAAATAAATAGGGTTTTTTCACGAGGTTGGAAATATTTAACAGGAAATATTTAAGAATCGAAATCGTGGATTAACATAGGTGTCGGAATCCAGAAAAACAGGTATTATGACATCTCTAATTTTTAATACTGTTTTCTAAGAATTTACTTAAAACTTCCCTTTTCATCCCTAAAAATAAGTTGCTAATAACCCTTGTATTAGAACGTATTAATTTTAAAATAAATGGTAACACACATTCATGCAATTTATTATAGTATGGTACAAGTCTTTCAAAAATCAGTCGTCAGAAAACTAGCCTTAAATGTATATTTATCTGAGAGTGATGTATATAATTTGAATAAAACTGTTATAACCATTACAGAAAATCTAGAATTTTCAAATAAGGATACCTCAGTGGAGCAGTGTTACAATTCAGTTTTTAATACTTAATTTAATAACATTAATAAACTTATGATTTGTTAAAATAGATTACAAAGACTACAATAAAACTTTATCTTTATTAACCATTTTATATAACTAACCTAAATAGTTCCATTCTATTACAAACTATTTTAGACCTATTTCCATACTGAAAATTCCTTGTGTTTGGATTGTAACACTCTTTCTCCGGGGTATCAAATGTAATTAGTAAATTACCATTAGATCTAGAGCTGGAATAAAAATCATGATTTATCGTTGAGTTATGTGACATCTAAACATAAAGTTTGAATGAAATCGATTAAATCAATTTATCTTTGGGCCAGGGTACAGACATGTTATACTGTGCAACCGACAGAGAAAGATACATTGAGACAGCCAGATCTGTAAGATTCAATATTTTAGTTTGGGGCTCATAAACCTTAAGATTCATCATTATGTTGAGGTATTAAATTTTCACTATTACAATAATAAAGTATAATAATAATAATCATAATAATAATGAGATATTAATAATTATTTCCAAAATTCTAGAATATTTTAAAATGGAATATTTAGTTTTACAAATGTTTATTTTTTTAATTTTACATTGCATATGAATTTCTGAGGAAAGAATCATTTCTTATATTGGTAACATGACTAGAATAAAATGTATGAAAATGAAAAAAAAAATGTGGAGGAGAGAACAGAATAGATCACGATGCAAAGCAAAGTCCCTAGACTCAAAACGACAAGAAGAGGGGGAGGGGAGTAAGGCAAGGGGTTGTCTACCCCCTACATCATACAAACCCCATGTTCGTGAAACGAATTTTTTTTTTCCGGAGGAAGGTGAAAAGTGGCGTTGTGCATATTTCATCAGTTCATAGAAGACGAAAAAAAAAAAAGAGTTTGCCTTTTGACACGTGACGAAATGGGGAAGGAAATGCTCATGACATGTGGAATCTTGATTTATAGCAAATCGATATTTTAGAGTTCGACTTTTATTGGAAGGTACGTGTTTTTACTTAGAAGAGGTAAGCGAGGAGGGAGGGATTTCCAATTGCCGTCTTTAATTAGCTTCTTGGAAAAAACCCATTTCAACTCGATCAAAGTGTCTTTATTTCAACCCTCACCATTCTTTTTTTTTCTTTCTAAGTAATAAGATTCGTAGCGCCTTATCAAGGAATCTTCGGAAATACTTCTGTCTGATTGCTTCATTAAAAATATATATATTTTTGGCACGTCATAGGCACGCATTAACTAAGCTGATAGAATATAAAGGAGGAAGGTAGAGTTTTAAGGGAAATACACCTGTGTTTGCGTGGAGGGAGAGTGAGAAACCGTTTCAAAATACCACCCTCAGTACACCCAAACAAAATTATAACCACAATTTTGCCAAAAATAGTTTAACATGAACTTGAGACATACCATGTGACCACCTTAACAGGTTAAAACATATACAGGATGAGTCAGGAGGAGGGGGAAATATTTTGGGAGATGATAGAATGAGTCATTTTAAAATGAAAGTGTATATGAACATATTTATTACTCTCAAAATTTCGGAAATGTATATCTTTATCTCATCATATTGTGCAGGTCAAGAACATGTGAACGAAAAGAAAAAGTTTCTACGGATTATAGACCGAAGCCCTACTATGAGTGCATGATGAATTAGTAGGCGTATGTGAATGGTTGCTACACATACAAGAGTATATAGAGCATTACATCACTTTGGCTTTCATACCTATCACTTTAAGCGTGTTCAACATCCGCACCAGGGAGAATCTTTTCAGTGGCTACACACTTATCGCCAGTTAATTCCAATAAGATGTTTCACTGATGAGGCAACCTTTACACGTTAAGGGATCAATAACAGTCGAAACAATCATTTTTAGTCTGAAGAAAAGCCACAACCAACTGTAGTAACTCATTTACAAAAGATTATTGCAGCAATGTGTGTGCGGCGTTATCGACTATACCTTAATTGGTCCTGTTATCAATGACAATCACTAAGCATGTGCAAAAGTACCTACAATTGCTGCAACATAAATTTCCAGGACTAATGGAGGATATTCCCTTTGGCAACACGGCAGATAATGTAAGATCAGCGTGATGGAGCTCCACCAAATCATGCTCGTGCAATGACTCAATACTTAAACCAAATTGCCCCCGGGTTATGGATTGAACGTGATGATTCAATTAATTGGGTGTCACGCTCTACGGATTTCAGTCTCTTAGATTATTGTTTATGGGGATGATTGAAAATTGTGGTTTACCAAACATAGCCAAACACACAAGAAGAATTGATTGATCGGATTTCGAATTTTGAATACCGCAATTCGTGTAAGATAACGGCCCTCTACAATCAGAGAAACGATGTACAATCCTTAGGAAACTCGTTGTAAAGTGTATTGAGATTCACGGTCCAATTTTTGAGTGAAAGTGTAAAGCATGTATCATTCAATGATAATTCAAACAGCTGTCTCTTCAAAAATTATCGAGAGTAATAAACATTTTCATACATATTTTAATTTTAAAATGACCCACACTATATATACTCTCCCAAAATATTGCCCTTTCCATCTGACTTGTCCTGTATTTGGAAACAAAATCCCTGAAAGTAGCTTATTTTACATATACATTTATTATATTCGAGATAGAAAAATATCGGTAATGATAAATTGAATTTTTAAAATAAATCTGGTTTTCTATTAAAATGATTTTATTGCTTAATTTAAATTACATTTTTGACCGTTTCTTGACGCTAAGGCTTCATAATAATCAATCAGAAATTTAAATATACCAGAAAAAAATTGGTTTATAACGATACTGGGTAGAACTTCCCGTCAGCTTAAAAACAAACAAGGGAGGGGGTGAAATACAGATGATAATACTTTTATGTTGTCATCACCCTATTAAATTACATCATTGGGTAGAGTGCAAAACCATTTAGAAAAAGCTCAGTACACCCAAGCGGGATTCAAACCTCAATATCTCCGTCATCAGCAGTCCAGTCTATTACGATAGTGACACTTTAGACCAGAGGTATCCAACCTGGGCTATGCCTACCCCCGGGAGTGCGATAAGACATATTAGGGTGTACGTAAAATGCAAATGTGTATATACATATATATTTACATATATATGCATATATATATTTAATAAATTACTCACACTCAAGATAAACACTGAAAATAATAATGTGCACACGGAGGGTTAGCTACGAGTGAACCGGACGTAAGTACATACGATCTTAGAGCACCAGTATTTTCTTGTTTTTCTAGATATCGAGTATAAAATATGTATAACCTACATAATTCCCCAACACATTTGGGTGTACAAAGTCGAAAAACAACAAAAATATCTGGGGTAAGCTGACAAAAAAATGTTGAATATTACTTAGTGCATTAAACCATTCTACTGCCAAAGCGGGTTTTATTACTTCTGTACATAAATATATATAGTCGAAATTGGTTATAGCATATTCGAAGGGGCCAAACACATTTTGAGGTTACGTTAAAGTGACGTTATAAAAGAGATATGAACAGAACACCTTTAATAACTTGTAAGGAAGGACATTTACGGTAGAATTCATTAATCCAAACTCACGGCATACATAAGCGTTTTTCCGTCCACTTTCGAATGCTCCAGTGTCATGTACTTTCTCTGGGATAAACAAAGCTTTTCTTTATGTACAGCAACTTGCCATGATTGTAAAAAATCTAGGCCTACATATAATGACTACCAGATTACTATACAATGACTACCAAAACTAACGTTGAACTTATAAAAAACACAAAAAATCAAAAAATCTTGGCCTTTAGCCTATACGCGCACATGAAATAGCTCCGTCCAGCTCAGTGACAATGAAAAAGGGTTAGTCCTCTCTTCATTTTGACCTTGAAGCACCCACGATTCCCACAACTTTGTTTTGCCATCCAATCTATTATTAGACCAGCACACTCCCAGCTTGCTATAAAATATATTTCTGGGAATTGACAATTTTTAAAATTTTGATTTTTACATTTACGCACATTTAAATACAATTTAAAGTAAAATGTCTAACAAGTTTCTATGTTACAACCGAGTGGTAGTGACGCTAAAACAGAGGGCTTATAACGTTAATAGATGATAGTTTGACCGAACTGCTGAAAAAATGATGCTACGCCCAAGTTGACGGAATAGCCGAAGCGGTTATAACCAAGTTCAACTGTATATATATATATATATATATATCAATGTTATATAAAAAATATTCTTAAGTATCACTCAGTGAAATACTGATCTGTCGAATAACCGGCATATTACATACAAGATTAAGCTCAGACTAGAAACGTATAGAAGTGCAGTTTTCTTCATTATTCATTTGAAAATAGAAAAATTGGAATAATTTTAATAACAATCTAACTAAAAATATTTAATTTACAATTGTGTTGACTTTAAACAAATATGAATATACGGTTTCATTAATTCAAATTCAGTGTTTTTTAAAGCAAAATATATAAAACCGCACAAAGATGTGCCCGATTCGACCTAAGTAAGATGTTATCCGTGGATTAGACAGGTTTTTATATACGACTTTCATTAGATATAAAGTGTTAAGAAATGATAATAAAGAATACATTTAATTCTGAGAATTTGATTAGTGTGTAATTTTGTGCTCTTGATTCAGCATGCATTTTTATGATATTTTATATCTTTGTATATGAGTATATTGCTCAAACCTATTAAATGTTATTTGCAATTACCCCCTCTATTTTATAGAAATAAGCTATTTTGCTAATTTATATATAGCTTAATAGCTTTAATTTAGTAAAGGCTTCTCTATTTGCCACACGCTTCAGTTTTGTGAATTATTATTTGTTTTATTTCCATACACGTTGACACATTCTAAATATAATCTAGCATCTAATATACGTTACATATGTAACATTATTGAAGACCTACATCTTTTCAAACAGTTGTCGTCTTTTCAAAAAGCAGATAAACGGTCACCGTGTTTACACTGCGGTTCAGCCATTGGTACCACTAGCGCTGCGGCATTTCCGAGCATTCGTATTAGCAACTAGTCGGCTGAAAGAAGAATATAGAAAATGTTATGGAACCCAAGAAATAAGGAAATACCAAGAGGTTCATGGGGAATAGAGTGGTTTATTTATATACTAGTGCGAACTTCTAATTTGACGTAAAGGAAATTAATATTTTAATTCTCTATTACATTTTTAGTATTTATTATTCAATCGTTTGACCTTTAATATTAAATTGAATTGAAATGTTTTAAAATTAAGGCTTGTTACATTTTTTTAAACGAGTTTGGTTTCTTCATATATATATGAAGAAACCAAACTCATTATATATATATATATATATATATAAATTCGTTCATGGTGGGTATGAAACAATTAGGTTTTTTAATGTTCCCTTACCGCAACAATTATGTAAAAAAATTGTTCAAAAATGGTTGGTTAAAATACATTATTCTTCATATATATATATATATATATATATATATAT
>CABFVX010000718.1:176902-196829 GCA_902151425.1 Timema shepardi | reverse complement strand
GGGGGGGTGCCCGGAAAGATGAAGACGGAGAGTGATGGATCTGACTCTGATACTCGCGGAGAACCGACCGTTCGCTGCCCCCTTTGCGTTTCCAAATACCACCCGACGTGCTCGCCTATTTAGTTGCCATCTATATTCGAAGGGGAATGCTATTTACCAGAGTGCTCTGGAAGGGTTGAGCGGATAAGTAGTTTTTTCAAGCGATGTGAGATAAAATATAAATCTAATTAATTTTTATATTAATTTATTTGAGGTATTAAATATTAAAATTTATTCACATTTCCTATTAACAGTTTGATTGAAGCTGTGTGTGTATATACTCGCTTTGCTCGTTGGGGGCTCCACCCCCAAACACCCGGTGGGTTTTCTTTGCAAGTGGATGTAAACTAATGTAGTTTCAGAGCTGTTTTTACTTTTTCGCTATCATACAGGTAGAGAAAGTATTGTAATCGTAAAAAAAAAAAAAATCAAATTCGAGATTTTGATGAATCTCGACGTTTCATGACCCTCTGAATCAGAAAAAGTGGGTTTTGAATTTCTGTCTGTCTGTCTATCAGTACCGCCAACTAGAGCCTAAACTATTTTACCAATCGGGCTAAAATTTGGTATCAAGGGTTTTCATAGGGTTTCCCCGAGGAATTTTTGGAATTGGATATCCAACCCTAAAATTAAGGGTAGTTTACTGAAGGGCAAAAAGAGAAAAAGTCAATATTCTCAAAATTAGATTCAAAGATTTTGATTAAATATAATTCATAAACATTTACAAATATTACAAACAAAATCGCTACTCACAATATTTCGACAAAATGAAGGACTTCGATATAAAGCGTAAATTAACATTTTTTATCATATATCTGAAACTATTTGATATATGAAATTATTTAGCATTACAAATATGTTGGCCTATTTATAATACAAATATTTTATATGAAACATATTTTTACTATACAACTATACGACTTTGAAGTCGCTCCACCGTTTTGAATTTTATTTTGCGGGTTAATTAAAAAAAAATCTTTTTGTAATTTCCCGTCAGTTACAGGCTAGAAGCTATAATTTTGCCAAATTTAAAGTTTCTAGCTGATCCGGAAGTGGGTAAATACTAATGTCAGTGAGTGAATCAGCCATGTGGCTTTATAGTAGTATAATTTATAGTGAAGTAATAATAATAATAATAATAATAATAATAATAGTGTGCGTCTGGGTTACTACATCATTTGTAGCCCAGTTTGTGGAGAGATTAGTTAGTGTCAATATACCGTCACCCAGGGGACCACCGAATGTACTAATAGAAGATCCTCTCCGTGGAGGCTCTTTCCATGTCCCGATTAGACGATATGATGATAGTGAATACTTGAGCCTAACTAACTAAAACCTTGTGACCATTGGGGTAGTTGCCCTTTTGGGAACAATACCCGAGGTATCAGCCGGGAATCAAACCTGGGACCGCTAGGTTCATAGCCAGGTGCACTGACAAATACACCATGGCATCGGTTAGTGAAATAATAAAGGAATAATAATTATCATTGGGTTTTTATTCAAGTACAACTACCATCAATAAGTGCTATATTAATTTAACCATACTTCTGAGGTAAATGTAATGAACTTGTAATTTAGAGCAAGGATACATCAATTTTCGTGGTGGTAGAGCTGGAAACAATTTATGTAAAAAAATCTAACTCCATCTTATCCGTCACTTTAAAACATGTAAAATGAGGCTGACGTCTTTTACCACGTGACCACCAATGTGGGTCATGAAAACTAATGATCTTAACTATATTTGGGTTGAATCTCCTATTTTACGAGTTTTAATCTTCATTTTACCCAAATATTATAATCTTGAATTCAAATCTTAATCTTATAAAACTTGATAGGAATAAGAGGCTTACTTTTAAAGAAACATTCTTAATTTGGTATACAAAATTTAAACAATATTTAAATGTTCTATTTTTTATATAGTTTATTCACTATACAAGTTATATATTTATTTGAGGGCAAACTAATGTACTGGGGTCTGGTTGTGAACTTTGTTATAGTAATTAAGTTGGACTAAGCCCTAAAATAAGCGATGTATAAGCTATACCAACAATTTTAATTGAAATATTTGTAACATATATTTACATCATGAATCCAATTTACTCTTGAACATTTTAGAATATTCGAGGTATTCGAAGATTCGAAAGTCCTATTCCTAATTTAAGATAATACACAAATAAATTGTTCTCGGAAAAATTCCGAAGTAATTCAAGCCAAACTTTACTGGGATTAATATAAAATATGTGATTCACCCCTAAAATGCAGACATTTAAACGAGGTTTCTTTTAAATAAAAATAAAAATCTGCCCTATAGTATAAACAAATGTTTGAAATTCTTGTCAATATTCGGATTAAGCATTGTAAGATGTACTGTTTCATTAACTTTAAGGGCCAACGTCTTTAAGGATTACTTAAGCAGAACAAAGCATTAAATATGTATTGCCAGAGGGGACAGTGTTTGCACATTCCTTTGTCCATTCCGTATATACTTTGATTTTCAAACCCACCTGAAATAAGACGGTGTATGATGATGACAAAAAATAAAATATAACTCCTTTCAGCTTATTTATTATGAGATTTGTTTGTTAAAGTCAAACGAAGGAGATTTAATAGAAGATTTTTTTGGCTAACATCAGACCATTTGAATTCACCGACTAAATTAACCGAACCTAAGGGGAAAAACTAAAAACTGGATAGATGTTTTTATTAATTTTAAACTTAGTTCAAAGGTTATTATTGAATAATTCAAAGGGTAAATATTAGGTTGCTAGCTTAAAAGAAATGCACCCACACTAGAGTGGAGAGAGAATGGAAAATATCATTTGTCTTAAAACATTCTGGGTACAACCTGCTGAGATGCGAACCATAAGCTCCGGGTCAGTGATTAATGAAGTAGAAAACTTTACCATCTCTGAAAGTGACTACAGCCTTGATATTGTAACCGGTTTTATAAATAAGACCGATCATGTGCCAATCATCCGTTAATGACAGTGAGGAGACATATTTTTTAATTACTTTCTCGTGACCCCTAGAAAAATGGAGGGGTTTTGATCGTAAAAAAATCTAATAAATATTTTGATGGATGGCTCTGATAACCCACATATACCATGAACCTTAAAAAGTAGTTGGCGAAATGTCATCTCTCTCTCTATATGGGTGTGTCTGTTAATGGGCCTAAGGCAGACACCATTTTACCGATAAGGATAAGACTTTGTGTTCAGAGTTTTCATAAGGTTCTTCAGACGGTATTTTTGAATTACCTATTTTGCCCTAAAATTAAGGGTAGTATACTATAGGGCGAAAATACAGAAAATAAATTTTCTTGAAATCGTCTTTAATGATTTTATCTAAATTAGCCCTAAATATTTTGATTAAAACTCGTATCGAAGCACACTTTAGCATCACAAAGGAAATCGCTTAAGCATATCACATTTTTGCGATAAAATGACTTAGAGAGTACTTCACACAAGCGGATGGTTAAAATTTGTATGATATATTTGCATCTCTTTGAGATGCGTAAAAACCTATCACTGCAAAGTTGTATTACTCTGGAAGATAAAAGAAATTTATTAGACAAACACTTTTATAAGGTCAATTGTTTCTGAGCTATAAGCAAATACAATTTTTAAGTGGAGGTCTTGAAAATAAGGAGTGGAAAAACAGAAAAATACTTTCAAATATAAGCTTCAAAATTGGTTTAGGGGAAGGAAGTATTAATAAATATGGATGGACTCTCAAAACCTACACAAATTAATAGAAAGAATAAACTACTTCTTGGTGAGATATAAAATTGACATTTTTGTATAGGAGACCTACAAACCCTAAAAATTAACGAACACATAAACCAACGATTATTTAAAAGAGGGTGAATTATGGTAGCAATTACATTATTAAAATATTGAGATAAATATTAGCGCCTAGTTAATAGCAATAGCACAATAAAATAAACAACTGCTAAGATAGAGCTATGAATATGGTTGTTTCTGTAACAATGTCTATTATTTCATTTTCAATCTCCTTCGAGCTGTAGATAAATGTCTCTATGTTTAGGTAAAGGAGTGAAAAATAATGCTTGGTCCATTACACCTATTATTAACTTTAAAAAGGATTATTTACTAAATCAGCCTAGAAGGCCAATTTATAAATGATAATTAGCCTACTGTTAGACTGAGCTTAATATGATTTTTTTTTTCGCGATCATACAGTACATTTATATCTACTGCTAAGGATATAATATATGTTCCTTCTCACAATAAATTGGTTCAATTATTCACACACGACAACTCAATCCTTTAACACACAAATCAGTTTTTCATATTTAATAGAGGACATAATCTACTTTTCCATTTAGCAATCAATATTATGGAAAGGATGTCATTGTGGGCGAAAGAAAAAAAAAAGAAACATAAAAAAGAAGATGCGGATGAATATATAATGCCTTAAATCAAAAGAGAGGGACCAGTAGCAAAGCAAAGGGGTAAAACCATCAACGAATAATTTCTCCCCGCAACACCCTCCTTCCATAAAATACCTCATCCGGCAGGTGGGAAGAGGGGATCTAGAGGCGATCGAAGCTCCGCCTAGGCTACCTCTTATCTTGATTACGTGGCGGATCTAATTGAAGAGCGCCAAGCCCCGGTGAGGTGAGAGGAGAAGGGGGAGTGTGGGTATTAAGGTTGGCCCGAGTATAGGGGGGGGGATGGAGGGAAGGGGACCTCTGACGAGTTGGGTCTGCTCGCGGCTATAGACCGGTAAAGGAAGAAGGGAAGGTGGAGGAATGAGGGAGGTGTACGCCGTGGAATATTCAACTCATTACAATTCTGCTCGCATAGACTTGACGGCAGTTTTTAGTCGTCCTAAATGTCCCGCTCCCACTCCTCGTTTCGCTCCTACTCTGAGAAACTTGGTAGGAAGAACATTTCTGTCTGAGCGTATAAGTTTGAATTCCAACGAGAAAAGTTGTGTGTAATCAAACGTGTTTGCTTATAAGTAAATAAAAATAAACATTCCGTGACAAGAAAATAATGCATGATATATTATTATATCGTCAATAAACTGAAGATATGAAATGTTCAAGTGTTGAGTTGGAATTCAGTTGAGAGATAAATTTTCTTTTCCAAAAAAGATGGAATCTTTATTTTTAACTAGATTTTGTTATGGCGGGTGTTTCACGAACTAAAATACCTATGAGTCGTAGGCTCAATTTAGTTTAACAAAAAACTATCGCTAATAAGATTTGTATCAGTAACTGTAGTAAAACTGCGAACCCGTTTCGTTTAAACTTAATATTGAAAATTACAATAGATTTAGTTTGGTCGCAGCCACCAACCCATGTCTCAGTTTATCTGCCATTTTTGGTTGAATATGATAAATGTTTATCTCAAATTTAGATCATATTGGTGACCCTAAGAATTTGATTTAAATTCGATTGCTTACAAAATTATTTTTAACGTTTTTATAAAGTTTTTAGCAGCTTGTTTCAACCACTAACTGTACCAATCACTACATGTACTAGATACCATAATTAAGTTATGTATGAGTAAATGAGGAAGTGTATTAGAATTTGAATTGAGGTTGATTGAAAAAAAACCCATTTAGTTAAAAAATGTTCTCTATACACCTGACCGGGACTAGAACCCCGATATCCCCGTAATTATCAATCTGTTATACTGCCAGAACTACGTCTTAGACCAGGGGTTTGCAAACTACGGCCCACGTTCCAAGTGTGGCACGTGGAACA
The DNA here is from genome assembly GCA_902151425.1 of Timema shepardi. Classification (NCBI taxonomy): domain Eukaryota; kingdom Metazoa; phylum Arthropoda; class Insecta; order Phasmatodea; family Timematidae; genus Timema; species Timema shepardi. Next base: position 191,053 of record CABFVX010000718.1, on the reverse strand, counting down.
ATTTCAAATGCCACGCTGAGCGATTTGAATACAAATAATATGACACATTTATTTTTAATTAAAACCACTGATGTGAGTTATAGTTTTGATAACGTGTTTTATGTTAAAATGATTAAATTATTTTGTTTCAAAATTTCATTACAACGTCTTCAGAACTTAAATTATGTAAAACACATTTATAGCTTTTGTATTTATTATTATTTATCTGAGTTATATTAAAATATTAAATATTCATGATACAGTAGTTATTTAATGCATTTCATATAGAAATATATTGTTACATTTACGTTTTACAAGATAAATTTAAATTTGTTATAATAGTTGTACTAGTTAACATAAACTATAAACGATTTGGATGTGTTTAGGTTGGTTGGCATGCCGAGTGACTTTGCACTATTACTTCAGAACAACACCACTAAAAGAAACCCGAACCCTGTCTTAGACCATGCGTTCAACGAAGTGAATCTTTTTTTTAATAAATGTATCAAACGAAAGATTTCACTTATTCAAAATCCTCACAGGGGGTCACACTACCTAAGAGGTCAGCATAAAAATAAACTGGGATACCGGTGACTTGTAGTTCGAAACTCGGGGATATCAGCGGGATGCTCTAAAAGTGGTTTTCCAAAATGTATTTTATGAATTAATTTTACCCATTAATTATTATCTATGCTGATAAGTCTGCAACTACTAGATAAGTCCCTTACCTCTTCATTTCAAATTAAGAATTTAATAACCTCGGTGTTAAATGCATTAATTAAATGAATAATAGAGTACAACTAGAGCACTAGACACAGTCCCAGGTAGGTAGCCCCCCTGATGCATCTTGGCAACATACGTGGCAAGGGATAGAGTCCCCTAAGGGGTCATCCATAATACACATAACATTGTTGAGAGGTAGGAGGGGGAGCTCTAATGTCAGCATGGTGTTACTTAGGGGAGGGTGGATACATCACAGTGTTACGTAACACAGATATTATACACTCTAATGTTGAAAAAAAAATTATTGTTCATACTTTCACGATTAATAAACATACTTATAGGATAACCTACGAATATGTACCGTGATGCAAATTCAAGGTAAATAATTTCTTTTAGTTTCCCGATATTAATATTGAAATAGTGACATTCATTCTTTATGTAAAAAGCTACGTAGCACATGTTGGAGGGGGTAATATAGGTCAGACCCATCTCGGTGGCGTAGTTAGCTAACGCACTGGTTTCGTGTTGAGCTAGACTGCTGAGGACGGGTAGATTGAGGTTCGAATCTCACTTGATTGAACTGGGGGTGGATTTTAAAAACTGGTTTTTCACTCTCACTCTCTCTAAACTCAAATGCGGGTTCAATTACTCTTTATTCAACCCTCCCAATTCCTTACCCATTAAAGTAATTAGTACTTAAGCATATAACCTGAATGGGTAGTAAGACGTGGTGCTAAGTAAGTATTAGAGGTCAGGCTAAATGTCTACTTGGTGTTACAGGGGAGGGCGGAGTGCCAAAAAATTGGTAAGAAAAAAAGTGGTACGTGGTATGGTGTATGGATGACGCCCTAGTGATTCTACCTCATGGTGACCCGCCGAACATGTTTGTAAGGTGGGATGCCTAGCCACAACGTGTCCGGCACAGTGCACTGCGTGTGTGCCTACCTCCGCCGGGAAGGAGTAGCCGTGGATGCGGTGCTCAGAGCCCGCCGAGTTCACTATCCCGTAATGGATGTAGATCTCCTCGAACTGGTATCGGTACGCCAGAGGTCCACCTGAGATGTTCACGTGATGTTTGGTGTTCTTGTCTACACGGAACACCAGGGTCTGGCCCGTATTATGGAGGGTACCGCTCACCTGCAAACACCAACAACACGTTTTTATTTCTATTAATGGTTTTGCATATATAGAGGAATTTTCATAGGAATAACCTTTGCCAAAAGTAATAAAATATCCTAGATATACTTATACATATTCATACGTCATTTTACTCTTGTTATTATTATTTTTATATATTATAAACATCTATGGAATAACACTAAAATAAATACTATTATTATATCAATATTGAGCACCATAAATAAGTTTGTAATTTTTAAAAGGTTATTCCTATGAAAAGAATACCATTTGAAAACATACGTCAGCATCAAAGCTGCTGATAAAGACTTTAACGATTATAAGAGGATATAAAATGGGGCAGGGAGTTTTGGGGATCCTCGATAGTATCTATTCTACGTCCTCACCTTTGGTTGTGGGGCAGGCAGGCGTTGTAAACACGCATATAACCCAACATCAATCTAGTTTATTAACGTCTGGTATATCCACATTACACTGTACTCCATATCCTTAGTATACTAGCTGATTAAAGTTATCAAAAGGGACTCAAACAACATTTTCTTGATACCTCCAAGAAATACTAAATATAATGTTTCCGGCTAGTTTAAGACTTCCACCTTTCCTGGAAGATAGATTAGTTGACCAAAGAACAAAGATACACATTTGAAAAGTAATTTTTGATTACATTAAAACAGAATATTGGAAACAATATAGATTTTATATTAATATAATATTACTCAGTTCACTGTTAAGGTGTAGATTTACTTTCTATAAATACACTGTAGGCAAATAGTATTCTGTATAGTTGATACTATATTTTATAACTTGAATTTTTGTATACTTTTTGACTTTCTTTTCCATCAAAAACGTATTTTTTAAATAGTATTTTAGATTTTACTAGCAAAAAGCATTGTGCATTCTTGTTTATGGATTTTTGGTTTTGCTAAACATATTTTAATATTCATGAACATTATCATAGAATAACTAGAGTTGTTGAGCGTATGGTTATAAAATAAATAGTTTCAATTCCAATTTGATTTAAATTTATAGTGAGGAGGATTTAGTATCATTATATGAAGTTGAAATGCCGTAAGAAAATAGATATCATTTATAGTTTTCAAAGTATTTGATGGAATTTACGTAAAACACCTACTAAGAAAACACGATTCTATCTACATTCCATACTTTATAAGTTGGTTAGTTTGATTTGTAGTTTATTTTGTTACCTTCGTAGCGTGCACCCTTATAGATGAATTAATTTTTAATGTACACATCTATACGTATTTAAAGATATATACATTTAAAAATGCAATTTATGTGAATCAAATATTTAGATCATTTTAATCTAACATTTACTAATATAATTTATAAACATTCCACTTATTTAATAATTAAATGGTTACATGTTAAATTATATTAATTATTAAAACCATTTCTGCACTTTTTCATATTCATACTTGTTGTAGAATATTTATTTAAAATTATTTCACCGAAGTGAATGCTATTAATCGAAATACCTTATTATAAAGACTACTTTTCAAGGATTTTTTTTAAAGCTATCATGTAATTATTTTAAATTGGCACAGATATATGAAGATTTTACAGAAATATACAAACTGCATATTTTCCAATTTTTTATCAACATATTTCAAACAATAACAAAAAAACAATCGTATTAATCCCATACAGATTTGAAACAAAATAAATACAAACACTATTTTCCATTATGAATTCAATTAAAACTCAAGCGAATGGAATACAAGGCTACTTTTTTTATATCCATGAATGTATATTTTTCCAAGTGGCCAAAATTGCGTTTCCCACCAATCTTGTTAAAATATAATTTCATTTTCCATTCCAAAAATAAGCATCTCTTCCACATACGCGAATAATTCAATTCCGTTATCAATGGACAGTCAATCGAACTACAGAATGATTCACAAGTTTTTGACCCACCTCGGTGGCGTAGTTGGCTAACGCGCTTGTCGTGTTTAGCTCGACTGCTGAGGACGGGGAGATCGAGGTTCGAATCTCGGTCGGTTGAACTGTTTTTTTTTTTCTCCCTAAATGGTTTTCCACTCTCCCTCCACGCAAATACGGGTTCACTTCCTCTAATTAAACCTTCCCAATTCCTAATCCATTAGAGTAATTAGTACTTAAAAGCGTAAAATCCGAATGGGTAGTAAGACGCGGTGCTAAATATTATTATTATTATTAACAGGTTTCTGCAACTTGTAGAATATATTAAATAGCTTATGTGTTGTAGAATCTAACAATTTATTGTGTCTACTATATCCAAAATAGTAGGGTAGATATGTAAATGTTGAATGCAGTTTAAGTGTTTCAACATTTCATTTAAATAGGTTAAACAATCTTCGATAAACAATGTATATCGAAGGAAATTCCGTATCTAAACGACATAATTAATAACATTAGCTAAACACTGCATGATCGATAGAACAGGGATTTTATAATGAAGAAAATCATAATATTTATAATCAGAGAAATACCACTAAGTACTTGAGTATGTCTAAAATATTAAATCAAGTTGATTTAATTAAATTAAGATTGATCAAAAAATTACTATATATATATATATATATATACTCTTTTGTATTATAAAAATATTGTGTATACAAGTTTTGAATTACTAGTAAAATGAACATTTTTTGTATAATTTAGGCTATATTAACTGTACACGTAATTTAGGTATTTAATTTTTCTTGACATAAGATACTATACTTTACACGATTTCTTGTTAGTATTTAGCTTGTATTTGTAAAGTATTTAATATATAATATTGAACTAAAACCGCAACCGTATTTTATTCTATACAAACATTTGCTATTAATTTTGTGTATGTTGGTTTTCAAAATTGTCTTTAAAATCTGGATAGCTCGGTTCCTATGATGACTTTTTGATATAGCCTCTTATTATTTTATTTTTTTCATAAATTTGATACTAACAACATATTGTCAGTTGTAAATTTTATTGTTGTTGTAATAATAAGATTTTGTATTATTTTGCATGGGTTCCTATGAAATGCGAGTTTGTAGTTAGTGTTGTTTGAGGAGATATATATTGCAAATGTACTTGCCGAAAATTTTACAATTATAATAATTTTAGATTACATTTTACCCAAGTGTGAACAAGATTTGGTGAATTTAGATAGTATATATATGTATATATATACTATCTAAATTCACCAAATATACATATATGGTATATATGGTACTATTTTTTCTTGTCTTTGTGCTTCTTTATCCATAACATCTCAGTTTAAATTTGAAATAGTATCAACAATCTCCCATTTCAAGCATATCAACTTCAGTTAAAACGTAATACTTTTTAGCATATTATATTATCTGCTAGGTTTATAGCTAAAATTAGCTTAAATATAATTGGATTTTGTAAATCAAAATTTAAAAAACACACACACACCAATAGACTAGACTGTTGATGATTAGGAGATTGAGGATTTAATCTTGGTTGCGTGTATTGCATTTTTTTCCCATAATGATTTTCCCCTCTCACTCCACGCAAATGAGGTATGGGTACAATTACTATAAATAAAACTTTAATAATCCCTAAAACCATTAATATAAATAGTATATAAGCGTATAACCAGAACGGGTAGTAAACAACGGTGTTAAAAAAAAGTTTTATTACGAAATTTTTGCACCCCGTTTTTCTATCTAAACAGCAAATAGTTAACAAAACATGACACAAGAATTCTAGGTCTTATTAAAATCTAATTTTTGCACCCACCCTATACCTTCCCCCCACCCATTAACTCTCTCTACGTTTCTGAACAAAATTTTTTAATTCGTACCTGTGTCTCTGTGACGCCAAATATTCGGAGTAGGCCTAAGTGTATTTTGTTGTTGATTGCGTTAGAGAAAATGTCACTCGTTGAAGATGGGGGAGGGGGGGCGGGAGATTAAGGATTGTACAGTGAGGAAGGAAGAGAAGGGATGAATAGAGTCCTGTTGTTAAGGAGTACAGTCACGTGCACTATTACACGTGTTTCCACAACAAGTTGGGAGAAAACCGTGCTCTGCCTTCACTTTACCAGATAGAGGAGGGATTCATTTTTACGTGAGAATCCAACTCCTCTACTAAAAATAATCAACGTCATTACGTTCACGTTGGCGAGAATTTACAAATTAACTTTTGTGCTGAAAGTTGTTTTATTTAGTAATACAAATTCTACTCATGAAACAAGTATGTTTTTAAAATAAATTACATTAATTAAGTGTATTTCTCTGTGAGAAAGGAAAAGATAAAGTTTAGATTAAGTCATGCGGTCACTAGAATCGGAAGATAAGAGACGTTCATATTTAATACACATACATAACATACATTACATAAAAACATGCATTACAAAAGTACATTACAAACGCACATACATACATACGATACATACATAACATACATAAATTAGATACTTACATGCATACACACATACATAACATACATTACATACATACATTAACAGTAGTACCATGGCCTCTTTGGTGCTGACTGACAGCTCACAGCTGACTTCTAACGGCTTTGAAAAGCTACCAGACCAAATTATGTATCCCTACGCCTAACCAAATACTCTGCAAAAACATGTGTTTAGCAGCTGTCACTTCTGACAGTCAAAATGTAGGTATATACCACAATGTTGACTGTCAGAAGTAAGTTGTGAGCTGTCAGTCAGCACCAAAGAAGCCATGGGATTACTGTACATACAAACATTACATTAAAAACATGCATTAAAAACATACATGACATACACTACATTACATTACAAACATGCATTAAAAATGTATATTACATACATTACATACAATACATACATACACAAACCATTTTACTTTTATTAATACATACATACATATACACATAAATACATACATACACCATTTTACTTTTATTAATACATATATTACCATTACAAAATACAATTAAAATAAGTCATTTAATTATATATAATCTCCCATATAAGGTAAAGGATTCTGGCTACTTAAAAAGTAAGTATCTGAATAAAAATAGAGTAGGTCACTTAACTCACTTTATGTTTATCTATATGGAAGTTCCTGAGATGTGGATCATATAAAAGCTTGTCTGGCTCCACGTTGATTGGAGACTGTCTCCTCCCCTTTTTGCACAATGGCCATTGAGGGTTTATGAAACCCCAGAACGACGGCCCTGTAACATAAATAATACAATATTTGTTTGATAACGCATTTTATTATACGCCTCTCAAAATATATACAAATAGCTTAATTAAAGGTCGGAATGCAGAGAACACAAGTTAAGGTTAGTATTTTTGTAGATTTTATATCAAAATAGTTTTTTGGACAAAATAAGTCAAATAATTTGCCATTAGAGAAATAGAGTAATTTTCTTCACATGGTGACCTCAACAGTAATTGAATATCTTTCAAGGGTGTCCTGAAATTTAATGACAACTTTTTTCCTTCATTTAAAAAGGTTCTCATCTGATTACGATATGCCCATGACAGATTTTCAACAACTGTTGAGGTTACCATGTGAAGACAATTAAGAGCTATATTTCTACTGGAGCCATATTTGATTTATTTTGAAAAAAAAAAAGTTTCACTATAAAAACTGTAAAAAAAATGTCCTTGACTCGAGTTTACAACACGCCCAATTTAATTATATATTTGAATAATGAGATTTTCATATGAAACACTAAAGTAATTAGTTAATAGACAATACTATTTTGATTGTGAAAATTTAGCTTCTTTTGTAAATTAAACCATTGTCGAGCACGTTTTACATCACTAGTATTGAGTACAAAATAAGACGTATATAGTCTTGGTTCCAATTTATTTTTAATCAATTTTAAATTATATAAAAACTATCGTTTGTAGTGCATTTATGATTCCACTGCTTAAATTATATATATATAAGGGTGAAGCATAAACAGCAAAGTAAGGAACTAATAAAGGATTGCCATTATAAGCATGATAGCCTTTAAAGATTACCGTGAAAATACATTGAGCAAATTAAACTACTCAACTGTATAACTAATATAATGAGTTTAAGAAACGAAGTGGTTTCCTTTAAAAACATTACAGTTCGCCATGAAATATACATTGAACAACTTGCATTACGAAACTGTACAAAAAATAGCAAAAGTTTAAGGCGATTGGCCCTTTTCCTTTAGCGTGGAAATGCAGAGCCATGGGAATAAATGGTTATCTCCAAGAATGTTTATTGTTTTGCGATTTTCTTTTTGGAAACGGTTTGTTCAAGAATAGAAGCATGTTGAATAAATCATACTTTCTATATCTTAGAAGAGGCGTTGAAAACATTACTGTAAAAATTTCATTCGTTCACGAGAAAACTGATATTTCCAAACTTATGATTATCCCGCGAGACCTGTCCGGTAGCTAGCTCCATCTACGTTTTCCGTGATACATTTGTCCTTGGTGGCGTGGAATGATACTTATGTCGGATGTGAGGCCACGCCACGCCTTTCAACATCTCACCCATCATCTAGTAAAGGAGTTAGCTCATGTTATATGTGCCATAAATTTGATTGTTGGGCCTTATTGCACATACATAGGAGTGCTAAAAAAATTAGTCACATGGTCAAAATCATGGTCGTTTAGCCGCCATATTGCTTAGTTTTTGGCCTACTGTATCTCTATATCTATTGGCCCGATTTTAATGTTTTATGTCAGAATTTACTACATTTTGAAAGATATATAATTGTTTTACAATTTTTTGGACTAGCCTAGTAGTTTTTGAACAAAGACATAAAAACTAAAAAAAATAAAAAAATGTTTATTTTATGTTTAGGGTATCTCCCTCTTAATTGATCCGATTTTAATGTTTTGTATTTCATTTTACTCCTTTTTGTAGGAAATATTTACTTTTGTCTTTAACTCTTTTTTATAAACCCAGTAGTTATTGCGATACTTTAAGGTATCTAAGGTAGGTGTACTTGCATATTGATTTAGAGTTTGCAGATGTATTTGAGTATGCCCATTTCATTCTTATGTTTTGTACTGTTGCAGATAATTGAATGAAGTTGTAGTGAAGCAACATGAGTGATTCAGTGGAGTTTCTCAACCTGAAAAAGAGGCGCAGGGATGAAAAGGATAGTAATCTATGTATTTTATATCAAAAAGAGAAGTGGAAATTAAAGTTGCATTCATGAGAAAATGGCATAAAGAACATTTAAAGTTCATCAGAGCAAATTGGGGATGGGTTGCTACAAAGTGTTGAGTATCAAAAATTCATTAAATATCACATGAGTTTCTACAGTCCTTACTAACTTATGGGCAAAAGAGCTGAAGAGAAACAAGAAAATTACGTTGAAGAATCAAGCTTTAAAAAGAGTGCTGCAAGCACCCAACAACAGTGCCAAAGAAGTAGAATGCGATCAAGTGAACCACCATTGAAAACTTTTTGTGTGTGTAACCAAGTACAACTTAAAGGGGACTCCAAACTGTACCGCATTTGCGAGGAATTCCGTGCAGAACAACTACTTAACGCCTCTAATTTTTTTAAATCTTGATGGTGTTTTTAAGAGAGCCTGTACACTCGAAGATGTAAACAGCGTATTTGCTGCAGACATCCACTGTCATAAAAATTGCATAAAACGTTTGTCTTGAATTATCAAAGGTATAGTGAAAAATATAAAGTTGATGAAAAACTTATTCAGAGGACTTAAGAGAATCAATTAAGATTTTTTTGGCAAAACTTTAGTTTGAATCTAGAGGATATTCAATTTCATTCTTACGCAATGAATTCAATGAAAAATATTTGCCAAATAAGATGCATATATTAAACCACAATATGAAAAGCTTACTTAAAGAGGAACTTGGCAATGGTATTAGTTTAACTTACGCAAAGGATCCTCGTGTACCACAGATGGTATTTTCCAATCGAATAACCGCAACTAATCTTGCCGAGTAAATACGTAATGCTGATTCTATCAATAAATGTGCAGAAATTTTAAACAATGACATTCAATGTTATAATTTTGGTTTATAAAATACAGACAGTAATGCTAAATATGCTTTAAAAAGCCAGCAGTAAGAGGAGAAATAGACAGAACAATTTGTGGTCGCACAGAAACCTGATTCTATATATACTGCCAGCATCATCATCAAGAGAACAGGATATGGTGTGGACTTTATGAAGATACCAGATAATCTTAGAGCATGCCCCTGATAAATGTGATATCCCAACCCGGAGTGCATTCGATAGTATGCTATCAAATTTAGGTATTTCACAGATCATAACAGCTTTTACGCCAATAATGTCTCACCCTACAACCGAATTCAGTGCAATAAACACATCTATGAAAAACTATAAACACTGTCTAAGCACGGTGAATAAGAAGACGTGATCCCTGTGGGCTGATGAAGGTGTGTATTGGATAGCTATAGAAATACATCTCCTGTGGCCAGAAGAATTTTCAAACTTATTTCTGGGCTTAGGATGTTTCCATTCAGAAAAATACATTATGGCTTGTTTTGGGAAATACTTGGCAGGAAATGGAGTGGAAAACATTTTTTGGCCCAAAGATTGTTGACAGTGTGCTTGCTGGAAAACATTTTTCACGTGCTATGAGATGGTTTTCCATGCTCGCTGAAGCCTCGGAACTCTTATCGCTAAAGGCATTACTTGAAAATAAGGATGTGCCAGAATACACAATCAAAGAAGTTACATATTTATTATAGTGTACTAAGGCTAAGGATATGAAAGTAGTAAGAACCCATGCATAAACTGTTAGATGTCAAATGCCAATGAAAGAGATTGAAACTATTTGTGCAGGACAGTGTAGTGACGATGAGACATTCCATTATTGGTACCAGTTTCTGAGAACTTTGTTTCCAGTACGGAAATATATCACACGAGCTCAGAGAGAAGTAAATTTGGATTTAAATATTAGTGTCCTAATGCGTGAAATTCTTCTCTTATTTGCATTTGATAAAACTAATAATTCTCAGTGGGCAAGTGTTTTCTTAGATAACTCCTTACATCTTGCATGGAATTTTCCTAAAATTTATGCAGAGTTCCAAGATGGGAACTTAATTGTGAAAAACACACAGTGGATATTTAGTTGTATGGCTATGGATCAAGCACTTGAACAAAAATACAACAAGCCGGCAAAAGGTCAAGGTGGAATCATTGGAGTGACGAGGAAAAAGGAAGCAGTGTCGCTTCATGGTATCATCAAGCATGAAAAAGCACATATAGCACAAGTTTTGACTGATTATTGTGGTCTTTTGTATGAAGATGAATCCTCTTTGCATCATGAGTTATCAAAAAACACTACCACTGCTGATGAGCAATGTGTTAGAAGAATAATGGCTTTAATGTAGAAACAAGGAAATCCTTTTGACACTACGAGCTCAAACACGAGCAGAGAACTGAAAAATATCATTAATAAACAAAATATTGATCGTCCAACAAGCACTCACTTTTTGAACTGCATACAAATTGAAGAAAACGCCCACTCACTGTTCAGGAGGGAACGGTTTGAAGATAAGTCACTTGGGCTTATGCAGCCTATCAATAAGCTAAAACAACATTCCGAAACAGTGAATCGTATTGAAGTTAATATGTAAAAGGAAACTTCTACTGCCCTGCGGGTGATTGATATTGCAAGGTGTCGAGGATATGATCTAAGTAAACTTCTGACTTACGAACTAATTCTACATACCTCTTTTTTTTTAACCATAAACGGTTATTTAAAGAAACCAGATAAATGATAGCTAGTTCATCAACTGGATTCTAAATTGACTACGCCACCAGTTGCAAAAATTCCCCAATCTCTTCTCAGGGAAGTTAGCGTGTAGACATAATGTTTTATCTTTATAAAGACAATAGTGTGAAAGGGTCTGAACGGTCTAGACGTTCGATGAAAAAACCTGTAGAATATGGAGTATCACATGACAGCACACCACTACCTGTGGATACTGATGCTTAATGGTCCTCACCTAAAAACAAACAATTGATGCAGTCATACTTCAGTGATTGGATATCCCGAAAAGAATCTTCTGCTAATAGCTCCTACTTTATAATTTATCTGAGTGGGGTACTCATGGAAGACCAAAGAAGGTGCTTGACTATAATAAATTGAATCATCGAAGAATATTTGAGTTTGGCATCTGATAATGAAGAAGCAGATGCCATGATTCTAACCCATATTTCTCACATTACACTAACTTCAAATTTTAGCAAAGTGGTTATTTGTTCTACTGATACTGATGTTGTCGTCAGTGCATTGTATCATTATCAACTGAATTGGGAAAATGCTGACCTTGAGGAACTTCGGGTCTACTTTGGGGGAGGGGGAGAGGGGCGAGAGGGGGAGAGGGGGGAGAACATCACGCTACATTCCACTCCACTTCCTTGTCACTGAAAGTGGGGTACCATACACAGTTTTTACAACATTGCCAGCAATTTATTCTCTTAATGGCTGTAACACTAAAAGTTAAGTCAATTCAAAAATAGCAGCACTGAAAGAAGCAGAATCTTGTGCTGCAGACCTGTTATTTGATTCAGGTAAGGAGCCAATGAACGAGGACATGAAAAAGAGAGCAGAAGAGTTTTTGGTTAATTCACTTACCTCAGACTTACATACAATAGATACATTGCGTTTCCGTCAATACCATCACAAAAAAATACGGCACTTTCAATACTTGGTACCTACCTCTAGATCAAACCATCTTCACATAAAAAGAAGCTACTTTTAGTGCTGCTATAAATTGATTCATGATTTGGAGGTGTCTTCAAAGCTCAATTCATTAGATTATAGTTAGGGGAGAGTCGGTGAATACTGATCACTTTTTTAAAAAGATTATTACAAGTAGAAAAAAAAACTAAGAAAAAAAGTTTTCTAGTGTAACGGTATTAGCAGCTATTTTAGTATTTGAAACCAAGTGCAATCAAAGATTTTTATGAATGGCTTAGTGAAAATATTTCAATTTTCAAAAAATGTACTTTGATCGCTAATACCAAACTGGTCGGGTAATACCGATCAGTGATTTCATCATGTATTTGACTTTAATTATGTTCTTTAAAAAATGGAAATTAAAGCTAATTGATTATGTTTCAGAAAACAAACACACAAGTAAAGCTTCAGTGGGTTTTATGAATATAAAAAACATCTTAAACCATTTTTGCAACTAATAAAATTAGTATACAACAATTAAAAACAAATTTTTTATTTTTTAAATTGATTAAACAGCTCAATATTATTAATTTTATATAATGGTTAACTAAGAACTTTATTTCCTAAACATAAATAATAACTAATATTGGCATTTAAAAAAAATTGAATACAAACATATCACAAAAAAAAAAAAATTCCCTAAGATTTAACTTACCTACTAAAAAATGCATTTATAACAATTATTTTGAACTTAGTTCACACAATGGTCACATATGTATCCTTCTGCACTATCCCAGCTGGTGCATTCATTATGTGCCCAGTTAGAGCACAATACACATCAGTACCATTATTCATTGTTTCTACCGAATTCTAGACAAACACAACAGAGTTAGTTTTCAGAGGATTTCAACAAGGACCTATATCATCAAGTTCCTCATCATCACAAATTAAATCTTCATCTAAACTTTCCTCCTTGGAAGAACTTTCAAATGTGATATTCCTACGACTCCTTTTATGATTAGTCTTTTTTATTTTACTAGATTCTGCTCCCTTTGTTTCAAAATTTTATTTTCAGCCCTTTTCTTATTTTTTTCTTCCTTTTTTTCATTGGCTTTTTTTAAATTGTCTTTCATTGTAGTAGAGGTGAGAATTTCAGAATGCTGTTTTTTTCTATTGTTTGTGGAGATTTGATTTTTGCTATCTAACTTTGGAACAGGAGAAATAACCGCAATTGAAACAGATTTTCCAAAGTTTGAATTTGAAGAACCATTAATGTTTGAGACTAAAGATGAGCGTGGCTCACCTTTAGAAATGGAAGGACGAGGACTATTTGAAGGTAAATGTGAGGTGACCTTGGAGGTTGAGGGCTGAGGAGAATCTGCTGAGTTTGTAGCTAAAGGAGATTGTAGTTCATTATCAGCATCATCAGTAATTTCTACCATTCGCAGATCTGTTGGAAGAAAGTCTTCTTCATTAAAAACTTCAGGATTTAAGGGAAATATTCCGGTTTTGCTGAAACCCGATGCTGCCTTTTCCATCGCTGCTACCCGCATATAAGCTTTATTGAAAAGATACGCTAAATTATAAGGCGTTATTTTTTCATGAGCATGATTTTTCATATAGAGATCACATTCTCTATTAAATGCTGTTTTAAGGGGCCCAAAGAAAGACACATCTAGGGGC
>CABFVX010000718.1:116802-168907 GCA_902151425.1 Timema shepardi | reverse complement strand
ATATATAGAATATATATATATATATATATATATATATATATATATATATATATATTACTTTTCGAACACTAAAGGTGAAGTATTGCTATCGTAAAAAAAATAAAAATTCTAACCTGAAATGTTGATGAATCTTGACGTATCATGCATGACCCCCCCAAACCCTAAAAGTGTTCTTTGCAATGCCGTATGCATGTATGTCTGTTTAAACTTAAAATTAAGAGTAGATTGATAAAAAGCGAAACAAAAAAAACCTCCAGATTATACCAAAATTGTCTAAGCGATTTTAATTAAAACTCTTATCTAGGCGTTGATTAAGATTATAAATAAAATGGCTATTTCCATTTTTCAATGAAAATGAATTTTAAGGTAGTTTACAGAAACGGAAATTTCCGTATCTCTGCAACTATTTGAGATACTACATAACTTATCATTTCAAAATTGTAATACTATTAAAAATAAAAACTTTAAAAAAATATTTTGATAAAACCAACAATTTCTGAAATATTGGCAAATATATTATTATAATTTAGTGAGCTCTAGTTGTAAAGAGATAATACTTAATTTTTAAAGCAATAATTCTTCATTGCCATAGAGTAATTAAATATAAGTAAGTATCTCCATAATTTTGTTATTTTTCCTCCAACCTCTAAGGAGAAATGTTTGTACAGCAATGATCTATCTCCTTTATTTTAGACTCAATACTCAATATTTACAATTTTTTACTGGCCCAAATTTATAAATCAGGAATTTAATAGCATTGCGATGACCTGAAGATGTAAAATACCTAATAAGATATTAGAATTTGGACCGGAAGTAATAGTTTTAATACGATGTGTTGACCCTTTCTGACCCAAAATTGATTATTTTTATTGGTACAAACAAACAAACAAATGAGGCCATTCTATAAAAATAGAATAATTACATTTAAAACTGGGTCTCAAAAAATGTTTTACATAAATATAGTTCAATTTATGCTTGGGTTTGCTAATGTATATTATTTATTTTCACATGTATTACGAGTTTTGAGTAATTATCTCAATTTTTAAACAATAGAGCGAGAAAGTCTGTGAGGATATCTTTACCATTTATTTTAATAAGTCTAGCTAGACTTTTATGTAAGGAAAGTAAATACATATTTAGGATACAAAAACATTAAGAAAATTCTTCCATATTCCGAGAGCCACAACCTCCTCATCACAAGATAACCAAACTAGATGATAGATGAACTTGCAATCTAATCCGCGCGTTTATCAAGGTAGAGAATGAGACGATTGAGCTGTTATCTTAAAAATGGCCGTATTATTCGTGATTTTCTAGTGCCAGTACTTTTCATTGAGCAATTAAACAATAGAAACTACGGGCTGTAGTAGATTGATATTTATTTTGAAAGAATCCACCAACATTCAATTGAAGTGAAAATAGAATATTTAACTAAGCGAAAGTAGTTTTAAAAATACGGGTGATATAGTTAGGTTTAAACCCTATATTCACAAATGTGAGGTAGAACCACTCGCATAAGCATGTCTGTAATTTATATGATTATGTAAACAGATTTAATAAAATGGTCACCCGCTTTGTTGCTTGAATGATCACTCTTGCAGTAGAGTGGACTGCGAATAAAGAGGATATCGAGGTTTGAATCTTGGTCAGGTGTACATGTCCTTTACCCACCCAAAGGGCTTTACAATCTTCCTCCACGCAATTGTGGATACACTTCCCTTAAGTTAAATCTTATTCATCCCTAACAAAATAGAGTATTAGTACATTTATATATAGTACGAATGCGAAGTAAAGCGCTTTGCTAGAAAATAAAAAATAAACTAGCTTGAATTCAGTCAAAATGGGTAGTAAAATGCGTAGCAATGAACATAAAATAGTTTTACTATGTATTTTTTACACTATTATGTCTTACAGCTACATTATTAATTAATTATCAAAGTCTGCCATAAGATGGGGATGTAGGGAACGCGCGTTAAGGGCAGTATTTTTGCAGTTTTATAGCAAAACTTTTTTTGTTAAAATAAATAAAATCTTGCGTAAGTACAAACATTTAGTTTAATTTTCTTCACAAGGTCATATCAACAGTTGATGAATATCTGTCATGAGCATAACGGTATTAGAGAACAACTACATATTTATATGGAGATAAAAAGTAGTCACTAACTTCCAGGACATCCTTGACAGATATTCAAAAACTGTTTCATCATGGGATGAAAATTAAACTCGATATTTATACTCGAGAAATATTAGATTTATTTTGACCAAAAAATATTTTGTTATAAAAAAATGCCATAACACTGACCTTTTCTCGAGTCCCTATATTCCCAACCTAAGGAGGGTGCCTACTGAAACGATTAGATGCGGTGTATACGTTCAGAAATACGTATTAGCTACGATGCAATTTGTTATTTTTTAAATATGGCTATCATAAAAAATTAGGAGTAAATTAATGATATGTCTCTATAGAACTATATACCTTAGATTGAATGTTTTAAAACATTGTATGAAAAGGTAGACTCGGTTCATTTTTGAAGATGTTCAACAAGACATTTACATTTTAAGAATGATTTGAAATGGTTAGAAACATAGAACATAAAACCGAAACCGGTTTGAGTGATTTTGAATCTTCAAATATCCCATTCTCCTAATAAAAAAATCATACTGAGAATATTTCCCTCCAAGTAGGTGGCTCCCTTAAGTATACTGATTGGCTTTCGAATAGTACATACTATATTGATCCATTTCTTAGGAAGTTCGTATTAGGTAATAGATACGTCATTAATGACACATTGCATCGGCGAAATTTCCAAGAAAGGTTTGGCTATTGTTTGGACACTTTATTGATTTAACCTGTTTTAAGGACATAAATAAACCCAATTTACAAAATATATTTTAAGAAAATTATTGGTATTTACATATAAATATTAAAATATAATATAGATTTTTGGAAATATTTATTTATCTTCTTTATCAATAAAATTAGGATTGTCTGACTCTCTATCATGAGCATTGCTTGATATATACCGCAATTTGGGGGCTGACATTTTAAAACTTGTAGTCTCTATGCACAAATATGTGCAACTAGAAGCTGGAATTTCAAACTTTTGACGTTTTTTCTAATTTATGAAGAACTAGGCCAGAAGAAATAAAATGAGTTTTTTCACTCTGTTTGAAGCAAAGAAAAGATTTTCCTGAGGTAGCAACGCAACACATTGCGTGATTACCCCAGGAAACACCGGCTTCTTCTGTTAGTATTATGCATTTACATACATTCCTAATCACTTCGTTCCCTTACGGGGTAGGCTAGAAACTGTGCCACAACTCCATACTTCATAAACGAATATGTAGAATAAACAAATTATAGCTTGACCAAACTAAAATTTATATAAACTTATTTTCAGGTTACTTAAGACTTTATATAAATGAATAAATAACTAATAAACAAGCTCACAACATTAGTAAATTAACTATATTTATCCATTAAAAAATTGCAATTCACAACTCAATTCTGGGTCTGAATGTCATTTATGTTTTGATTTTACAGTACTTCAAAAAAAGGTTCAAAGGAAATCTTTTAAGGTGGATGCATGAAAAACCTAGCCTGATTAATAATAATAAAAAAAGATTCATTTTCTTTAAAAAAAAGAAGCTATATCTCATTCTGGTAGACAAGTGAATTACGGTAGCCATGAATAGTTTCCGTGAACAAATTTATACTGTAAAGAAGAAAAAAAACCATGTGTCATGGCAAATCAAGTTTATCACAAAATGTGTGTGGGGAAACAGAGTGCCGTTATTTCGCTCGTTTTGAGGTAGTTATGGGTTCATTCCACGCGTGGGTGACGCAAGTGCTACCCCCTAGTTATGAGAAAGGGAAGGTTTGTGGCGTAATAAGCTTGTGATAGAAGTAGAAAAGTCGGCGGGGGAGCAGGGATGGAAGTAAAGGGGAAGAGGTGGCGCCCGACTGGTCGGCGACTGTTGAAATATTGAACATCCCCCCTCCTCAGTATTCTTCTACCCCTTCTTCTCCTGACAATGGATGGCAGGGCCACCTGTCATCTGACTATTCAACTTCCTCATTCACCTTCTTAAGATTCTGTTACCCTGAACTTTTTTTTTGTTTAGGTTGATACACAAATAAAATAAATCTATCTTATTTAATTTGATATACATATTTTGTTTAGCAACGCGTCTTACTACCCATTCAGGCTGGACTCATATGTAGACTACAGTGCTAGTTAGGGTTTTGTATTACCGATGATGAAGGTTTAAGTTAGAGAAAGTGTACGTGCATTTGTGTAGAGGAAGAGTGGAAAAGCATTTAGGAACAACCACCCTCACTCATCCAACCCTATCGAGATTCGAACCCTTATCTCCCCGTCATAAGAAGTCTAATCTACTGCGAAAGTGACGACTTACACCATGCGGCCACTGAAGCGTGTTATTTATTTGTACTCTCGTGTTACTTGGAAGGTGAGTGAATTCGGTCGTAATTTAACGTCCTGGTTTGGGACTGAGAGCAATGGTGAGTGGTTTAAGACTTGGTCGACATTTACGTGAAAGTTGGGGTTTGAACCCTGGACTAGTGCGTTGAGGATGATCCCAAGCCTTGCCAAACCTTTCAAGAATTTAAATTCCCTTGCTATTTTATTTTAGGATTTCCGGAGCAAAAAATACTTTTTTTTTCAACTATTTTTGATGCTAAGCTAGAAAAAAGACTAGTTTGTTTTAACTTTTTTTTTATAAACGAATATGTCGGCGCTACTCATGAAATGTAAATGGAGTTGACATTAAAAACGTAGACTTTGGTTTAAGATCGATTATTTCCTATTTCAAAATGCTTTGAAAATATCTAAAAATTCAAATAATTTTTTTTAATCTTTCCTCACATTTTTATAGTTCTTACCTAACAAAGCAAATTCAATTACGTTTAATATTTCCAACGTTTCCTTATTGTTTGCAGCAGTCCTGGTTTTGGCATTTAATGCTCTATTTGTTTTTTACCATACTTTCTCTTGCTATTATGAATAACTTTTATCTAAGGTAGCCTGTTTATCCCTAGCCAAAACAGTTTTTTTCATCCAAGCTATTTATTTTCTACTACCGGCTTGCTAAGACTGTCGCAGCTTCATATACCTCATAATCTATCTTAAGACTAGGACAGGCACAACATCCAACCCCCGACCGTTAATTCATCACTATGGAGAGGGTAAAGCCACAGTTCACAAGTGATTTTCTTTTTGACCATTCCGGGAATTGAATCCGGGACCCTTGGCTCAGTAGACAGGCACGCTACCGACTGAGCCAAGGTGTCGGATTAACCCATAAAGTGATAAACGGATTATTAAGAAAAAATAGTCTAGGATATTCCTTTTTTTAAGTATTACTATGAAAATTTGAACCTTTTTCTATATCAACAGAGAGTTTTTTATTCGATCCGGCCCTCAAAGGCTTAGGAATATCAATCAGCCCTCTTTATTAAATTAAATATGTTTCACTATTTGATTTATAGGAAACCTTTTGAACTAGTTTTGTTAAAAGGTGTATTCTCTTTGACTACAAGGAGGTTTAAAGCAATTTACTTTAAATAATATTTCAGTATAAGTTGCACATTTTATAAAATATCTTTTGTGTAACTCTCCTAAAAAAATATTAGTAAATATATTATTATTATTAGCACCGCGTCTTACTACCCGTTTGGGTTATACGCATAGTAAATATGATTATATAAATATTGCTGATACTATTTTTTTCTAAAATGGTAGTAAAATCATAATTTACCCGCATCGACAGTCACAAGATCTCAGACGTCACTCTCGCAATAATATACAAGGTTTCCTGTAATGGAAAGATCGGGGTTCGATTCCAGATCAGGTTTACTGAGGGTGCCTTTTCCTAAATGGTTTTACAATCTTTATAACTTCAAATATGGTTACATTTATTTTTAAATGAGCATTTTTCTTTCCTACCCTGTTAGTTTGATTAAAATGCGAATATTCCATATGGGTAGTAAGACGTCTGCAAAAAAGAACTTTTATTCAAGGTTGTAAGAGAATAGAAAAAATCAATATTTTTTTAACACAACAGAAGTAGCCTACCGTGATAGAAAAGGCGGTAACATATTTTAACTATTCCAGTAATTATTTAATATGATTTTTAGTACGCAATGAATCGAAAACTTACTCTTAATCACTAATGTATTATTCTAGAATGAGAAGGGTGGATATTTATTAAATTACCATCATTTGCTTGAAGATCGGGTGAAAAAAACATAATGTGGTATGAATCAAACAAACCATGATCCTTTAGGTTAGTGTCAAGCAAGATATGCCTACCATGCACATATGGCAGGAGTTTAGACCAAAGAAAGATTTATAAAATACAAATAAATTTATTCCCACTCAACAATGATAATGACATTATTTAAAAAAAATCATATCCTGAAATTTGAAAAATAATACCTGGACACGGGAATCGAACCCGGGACCTTTGGCTTAGTACGCCAATGCTCTTACCATTGAGTTATCCAGGATTCGTCCCGTGCCTATGGTAATGGTAATGGTCAAATGGCTGCAATAAGCCAATTACCGAGTCAAAGGTGGCTGCGTTATCTGATAGCTCGTGATCTTAATTAATCACACATTTGTAGCCGACAATCTTCGCACGTCCATCATAGACTCTGCCTTAAAATATGAGTGAAGAGTGAAGAATTATCTTGGGCACACGATGGATCCTGGATAGCTCAGTGGTTAGAACATTGGCGTACCAAGCCAAAAGTCCCGGGTTCGATTCCCGTGTTCAAGTGTCCTTTTTCAATTTTCAGAATATGATATCTAGATGGAGTAATCCACACTAAAATGCATAAATAATAGCTTTGGCTATTTGATTCATTATTATTTTTTTGTATTTATACCAGTCATAGAAATTGACAGATGCTATTTAATTGATTTGAAGTATTCAAATATGAAAATGGTTTTAGTAACTTTTGTTAAGTTCTGTCAAAAAACATTTTTTTTGATCAAAATCTAAATATAGCTATGTATATTTTTGAATATTATTGAAAACTTTAAAAGCTGTCATTTTGAAAATAATATATTCAAGTATTAACATAAACTAAACTAACCCTGGGGGTATCCTTTACATAATAAGCCAGGGTTAAAATGTATAAATATAAATTAGTGCTTTAATAATACATGTTAAAACAAACGTTTGTACTTTTAATATATCTTTATAGGCCTAAATCTTATAAATACATTGCTTAGGGTATAAATATATTGAATATTTTAAAATGTTACTAAATTGATATATATTTTTAAATTTTGAATCTGAGAATATAACAATTATTGAGTATTTCCTGACACATTGTTGATCCCAATTAGGTTTTAATCCCATTCAATAAACAAAAAAGATAGCTCTGCTGTTGAAATAGAAACTTGTATCACACAAAGAGTTTTCAAAAGGAACCTCATGTTTAGAAACACCGACGCCAATTTGTAAGCTTCCCTGGGCGTATAGACTTTTTCCGATTTCTGTATCAAAAATTGTCTCCATTATTTCAAATTTCAATAAAGTACCTGTATAGTGCATGTAAAAACCCGGGTAGTGTGTTTTTACGGCATCCAGTGTCTCTTTATCTGTTAACAATGAATTTTCTTTTGTAGCTACAGGGAATTTAAAGTATTGGTGTATATTTCTCGAAAATCAATAAGGGGGACACATGCCCCGGTGCCCCCTACCTTGAATCTGCCACTGTCTATATCCTACAAATAATAGTAGTTATTACAAGTTATAAAACATTTTACAAATCCTTGCCATAGATTGTTTTTGACCTTTAGCTTTTGTTTGATTAAAAATTGTACTACTAGCCTATTTAAAAAAAAAAAATTAAGCGTGTAGGTCGACCAACACATGGTATTGTTTCAAGAACATCTAGGTTAGGATGTAAAAATATATATGTAACATATTCCACACAAACTTTTTTTTACAAGGAACAAAGAAAACTATTGCTGTCGACGCTCTTCGGAGCACGGAGTTGTTTTTAGTTTGTTGTTGTTGCTCTTGTATATTTTTTGCGGATCTGTAAATAATGTTAAGAGTAGAGTAATGTAGTTTTGAATGCCCTGTCGCATGTTCCCTATAGGTTTTTGTTGGTTTATTTGCGCGTGTTCTAACTATAAAACACACACACACACACAAAACAAGAGTTTGGACCTTTTTCCCCTCCACCCTGACCTACCACCCCTTTTCCAACCCTTCTACACCTCTTTCAAATATTCAACACTTAACAGAGCACAGGTCGACTCGGGACGAGAACAATTCATCTCCAATTTTGATTACTCTATTATTTATTAGTTTTAGGTTGTACAGAAGATCAATTTTTTGTCACGTGGAACCGAACCAGTAGGAATAGTCAAGGAACTAGAAATAAATATAATTAAAAATATAGCTATTTATAATAATATATTTATAGTTATGGATATCTATAATAATATTACTATAATTTGCATATGTAGGTATATGATTTATGCTTATGTTTTATTGTTTTATTAACTAATTTGTAATTTTAATACAAAAACATAAAACTAAAAGTCATTTTCACAATAGAATTAATAAGTTTATACTCTATATATATTTAGGCTTAAAACGTTTTAGTAGGCATCAGTAGAAAAAATAAGTAATTTAATAAAAATATTTTATCATATTAAACTTAGTGGAGTGTTGTAGTTCTAAGTCACTTGCTTTCTGCAACATAGAGCCAAGTTAAAGAGTTATTGAGTAGGTCCTGTAGGAAATGAGGTTATAGAGGTGTTAGTCACTCTTTACGACATTAGGTCATTTGTTTCCATATTTTTGATTTTTTATATGCACGAAGTGATCTTCCCCAGCACCCCCTTCTTATATCTGCCACTGTACCAAATGGGCGTTCTTAGTAAAGTTTTTTTTTATCCTTTGAGTACCTATATTTTCAATAGGAGTAAAGGGGTGAAAAACTGAAACCTGTGAGACAATTACTATATACGTTCTTCTAAACTACATATCGAGCTTTACATTCTATCGATCCCTCGGAAAGAGAAATATTGTTTTATTTGTATCCCCGATCACCGCTTATTTTAACATGTTAAGATCATAGCCTACGCATATGATAAAACTATAATGGGGTAGAGATGAGGAAGGAAGGATTTAAGAAGTTATCTACCCTCATTTTAGTTTAAGTATAGTGTTAAACCATTTAGGAGAAATCATAGTAATTAGATTCGAGCAGGTTTCGAAACATGATCTCACTATTATCAGGCCAATCTAACACGAAATTGATGCCTTAGACTTGAGTAGTTTACCCACGGGTAAAAAATAAATAAAAAATAATGTAGCTATCATGAAAATAAATGGTACAGTGCACCGAACATTCTCTCTCTTTAATCTTAAAATAGATACCTTTTCTTAAAAATAGTAAAAGTTGTGAAATAAATAATAAACACTGTTACAAAGACACTCCAACAAATATCATACATGCTTTAATACACACTGTTACATAAACATAGAAAAAAGAAGAGCATCTCTTTCCATCAAAGAGCATAACAATTAATTCTATATTCGTAAGTATTTCATAAAAAATATAAATGGTTACTTATAGCTCAGACATTATTGGTTAAAAAAAATATATTTCATATTAAAATATTTTTAATTTAAGCTTAACAATGCTAAGTTCATTCGTATACCAAATAGTTACGGAGATATGATCAAAAATAGAAACTTCTCTTTATGTACCCTCAAAGCTATTTTCATGGAAAAATAAAAACTGCCATTTTGTTTGTAATGTCAAATAGTGTTTAGATAAAAAAAATCAAAATCGTTAAAGCTAATTTTGAGAAAATCAATTTTATCTCTTTCTACGCTTCAGGAAACTATCCTTAATTTTAGGGCTAGATATCTAGCCCGATCAGTAAGATGGTTTTGGTTCTAGTCCAAGATACAGACAGAAACTATCGCAAAAATAACAATAACTTTTTCGTTTTCAGGGGTTCATGAAACGTCAACATTTATCAAAATCATGAGCCTGATTTTTTTTAACGGTCACAATATTTCTCTCTTCAAGGGGTCGAGAGAGAGATAGAGAGAGAGAGAGAGTGAAAATAACCCCTCCAGTAACAATTATTTGTTAACTGTAGGCGGGGGCCTAGCCATCATATGGTAATGGTTTTAATAAATTATTGTTGTCATAAATATTTTTAATTTTCGCAGAACTCTTTTATAATTATAATATAAACTGTACATTTTTCCACATACGTAGTTTCATTGGGTAAGCCCTCGACAGTCAAATTGTTCGGTGGAATAACCCAAACACGAAATAATACACCTGTGGCAATTGAAATACAGTACAAAGAATCTGAATTTTCACACCCGTTAAATAATATCGTATTTCAATTCTTTCGGGGAAAAAGGATATAAACAAAACTACATCAGTGCAGCGAGATTCTTCTAATGACACAATAACTGTTTATGGGAATTTTTTACAGAATATTGTTTGTGGGAATGTCGTAATCTATATTACACATTACCAATATATGTATTTATAATAATATAGACATAATTATTTGTGTATATATAAGTAAAAATATAGGTTATATATGTATATAGATATTATATGGAAATATATTTACATGCTTACAAATAGATACGTATTTTATATATACACACCTACTGTATAGGCATATATCTATATTTGTTTTGTATATAAATATAATTACAATGTATTCCACTTTGGAACAAAAGGATTATGAACTTTTAAATTAGTATTTTCTTAAAACTAGGTGTAATGGTAGCTATTTTAACACAAACACAGCCTTTTAATGCAAAATATAATTTTGTTAGATTACAATTTCTGGAGAGTTAATTCTTTTCATTGGTAGTTTTTTCTGCCAGAATTGTTTTAAAATAAAACTAGTTTGTTGATTCACTTTTTTTTAAAAAAAATTCATCAAATTTGTTATTTAATATTGTTATGCTTATACTTTGCAAGATGTATTCTATTTTGGTTGAGCTACACGAACATTTTTATTCCTCTTTTCTTAGTTGCGTGTTTTGGGTGGGACTTAACCATATTCAATGATTGTCTGCAAACTGCGTGATTAATTTGTCACGCACTGCAATCTAACTAACTACCTCCCTTCAAGGCCATCCTTGTAATTCTGATGAACAGAACAAATGGGGTTACCAGGTCTTGGAAAATGTTGTATGCTGTTAAGTCTTATTTTACAAAATAGATTAGAATTAAATCATCAATAATAATAAAAGTAAGTGTTTTTCTGTGTGTGTATTTGTTTGTATGTGATGCCCAGCCAAATCTACGGCACGCAGGCATTTGCAATTTTTAACATAGATGGGGGGCCAAATGCACCTTGAGGCCGGATTTTTAAATTTTAATTAAATTTTTAATTAGGCTATTTTTAACAAATTTTTGAAGACAATATTTTTTATCTGGTTTATAACTACTTTTCAGTAATACGGTCACTATGGTGGGGATATAATTTCACTATAATGTTGTTCTAGTCTATTAAGGTGGGGTCACAGTGAAGTCTAGAATAATGTTTGTATTATTATAGTTTTTATAGCAAAAATATTTTTGGCCGAAATAGATCAAATATTATTTTGGTAATTGGCTTAGATTAAATTTCTAGAAATAGTAATCTCAATATTTCTTGCAAAATTTAAACATAACCTTTTCAATTAATTTAAAAAAATTCTTTCAGATATCATTATTCTCATAACATGAATTAAAGAACTGTTGAGACGTGTTGATATGGATACAAAGTTAAACTAAACGTATTTGCTGAAACCCTATTTTATGAATTAAAACCATAAAATAATTCTCTTACAAAAACAACCAAATGTTTACCTTTTCGATCAGTCTCTGCCCCCACCTTAAGTTTTAATCTATTGAAATATATAATAAAACTAAACTTAAACAACTAGAATTGATCATTAAGGATATTACAGTTGGTTTGGACCCTAATTTTATGCTTTGCAATTATTTTCAAAAAAACAATTTGCTTGTTTTAAAGTTAATTAGTTTACTTACACAAAAATACCATGGAATTAATACTAGCTTAGCTAGACTATTGATTCATTTCATGAGAACTTTTTCTTTAAGTTGTCCATGAAATTCACAGAGTAATTTGAGATTTTTTGTGTGAACTAGAGTAATTATTAAATCAAATTAGTACACATGTATTATATATACAAATCTGCTTTAAAAATGTAGTTTAATCATTTTACTATAATCGCTTTATGTTTGTTTTTTTACATTTCTAATAATTTCTATTTTAAATGGGTTTATTAAAAATAAGCTTATGAAAGGAATTGATTTTATCAGGCTATGATTTACAAATTTGCATTAGAACCATCCCAATTGCCAGTGCTCCCCTCAATTACTTTACATCCATGACTGTTCCCAGCCTATGGTCTGGGTCAGTATTTTATTCAAGCCATATATCTTTCCTCTACCAGTTTGTTAGGCCTGTCGTAGATACATATGCTATATGATCTACCTTGATACTAGGACAGGTACAACATCCAGTCACCAGCCGTTAATTTATCAATGTGAAAGGCTAAATCCATATGGTCATCAATGGTAAATTTTCGGCATTGTCAGGAATCGAACCCGGGACCCTTATTTCAGTAGGCAGACATGCTATCGACTGAGCTAAGTTGACGGATTTCATTCGTAAAGTATCCATTCTAAAAGGCAAAGCCCTAGTTTAATCAGTCAAAACATGTTCTGCCATGCCGAGAGTTGAAACTGGGACTGAATAGGTAGATAATTACGCTAAATTCCGAGCGTAGGAGTAATAATCTAAGACTCGCTTTGGTGGCAGCATGATCTATTGGCTATTTTATATAATACCACCCAAAGTTTGTTTAGTAATAGTTTTTTGTAGGATTTAGATTCGGGATCATCGCTAATTTTCAAAATGATCCAGGTTTTGCTCAATGCTCAGTATTATTTTTATAAATTATTAAGTTTTTGCTGACTCTTAGTTTTCTATATGATCCAGCATCCATATTTAGTTCCTATCATAAATCAAACTTGAATAAGAATAAGTTATTTTAAAATAAATGTTTCGTAGTTTACTATGTCCTAAGAGATAAATATGAACTAAGCGTAAACAAAAATTATCGTTCAACCATATACCTTAAAAAGTGAATAATATTTGGCCTTAAGTTATTAATTAATAGTGATTCGCATTAAATATAACTATTTATTAGGATAACTAATCTTAAATTCAAATTAATATTTTTTTATTCAAACTTCAATTTGCCTTGTTAATAAAGCACCACAAATCACATCAACTTTTTAATAAATAAATTATCAAACAATTTCAGTTAATCTTTTACATTACAAACATATCTTTCTCTTTCTATTTAGCGCCGCGTCATACTACCCATTCGGGTTATACGCTTATGTTTTAATTAAATTTATGGTCTAGGGATTATAAAGGTTTAATTTAGGGGAAGTGCACCCACATTTGCGTGGCGGGAGGGCGGAAAATATTTAGGAAAAGCCCCCCTCAATATACCCGACTAGGATTCAAACCCCAATTTTCCTGTCATCAGAAGTCTATTCTAAAACAAGATTTAGGTGGACTAGATATAAATATAGCCTGGTCTGGTTTTCCAATAATGAGGAGATCAGTATTTAAATCCAGGTAAGATATATTTAATATGTTATTCCTAAGTGTTTTCCCATCCTCCATCTGGACTATTACGGGTACATCTCCTCTAAATTCTAGCTTACTCATCCCTAAGCCTAGTGTAACTAAATGTATATAGTTGAGGCAGATAGTGAGATGCAAAGCAAAAATAAATAAATAAAATTCAAAAGATTTCTCTTTTTATTATTTCATTTTATTCAAATTTTCAACAGGTTTAATATACAGTATTGTTGTATACTCACCGAGACAGAGTAGATAATGAATTACTTTACCAAACCAGCAATATCATGGTTCTCTGCGAGCAATTTTCTAAAGCTGTATCTAATAACAGCGTTAAAAGCAGGTTCATCGCATGAACCAACTCGGCTAACCTAACTCTGATTAAGTGTCTCGTTCCCCTTTGCAAAGTTGAGCTAGGTTACGATCTTGTAACCTGTTCGTCAATACAGGTTAGGTTAACCTGGTTTGAGGGTTGAAGGGAGTAAAGGAAGAGGGGTGGAGGCTCCCTGAAATTAACACTCTGCCTCCCCTTAATTCTGAGCGTACAGGGAGGAGCTCCCCCTAATAGAATCAATTCACACAAGACGTAATTTCTAATTAAGACGGTGGCGTGTTACGTCCTATGTATAGAGATTGGATGCGCCTTGAGGTGAGCGCAAACATGAAAGTACAGCACTTACAATTACTTTGCGAAACAGGAACACAATGCATATTTATTAGCAATCAAAAGATCGAACTAAATAAGCACACTATGTATACATATTTTTAAAATTATCAGTGAATATTTTATTTTAAAATTTAATATATATATTATATATAAACAAAAGGCTACACAGAACTTACAAATCAAATCAAACTAAGAAAACACATTTAACAATAAATATAACAAACACATCATTTAAAAATGCAATATTATTTTAGGCAGCACCCAAGATCTGAATAAATTTAAATAATTTTTGTGATATTTAATGCGCGCTTTCTGAACCTAATGTTTGTATCAGTATACGACTTACAAATGGATTTAATCCCAGAGTAAAAAAAACCGATCGCCTAGAAATGTATCTATCACAGTGAAATTGAAAGTCCCAATTTGATCAATTATAATATTACCTGCTTCAGTGGCCGTTTGGTCTAACGTGCTACTCTCGTATTAAACTAGACTGCCGATGACGGGGAGATCAAGGTTCAAATTTTTGTTGTGTGTATTAAGGATGGTTTTCCATAATATTTTCCACTCTCCCTCCATGCAAATGTGGTTACACTTTCTCTAAATATATCCTTCTTAGTCCCCAAAACCATTAGCATAACTAGTATATAAATGTATAATCCGAATGGTTAGTAAGACACGATGCTAATTTTCTTAAATTCATGCAGGGAATTGAACTTGGGGCCCCTTAATTTCACAAGCAGATGCTCTAACAACTTGACTAAGGTGCAATAATGAGAAGAATGATTTTTAATAATGTGTATGTACTGTACATTTTAAATTCATTATTTTAACTACGAATTAAACGCTAAACATTATTTCGAAGTTTAAAAGAGTGTTACGGAAGCTAAAGTTTAGATTCAGATTTATTGAGAGGAAAATAAAATGTTAGTATGATTAAATAACTTTCCTGGAGAAGCGTTATTTTACGCAACAGTTTTGAGTAGATTAGGTTCTAAAGTTTATCGTATAAAGTTCAAGTGGCAGTAACTCTCAAGTAAATGGATGTTTTTAAAAACAAACACATCTTCGTGTAAATAAATCAAAACTGTTTGAATAAAAATCAAACTATTATTTATCTCTAGTCAATTTATTTTTAAAGTAAAACTACGATTTATTAAAAGGCATATTGTGTTGTCCTATTCAAAATTACGCATTTAAAAATAATTAAAATATATTTTATTCTAGGCTTGAAAAAAATATTATCATCATTTAACATAAAATTAATATAATATATTAAAGGAGTTTACAATTTATTCGGAAATACATAAGAGCATTTTGATAGTTTCACTATAATAATTAAAAAGTAATATTTAAACCACCGAAAAAGTAAATATTTAAATTACGATAGCAAAGTCTTATACAGCGCTGAGAACAATACCCAAACAAAACATTTAAATAAATATATTATAGGCCTACATCATTATGATATTTAATGTTTTTGATTTCAATTTTATGTAACTTAAACTAATAGGTCTATTTGAATCGGTGTGGATGTAAAATACACTACTAAGATCACCTAGTGTGGTTTTATGGTGACCAGGTAGGTCGGGGTTCATGTACCGATCGTATTTTCTGCGGGTGTTGTATTTCTAAAATAAAGGGTACAAGTGAAAAAGGTGGAAAGTCCAATTTTAATTCAAATAGAGCTAGTGCTGCTATCTGTTAGACAATCTTGATACTTATTTAATGTACATTATATTATGGATGATAGAGGTCTCTGTCATAAAGTAAATTAATTTTAAAAAAATTGCTGGGATCTTTATGGAGTTTGGGATATAAAAATCGGCCTGTAAAATGTATGTAGTGTGAATTTCCCATCTTTTCCGCTGTACCCTTCAAATAATTTTTCCCTTTTTCTTCAAGAAATATTAGATTACATTTTCCAAGATGCAACCTTCTTCACAAAATATCTTCGAAATCTCCAAGTAGGCAACACGGTAAAAATAACGACTTCTCAAGACAAGGTATTATTTACATTTTTTCTATCGTCTTCACAGTAAATGCCAATAAGAATGTATTTAAAATTATTTTAGAATATATTATACATTTATAATTTATGAGTTATTTTTTCCGCAATATATGTATACTCTTAAAAATGAAACAGTAAATTCATATTTCGTTAATTCTTTTACTGTGCCTTAAGTAAAATATATGCAAAGATATATTTTGATTAATAACAAAAACAAACAATAATTTGACAATGCGACTCAGTTTACACTTTTTACATTGATAAAGTTTGTTTTACTATTATTCAGCTAGCTTGTTTTTGTTCACTAACAATTCAGGATCTCTAATTCATTTTTCAACATTTTCTACGTCATTTGTCGGCGGTGCGCGGCTGCACAGGCACTTGTAATGAGTTTTAGAACAAGACACTGGCATTGGACTCCACTCTACCCCTCCCCAATTTCCTTAGATCCTCTTTCTTCTCCTCCTTTTCACACGCTTGCCAAAAGTTCTTTATCGTCCAACTCGCCATTCTGTTACTCTTATTCTGGACGTTTACTTCGGGACCATTATTAAAATTTTGTTTTTTAGATTCAAATTTTCTCTACATTTTCTTTTTGGAGGGTAATTAAACTTATGAAGAGAATTCAGCCACACTAGCCTTTTATGTTTTAAGATCACTTAAATAACAATAATTGAGTGAGTAACACAATATATGTGGCACTAAACAAGGCATACTAAACTTATATACAGGTCAAACTTAATAGGAATAAAGTTATCTGACAGCCAGAGAAGTTACTTATTATACTCTTACTTATTCATACGTCATTAATTCTTGTGGTATGTGCTTGTCAATATATATATATATTATTTGTAAAGTGAACTGGACACATCCTTAGGAGGAACTGTCTTCTGCATGACATCATAGAAGGAAAGGTTGAAGAAAAGCGGAACTTAGGAAGAAGTAGGATTAAAATATTAGATGACTTGAAGGAAAGTAAAATTCTGGGGAGGGGGGAGGCAGAGGACAAGGCACATCGGTAGTCTTAAGTTCATTGACAAAAGGAATGGACGTGTCCGTAAGACAGAATATCCAATAATGATAATTAATTCACAACTACCCAAATTTGTTTAGCGTGTCATTAATTTTAATAATTACAGTCTAATTTTAATAGGACGGCTCTTTTAGAATGATATACAAACACATTTTTAGCGGTTCCCTAGATACCATTTTACTATGTTTTTAATGTGATTTTGTTGGCATTTATAGTATATATATAGTATATAATATATAATTATGGTATATATACTATATATACTATAAATACCTACAAAATGTATATAATATATATGTATATATAGTTATGGTATATACTATATGTATATATAGTTATGGTATATACTATATATACATATATACTATAAATGCCTACAAAATCACATTATATATAGTTATGGTATATACTATATATACATATATACTATAAATACTTAGACTACCGATGTGCCTTGTCCTCTGCCTCCCTCAGAATCTTACTTTCCTTCAAGTCATCTAATATTTTAATCCTACTTCTTCCTAAGTTCCGCTTTTCTTCAACCTTTCCTTCTATGATGTCGTGCAGAAGACAGTTCCTCCTAAGGATGTGTCCAATCCACTTTACAAATAAAAAAAAGATTAGGCCAAAACAATACCAAGTTTGTTTTTAGTACGTATTAAGTAAACAACATGTTAGTAATTGATAAAATTACCTCCCAAATTAAACTAAGAATATCGCACCGTACAAAGCAGGGAAAAAATATTAAGATTAGATTGTAATCTGTAATACTTGTGATATGATTTTTAAACTTTAAATTATTCTTAAAATTAGTTTAGCTTATTGGGTTAAAGGTTTAACAATATTTTTGTTTCTTCTATAGATAAGGTAAATAAGTTCTGATATTTTCAAGATATGACAGAGAAATGAGTAACTGACTCACTTAGATGCTCCCACCTGGACCAGTTATGGTAGAGGAAGGAATTTATGTTAGTTGTTTTCTAGAAGGAATTATTTTCACATAGACGGTTAATAGAGTAAAATAAAGTTTTTTTAAAATAATCTGTCTGTGTCTATATCTGGCTGTCTATTAAAATTGGTATCTGGGGACTATTTTACATGATACATGTAGATTCTTATCATTTTAAAACAAACTAATTTATAACCTGTTACGTCCCCTGACACACCTCTACCCATTTCTACGAACAGAGACGTTATTTTACACTGTACTTGCACATTATATATCTAGCGCATTTATAAGTTTAAATAATTGATAAGAACGTATAAGGAAAGGATTGTCAGCTTAGTATAAATGGAAAACTATTAGCATAATTGAATGATTTTGTGTATCTGGCTGAAATGTTCTGTCAAATTGGAAGGATGGATGGTGAAATAGACAGATGGATGAATGCATCTTATGAATCTTGGAAACTAGCTTGATGTATGTGGACTAATGCAAAGACTGAAGTAGTATCGAAAGAGGCAGGGACGACAGAAAATAAAAGTGTACTAATGCCAACATTGTTTTATGGATGTGAAGCGTGTGTTTGTCAAGAGAAACACAAGAGCAGGGTGAATGCGGTTGGAATGAGATATCTAAGAAATGTATGTGGAAAAACCTCGTACCGATAGAACCAGTAATGAATGGGTGTTGAAAGAGTGTGGTTTGAAAGGGAATCCAATAAGTCAATGTGAAAAAATCGTCTTACTTTGGTTTGGGCATGTATAAGGATGAAAGTGTATCGAGTGACGAAGCAAATATATGAAGGTAGAGTGTGTAGATAAAAAGGAAGAGGAATGACATGTAAAACATGGCTAAATATTGTAGACGGATGTGTGAAAAACAGAAACAATAATAGTTTTAAGAATAAAAGAGCATATATGAATCTGTGTATGGATGTTGTTGAAGCGAAAGGAGTATGCAGAGATAAGGAAGGGTGTAGAAAGTTAGTGAGTATGGATTAAGTACGGAGTTGTAATTTGAGATGCACAATTTCTTGCCTACCCAATAAGGGAAGGGTGTCATTATTTATATGTACATGTATGTATTTATTTATATGTACATGTATGTATGTGTTGTATGTATGTATGTATGTATGTATGTATGTATGTATGTATGTATGTATGTATGTATGTATGTATGTATGTATGTATGCATGCATTTTAATTGGGTCTCAATAGTAAGATTTTAAAGGAATTTTTTTAGTGGTTTTGATTTTTTTATAATTGCCTTTCCTATATTAAATACTGCAAATTGGTGATTTTCTCCTTCAATTGGGCTGTGAGCTCTATAAATAATCACTATACCTTATTCGGCTAAAAGTCTAGGAGTCTTCCTCTTTAATCTTTTATTTCATGTCTTGAGGTTCAAGTTAGTGTATAGGCAGGTCTTAAATATTACATGCTCTCAAAGTTTGCTGATGGCTTGTTTTGGAACAGGAAGTAGCTCACATTTCTCTCCCCTTATCCAAACTCTTTACATCTCTATGTATAGCCATCTTTCTCTTTTCCTCCATTTTTATCTACTGAGCTTATAAAACTTCTTCGACCCAAACTTTCTTTCATGCTGTTTATTATTATTATTATTATTATTATTATTATTATTATTATTATTATTATTATTCGGTACTTGTTGATGTAAAACATGATCGCTGGATGTATACAATTGTTTGGGAGCTAACATTACTTATGAATGTTCAACCTTATTATATTTTAATGACCCAAACTAACTGTGTGAGAGGCTTGTACAAAAAATGATCACTCTAATTATTTCAATTAAAATCCAAGCTATTTTTAAACTTTAATGCAGTGGGTCACAACTTTTAATTAAACGCACTAAACATTTAGTTGCATAACTAAGCTATACTAATCTGCAGAAGTATATTTGGTAACTGATTGATTATGCCTTTATAATATAACACTAAAATATCACTTAGTCATTCATGGCGTATTGGATATTAATATAAACATCTTTATATAGTAATGATTATTTTTATTAAAAATAATATTTAGCACCCTGTCTTACTACCCGTTCGGGTTATACGCTTTAAGTACTATTTACTCTAATGGATTAGGAATTGGGAAGGTTGAATTAGAGGAAGTGAACCCGCATTTGCGTGGAAGGAGAGTGGAAAACCATTTAGGAAAAACCTCCCCCAATTCACCCGACTGAGATTAGAACCTCGATCTCCCCGTCCTCAGCAGTCGAGCTCAACATGACAAGCTCATTAGCCAACTACGCCAACGAGGCCGGTATTATTTTTATTAATCTATTAACAATGGATAATAATTTCAAAATAATATATATTCATTGTAATATAGTTTTTATTTTATTTATATCTTATTAAGTTGCAAATGCTTTGTTTAACAAACCTGGTGGTCTAAGGAAAAGGTGTCAAACCTCTGTGTCAGTGGTCCGAGGTTCAAATCCCGGTCCCAGAACAGAGTTATCTGATTACAAAACCCTTCCTTCACCTATGATAAAATGTGTGCTTTCATTATTTATGACTGTGTTGAATGCCAAGCCTCCACCGTGGTTCGGAGCCCACGATAAACTGTAGGTCCCCTCTGATTTTCACCATCATCATTCTCACGTATATCCTACCATCCGGGGATAGTGGAATTCGCCTTAATGGTGTCCCCACCTCAGAAACGAATACCTCCATTCTTCAGGAAAGCAGAGGTAAGGTATGGTAGAATGGCAAAGATCTAGAGGACTAGCCTCACCCACTTTGTTTAAAAATTCACTATTAGTTAACTAGTTATTGTAAGCAAAAGTACTTCTATTCACCATAAGGTATTTACCTTAGTAAGAGGAATATATGTTCTACTTTTAGTATGTTAAAATGTTATCACCCGCTTCGGTGGCCACATGGTCTAACGACTACTCTCGTGTTAGGCTAGACTACCGAAGACGGGGAGATCGGGGTTCAATCCAGGTTGGGTGCACTCAGATAGGTTTTCCTGAGTGATTTGCCACTCTCTCTCTACGCAAATGCGGGTGTACTTTCTCTAAATTAAACCTTCCTAATCCCTAAACCATTAGTGTAATTATTATACAGCCGTATAATCCGACTGGGTAGTAAGATATTGTGCTAAAGAAATGATATCTATAAGATATGAATCATTATATATGATTAAACTTCTTATATTTAAATTAAATTAATTAAATTAAAAATATACTCACAAATATTATCATCCTTATTTTTGTAACGGGCAAACTAGGGTTAGCCCCGTTAAAACGTGCAAGAGAACGTATGTGTGGCTAGTTCCTGCAAATCATCAAAGTTAAACATAACATACTAATGTAAATGCTTCGCTAATAAGATATCTCTTTATTTACATACCACTTCGCCGACTCGTCCTGAAAGCCTGATGCCCAATTCGATGACACACCATAGAAGATAAGTGACCGATCACCACTGCTGGGAATAACTCCGCTTTCGGCCACAAGCACCAACCAACTGACCGCTCCAAGAAAACCGTTGGCCTGCGTGGGTCGTCCTTCTAGAAGAGTGGGGAGGTTCCCCCTTCGCTTCGTACGGGCCTATCCACTATATATTCGCCTGACTGCTGGGAACTAGGACAGAACGCGCCAGCAGACGATCGCTTAAACATCGTCTACGCAGTCCGAATCAGCGCGCACTTCTAGTCAGAATCTATCATCTAGTCGACGGTGGTCTTACTATCCTAGGGGAATGGATATTCTATACCGGGGGAAGGCGAAGGACTTTACAACTACGAAGATGAGATATGACGAGTAGACTCCAGATTAATATGTTAGGGTTAGTCAACGTCCTGCGAGGATAGATGGAAGTTTTATTTAGTAGGGAATAATAATAATAGGATACTATCCGTGTCTATTGTGAGACACTGTTGTTATGTTACTATTAGGCTAGTTATATAAGATTTAATGTAGAGTCTCCTGAGCCAGGAGAACAGACTGCAATCAACAATTGCGGTATAGCGCGCTTCTCGCGCCCGGGATGGTGAATCCCGCGACACACATGATGTGTCCATTGTTGTATATTTAGGATAGCTTGCCTAGGCAGGAGATAGTTTAGGCTATATGGAGGCCGATGATTTGTACCTAATTAGGTTCACTGGCCTATCCCAATGTTGTATTTGGGTAGTTAAACTGTGGGCCGCTCATACCTTTCATGATTGGCCCGTGGTATAGGGTTGTTATTATTTTGCTACTCTCACTTTGCAAGTACACTGCTAGTGGGCCGTCTTGCCCCTCAGGCTCGGCTGCAGTGTCACTTGTTCATTGTTAGATTTTTATGGTGCTGCTCACCCAGCGGGTGCTCAACCAGTGGGACGCGTCTCGTCCTCGGTTGGCCCGTGGATCTAGATATTTCCGAGTAACTGTTTTCGCACACTGATTAGGATGGTATCTAAGCATCGAGGGCTCTCTAATATAGCTAAACTAGAACTTGCCTGGGGTACGCACTTGGTCTGCTTGCCAGGCCGACTTGACATGTAAATAGTAAAATGAGTAACACCGCGTTTTGGCGTGTGTTATTGTCTTGGCGCTTCTCGCCCCATTGTGGCTATTTCTTAAGCAAGTTTGCCACACTTCATTACTTTATTGTTATTTAACTTAGTACTAACTGAGATATAAGTGCAATATGTTCAAATATCTGTTCTATGAAGTATACAGTATCATTAAATTTCATTGATCCTAATCTCCTCTTGTTCTCATTACTTGTATTAACCTGTATGTTCATGCGCCGTGACAGACGGTGCATTTTCCACAAAAGTCTAGTATTTATTCTGTACCATTAACATAAATAATCAAATTAAAAATAAACGGATACACTTAAAGAACCAAAGAACCAAGTACTGTTTATGTTTTAAAATAACCATATAATACATATTTGTTTTGTCTGATAAACATTTATGTTAGTCTAAAATGATAAACACGTTGTTTTTTTTTAAAACCGTTATTTGAATATCAGCGCTCGTTCAAGCTAACCATATGTTTACAATAATAATGGGGTAGGTATGAGGAAGGTGGAGTGGAAAACCATTTATGAAAAACAATCTCAGCACACCCAGCCTAGATTCGAACATCAATCTAACCATCACTTGTAAACCAGACAAGAATATACTGATGGATACTTTTTGTTACTTTTTTTTATCATCACAATTTACTAACTGTTTTGGTTATACGTACTGTACATGTGATAACTAATAAAAATGGATAGGATTAAGGATGGAAGCATTTAAGAGATAGTCTACCAGCATTTGCATGGAAGGAGAATGGGACAACATTTAGGAAGGGTCATCCTCAGTAGGCCTAACCGAGATTCGAACCTCAATCTCCCCGTCATCAGCAAGCCAGTCTAACAGGAGAGTGACGTCTTAGACCGTTCGGCCACTGAAGCAGTTGTTTGTGTTACTGCAAATGTGATAATGAATTTTTTAAACATTTTATTGTTGGGTATGCTTAGCTATACCCTGATTTTAGAATCCAAGTTTGTAAAAAAATACAAACACAATTTTTGCGCTTAACATTGCTGATATTTTAATAAATCATTGGTGCTATTTTTTTTAAACAGAGATTGATAATATCTATGCTCGTTACCTTGGCTTAAGTCGCTAGCATGTCTGCTTACTGAGACAAGGGTACCGGTGTCAATTCCCGGCATGGATGGAAAAATTATCATTGATTAAACGTGAGTTTCCTCTTTCATAGAGATGAATTAACAGCTGGGGGCTGGATGCTGTTTCTGTTCTAGATCCAAGTTATTCGTATATTTAAATAATCTAATGGTTTGTAAAGTGCACGTTAAATACTTATTATTATTATTATTATTATTATTATTATAATAAAGATAATATCCATTAAAAGTCAGCTGCAGATCAGATGACTTGACCTGTGAATACGTAAAAGTTGATCTAGAAACTTTTCTGGCTGTCAAATATGTCCATTCGTAAGAAAATTGGGGTAAAGAAGACTGTTTTTTATATACATTTATACACATATAAGTATATATATATATATAAACCTTCCTGTTATTATTATTATTTAAAATGTATTATAATATCACAGGTTTTTCAATTTAATATAATCTCAAAATTTAAAACATTATACGCAACTTTCAAAATATTGGTAGTATTTAAGATTTCTTAAGACTTTGTCACGTAAGATAAGTTAATTTTTGATAAGATTATGTCTAAGACTGGGAACAAATTATTTAGTTTCCTTATTTTTTTAACGTTTCAAATGTATCGCATATTTTTTTTCAAATAACTATTTTTTTAATCATACCTTTGATTAATATAACAAATTTAACCTGTATAATATTTTAAAATACAATCAATAAATTGCTGATATAGGTTCTATATTGATTTTATTAGGCTAAATTTGATTAAATTTTTAACAGTGTAATAAAGTATCAGATGTTTAGAAGAAATAATTTGATATTATTATTAAATTATAAAATTTCATACTCCAAACTTAGTTATTAAGATAACTTTACTTTTTATCTCTCTATCTGCAGTTTAAAGCATCAGCCTTTTAAAATTGATTAAAAATGCATATTTGAAATTTTATGAGCTATAAAAAAGAACAAGAGAAAAAACCCAACCTTATCGAACCTTCGCTTTATCATGTATCTTTTCCCAAAGAACAATTTATTTAACGAGTGTAAGAGTTAAAAAAAAAAATCTTAGTTTTCTTCCGCTAGTACCACCCTACACCTTTATTGGGGTTTCGAGCTAAGCTCTATAATGACCAATATTAGGCGCCTTAATTGGCCTATTTTCCACATGTGCCGCTAAGCAATATCCGGACCCCTTGGTGAAATACACACTAGTGCGGTATGAAACCAGGTATAAGTTATTGCCTAGCTAGATGCCTTGCAGGCGGAGCCAAGAGTGAAAAGGAGGCTTTTCTTCCTTGGTTTTCTAGTGTTATCCACAAAAGCCTTTCGAGTGAAATTTGAGTTATGGAAATAAAAGAAAGTAACAAGCTAAGTATAAATATTTCACTTAAAAGTCATAATTTTTATTCATGGATTGTATTATTTATTGAAATAATTTTTATTTGTATTCATAATACAGAATATTTATAAAGTAATATATATTTTTTTCAAATAAATTTATTTTTTACCCCTCCAGTAATCGACAAACCAAACTAAATGAGTTTTACGTTTAGACCACCGGCATACTGGCACTAGTAGATAAGTATTTCAAAAACTATCGAAACAAAAGCATGTTAGAAATTACATCCTGTGTATTGATTATGTAGATCAGTGTTAATTAAATTAATGATTTGAGAGAAAATATTTATGAACCTATATTGCGTAGTAAACGTTTTATTTAATCTCACAGACAAGATTGGAAGAATTACTTATTTTAATTTTCCTTGCGTATAGTTTAGGATTGAATAGGACGCTGGACCGTGGAAAAGCACCCACACATTCTGATAATTGGTTCTAACTTATGTAATAAACAACTACTAACATTTTAAATGTCTAAACAAACCACCATATCTTAAAACATATTCTATTGTTATTATTTTAAGTGCCTAAGCTATAATTTAAAATTGTATGGAAACCATTTTCCGAACGGATTTAGAAGAGAGCTTTTAGTTAATAGATACTAACAGAATTACCCGGCTTTTCCCGGCCTAACCACGAGCAAAGCTTTCCTTTGCTTAATAAAAAGCTCTTCATTTGATTTCTTCGAATATAAATTTTAATTAAATAAATCCTAATCAAAAATTTAAAATTCTATCTTAAATTCTCTTTATAATACACAAATATTTATGTAAAACTGTCAAATAAACATTCGATTAACATTTAACTTGAATAATAATGGAGGAACAAGTGTTTGAGAAGATTAACCAACCCACTTTAATTAAGAAAAGCCAGTTAGCTGCACAGCATTCGCCGTTAATAGCTGACCTAATATATTATAGCAGACGCTCTCTTTTACGCCGTTTTATGAGGGCTATGGCAGTTTAATTTTCAAAT
This sequence comes from Timema shepardi, assembly GCA_902151425.1. Taxonomy (NCBI): domain Eukaryota; kingdom Metazoa; phylum Arthropoda; class Insecta; order Phasmatodea; family Timematidae; genus Timema; species Timema shepardi. Next base: position 142,524 of record CABFVX010000718.1, on the reverse strand, counting down.
TTCTGTAAGAAAATACAAAAGTCCAGAACGTACAGAAACCAAACAATTTATTCTATTTTGATAGTAGATCTAAAATTATATTATTGAAACTAAATGTTTAAAGTTTTAGGTCTTATGCGTTGTCTAAAATATTAAATTATCTCTTTACATCAGGAGCTGAGCATGTTTATTTGAGAGACTTGAATTCAAATGTCGGTTGTGATTAATTAAATCTTCCCTTGGTTTTCAAAGCAGATGTACTGTACAAGGAATTTGGCGTTCATCAAACATGTTGTCTTTGGAAGTTATCACTCCAACTACATTACTGTGACGTCACAGGTCAGGACAGGATTCCTTTTGTTAGCGAGTTTACGTTGTATTCAGCGAGTTTTAAAGATATAGCATTGAAACAAAAACCATAAATTCTTTAAATAATTCTAAAAAATAGTCCTACAATGTTACAAAATTATTATCTTTATCTTGAAGTATTTACTTTGTAAATGTATTTTTTTTATAAGCTACTTACAACTTCCGCTTTTTGGCTTAGTCTCGATAATGACCATTAGGAATCTTCTTGCCAGAATGTAGATTAAAAAAATTAATGGAAGCATATTTCTATCTAAAATAAATAACCAGAAGAAAATAATTTTAAAACGCAAGTAAATGCTTCCAGGGTGAAAATAATAAAGTGACTGTGTAAGCTAGTCAGAGGAAGAGGGAAAGGGTTATAAGCAGATAAACAATAAACCTCGCGGGAGGAACTGCTCATTTTCTTCCATCTCCTTCTATTACGTACATTTAAGTGTGATAGTGCTTAGACTGGTTAGTTGTGTCAGGTTAAGATGTAACCTGCTTCACAAAATAGCTTCAAAGTCTCCAAGAAAGCGTATTTAAGCGTATTTAAAATAAACGTGTATATTTTGCCGATTTTAAAAAGTGAATGTCAAATATTATATAACTTATGTTATATGTTATTACTTAAATTCTTTTTTATATTGTCAGTTCAAACTCTTATTAGTACGCCTTTATCCATAACATATTATAACATTTTTATATTTTATTTATTATATATAGCATATATAAAACTATCATAGTATATAATTTATAGTTTACTATATAATATATCTTATATTTTTATATTATTTATTGAGGGGTAGACACTAAGGTCACACGACCATAACTTCTTAAAATTGGAATAAAGCTAGTAATATATCATGTTAATAGAGAAAAAAAAGACAATATAAAGAAAAGTAGAGCTAATATTAGAGAGTTAGATAATTAATAACGAAACCGAGATAAAGCTACTACTACAAGGAGTGTAAACATTCCTCCAAACATAGCAAATGAGACCAGTGGTCTACGCAAATAAAAGCGCCCCTCCCTCGCTGAATGCCCACCCCACCTCAACAACCCAGGCCCCTCCCATCTCCCTCTTCTCCTCAACCTGTGTGTTGATTACACTTTCAACAGATGAATGCTTCTCAGCCAACCACTAAGTGAAAGGGTAGTCAAGAGATTATTACGTTAACTCACTTCTTTTCCCCACGAATTCATGTGTTTGAGGTTTGACATTATGCAGGTTGATAGTCGGTGTAGATTAATGATGATTTAGGATAAATAAATTGACAGGATCTCGTCAAATAAGTTGTAATTTGGTATACAAATTAGAAAAATAATCTTTGTTTTTAAAAATTCTAATAAATTATGTCAAATTTAAATGATATGGATGGTAATATTGAAGTAGAGAGTTTTATATTTTTTATGTAATAGGGTAAGTAGTTATAATTTAATAATAGGTGTCTGTTTATGTGTGTATTAAATATGTAAAGTTATCAAGGTGTTTAATACAGATATTAAGTTTATACAAGCCTAAGTTATGCTATAATATATAGTGGGTAAGTTAAATAATACCTATCTCTGGCGACTTGTAGTAAATAGTTGGAATGGGAAAAAGTAGTCATTATTTACGGCTGAGATAAACGTAAGGCTATGTGCATATGTACTAATCTCGCTAATGAGTGAAAGATGAGGTGATTTGAAACTAGAGGAAGTCTGCCCCTATATGCGTGGATTTAGAGTGTATAACCATTTAAGACACCCTCCCCCCCTCCCCAAACCTTCGCCCTCAGTAAAACCGACCATGTTTCAAACACTGGTCTCCCTGTCATCGACAGTATAATTGTCTATTGTGAGAATTACGGTTTGGAGCATTTGACCACCGAAGCAGGTTTGGTATTTATTAATTCAATTTTAACAAAAGTGACCATAGTTCAAATTTAAATGCCAAGTAGTAATTTCTTCGGTAGTATTTAATTTTTTTTTATGTATGTATTATAAATTCTAAAATTCTAACATGAACTTTAAATATATTTTTAAAGTTATTTTAATAAGCTAAATAAAAGTTTGTAAAAACACGTATCATTTCGCTAATGATGAGTTTCACTTGTGTTAATTCATCACGTATATTGGGTTTATAAATAATTATTGGCATCTGAGGAGGAGGAGAAAAGAATATTGGTATAATTATGTAAAATTATTTTATAAATATCTTAAGACTAATAACAAAGTATAGCTCATAAAAACAGTTATAAGAAATATATTAATATTAAAATATTACATCAATTAATAAACTAAATGTTATTACAATAAAATCACGACCCTTGAAAACTGCTTGTGCGAATCCATCAAAAAAATTGGATGTGGGTCCTTATTGCATCATTATTAGGGCAGGATCATAAACATATCTGGCAAAGCATCTATAGTTTTAGCAATGATTAGGGGCAGCGGTGAATCTATAGAGTTAAATGCCTCTTTCATTTTATAATAATCTGTATTTTTTCAAAATAATATTTGACAGGATTCAATAACAAAATAATAGATAATTGACAGGTAATTCCCATCAAAATCAGGCACACGTTCTAAATGTCAAGATTGCTAGGCCCTAATTTTTCCGTTTGGGGTTCGAGTGTACCTAGTTTATTTCCCTAAATATTTTCCCACTTTATATCCATGGAAATGGGAGTACATGTTCTCTAAAACTTCACACTCCTAAACTTTATCTCACTAGCCAAAATTATATATATATAATCAGAAATAGTATTAAGATGCGGGTCCTTTTCACCACGTATCACTATCCTTTCGGGTTGTACACATGTATATATTAATCACGCTGTACACATGTATATATTAATTACGCTAATATGGTAGGAATGAGGAATACTAAGTTTTATAAGATATATATCTGTTAGTTGCCACCACTCATATGGCAAGGGGGACCCTAGAAACTATTATATATATACACACATATGACCTACATGATAGTATACTTACTATGCTAGTCATAGTTTATAGGGTACGTTCGCCATATGAGTGGTGGTAACTGACACCTAGCAGAAGATGTAATAACGGTTAAAAGAAAAAATAATTAAAAACAGATTGTTGTGAAAATTTTGACTGCTGAAAGTAGCAAAAAATAAACATACGGTCTTCCGGGTAATATGGTTTGGCGAATGGATACATGAGAGTAGATTTGGTAGCTTTTGAATGCTATTAGCTACCCCCACTTCTATGGTGAATGGATTACAATTTCTATGTAAAAGTACATAGGAATGACTGATTTATTGATAGTGGACACTATTTTACCAAACATTTACTGTACACTAATTGATTAACAGTTTCAAAATAAAATAAAATACAAGACAATTATTTTTACCTTCTTGCTATCTTACAGGTAGAGAAAGTATTGTGAGTGTCAAAAATATTGAATTCGAGATTTTGATGAATCTCAAGGTCTCATGACCCCCGAATCCGAAAAAGTTGTTTTTGAACTTACATCTGTCTGTCTGAGCCTCCAACTAGAGCCTAAACTATTTTACCAATCATGCTAAAACTTGGCATATAGATTTTTAATAAAGTTGCCCCAGTTTTTTTTTTTGAATTGTATATCTAACCCTAAAATTAAGGGTAGTTTATTAAAGGGCAAAATAAGAAAAAGTCGATTTTCTCAAAATCAGCTGTAACTATTTTGATAAAATTTAATTTCAAAACATTTATTAATATTTAAAAAATAATGGTTACTCTCAATATTTCGGCAGAATTACTTTAAGGCCTCCGGTCCAATGCGTAAATTATAACTTTTTATTATATCTCCGAAACTATTTGAGATATGAAATTACTTATCATTACAAATATATAGAGCTATTTATAATACAAAAGTTTTGTTCGAAACATATTTTTATAAAACTAATAACTTTTAAACTATACGCAAATATTTATATTTTTTAACTTAACAAACACTAAAGGTACAGTAATGCTACCGTAAACATTTAACCTAAAATGTTGATTAATATTAACGTCTCATGACTCCCCCTAAAAAGTGGTCCACGCATCGCCGTCTGTCTGTGTGTCTGTTTAAACTTAAAATTAAGAGTAGTTTAATAAAGAGCAAAAAGAAAAAAATCTATTTTCTCAAAATCGACTCTAACGATTTTGATTAAAATAAGTATATTAGCGTCGATTAAGATTATAAATAAACTGGCTATTTGACTTTTAGGCTACTTCACAGAAGCGGAAATTTTCGTATCTTTGCAACTATTTGAGATACTAAATAACTGATCATTGAAAAATTGTAATACCATTAAAAATATAAAACTTTTATATGAAATATAATTGTATAAAACCAACCGTTTCTGAGATATTGGCAGCTATAATAATACAATTTTGTGAACTTTAGTTGTAAAGCGATACTACTTAAGTATTAACGCAATAATTCTCCAATGCTATAGAGTAATTAAATATAAATAAGTCTCTCAAAAAGTATGTTATTTTTCCTTAAACCTCTTAGGAGAAATGTTTGTACAACAATGATATATCTCCATTTTATACTCAATAGTCAATATTTACATTTTTTATTGGTCAAAATTTATAAATGATTAATTTAATAGAAATGCGATGTCATGAAGATGTCCAACACCTAATAAAATGTCAAATTTTTTAACCGAAAGTCGAAATTTTAATACGAAGGGTTGACCCTTGTGGACCCAATATTGATATTTTTTTTATCGGTCCAAACATACAAATGAGCACATTAATTCTTTAAAAATAAAATTATAAAATTTAAAACCGGGATTCAAAAAAAGTTTTACATAAATATATTACAATTTATGCTTGTCGTTTGCTAGTGTATATTATTACGTTTCACATATATTACGAGTTTTGAGTAAATATTTCAATTTTTAAACAAAAGAGCAAGAAAGTCCGTGTGTAGTTTCGTACCATTTATTTTCATTCAATCTAATAGATGTTTGTACTTTTAAAAATAAATAAAAACCATTTGAATACCCGAAAAGCCATGTATAATGTAATGTGCATTGTACATTTGAACAGCTCCCACGTTTGAAAGCCTCGTATAGTTGTACGCATGCGCAATTTCCCCAAGGGCTCTCCCCCTACCATGTCCCATGGGCTATTCCTACACCTCCCCTACTCCGCCATGCCGTCTGGAAAATTGGCCCGCACCAAAGATGTTCCCCAGGGCATACGTACATTCCTACAAGTTGTTTGAATTTTTAAAGCTATACCTTCACTATACTATAGAAGTAGAAGTATGTCTTAGGGAATTATTGATTCAGCCTTTCTCCGGATATTTGTAATGACACGCACTTTAAGTTAGTATTGTTATAATTACTCTTCGAAACCCTTAGAATAAGAAAATATAAAGTTGAACACAAATTAAGTTCAAATTTTAAAAAAAAACATACAACTTAAATGAACTTTCTTATGATCTAGAATTCCTATTTTTGAATTAAAAGTTGAGCTCATAGATGACAAAGTTATTCCTTTGATATAAAATCTCTCATACCCACCCTCGAGATTAAGCCGCTACAGTTTACGCGACATAGAAAAAACTTTCCAAACATTTAAGAAATATATTTACATGAGTAGAGATTGATTGATAAGAGTTGGCGATATTAGTCTTTCAAAATTGAATTAACACTATCCGTCCAATTGACAGCATAAAAGTGTAGGCTATGGTGTATTAATTTATTAAAGTAGATCAAGGACTGTAGTCTTATCTCGGGAGTTAGTCAAATCCCCAGTATAAAAACAACAAGCAGTTAAGTTCAAATGAGTAATTGGCTGACCCCCAAATCCAAGAAAATCTTTGGACTGATTCGAGTTCGAATCCCAGTCGGGTGTAATGAGGGTGGAGTTTACAAAATTGTATTTTACTTTCCCTCCACGCAAGTGCTGGTAGAGCTCCTTTAAATCAACCTTCCTCGTCCATGACTCATTAGCGTAGTTAAGACATATGCGTGTAATCTGAATAGTACTAAAACGTGGTGTTAAAAACAAGCTTGAACTGTGCTACCTCGATTATAAGTTAGTAACATTACTATTAATACTATTATTATTATAATAAATAATAATAATAATATTAATAATAACACATTTATTTATTGATAAATCTGTTACCATCAAAGAAGTAAATAAATGTTTATCCTTTCAAATGCAAATATACCACTTTACAGTCTAAAGTATTTGGAACCCACTATGGTGGCCACATGTTATAAGGCGCTATTTTCGCAAATATTAGAATACTGATGACGGGTGTATCGTGGTTTGATCCCGGTCGGGTGTACTGAGGTGTTTTCCTTAAATAGGTACCCACTCTCTCTCTCTCACTTCACGCACATACGGGTACAATTCCTATTCAACCTTATTCATCATTAGCTCATTAGCGTAGTTAGTATATAAACGTACACCCCAAACCGGTAGTAAGACGCGGTACTAATATATATATATATATATATATACATAGTAATTACATGTAATGAAATGATATGAAAGCATAAGAGGACCAATTAAGAGGACAAACATAATATGGCTTTCACATCGATGACATTACTGTTACAAGAAGAAAAAAAAAGTAAAAAATGCTGAGCATTGATCCAAAATATACACCAAACCTAGTTGTTTATATATCTCACAGAGGAAACCCTACTTTCCTAGGTTTTTTAAGGACGTGTCCGCAGGTATACCAGAGTCCACAGAACAGGGTCGTATCCCCTCCCCCGTCTATACCTCTAACCCTCCCCCCTCCCCCCCTTCTAAGTCACCAAGTCCCAGGTGTTTGAAAACTGCCTTTCGTGTCCCGTAAAAACATGATGCTTCAAGAAACTTTGAAACTTCGTCAATTTTCGTTCCACTCACCTTCCCCCCCAAACCCCACCATACACCTTAGCAACCCCCCCTTTTCTAATATTAGCCCCCCTCCCCATAGGTACGCGTTCCATCTCGTATAGTGACGTCAAATAGCGAGATCAAACTCTAGTAACCCCTAAAGTAAGCCTACGGCATATTCATTTTTTTTTAAACTCTACGTCCAAGGAACTTTTTTTCTTTCCCTTCTTGTAAGGTGACTCACCTGTATAGGTTTTAGACTATCACTGTAAACAAAAACAATTTACAGTTTACTCTTATATCGATCATGCTTAACAGGTCGGACGTGACTTACATTAATCTGGTAAAGGTGACGTCATTTTAGCCACAGGTGCAGACCAGACTATACTCTCTGTGACCGTGGCGTCATTTGAGGACTGTGTGTTTCAGGATTTTAGATATTTTAAGCCTGTTAGTGTTGGTTATATAAATGATGCGAAGTTTAGGAGTAACAGGTTTATTAGTTCCTTTAGATACAATACTTAAAGAAAATATTAATTAAAATAAACGGAAACATTGTTTTGTTTTATAATATTTTAAATTGAGCATTTATTATGTAAAGTTTATTCAGTTATATCAGTTAAAATGATATAATCTTGTCCGACACCTTTGCTCAATCAGTAGTGTCCGGTAAGCTAGGTCTCCTGGGTTTAATTCCTAGCATGGCAAAAAAACTGATCATTGGTAAAATATGGGTTTTCCCCTTTCACGGTGATGAAATAATGTTTATTATTATCAGCACCATGTCTTACTACCCGTTCGGGTTATACGCACTTACGCTGATGTGTAATGGTAGGGTGATTGTGAGATGAAATAAAGGACATACAGTTTAACGTGGAATCCAAACCATGGTGGAGGCCTGGAATTTTCAACATTCACAAGTTGTGATTAATACACTTCTTGTCAGAGGTGAAGGAAGGGTTTCGTAATCAGATAAATCTGTGCTGGGACCTAGGATTGAACCCCGGCCGCCTGCACAGAAGTCTGACACCTTACCCCTAAACCACCAGGACACCATTAAATAATGACCAGGGGCTGAATGTTGTGTCTGCTCTAAAGTTAAGTTATTTCATAAATCGTAAGTCGATATAATGAGTAAGGTCAGAAAGTAGACGTAAAATACCTCGAACAAAGGAAAACTGAAAGTTATATAATCTTGATTTTAACAGGAAACTTAAGAAAGTAATATAAAATTATATATAGCTAAAAGTTTCTTTTAAAATAATATATCTATATAGGATTTTTTTGAAAATAGGACATAAATTTTTCAAATATTGAATATTAATCTAAATAAAATGATCTAAAGTACTAGTGTTCAAAATTTTAGAATAGTTTTCAAATCAATTTAACCACTTACTGGAATCAAAATAGGCCAGAGTATTAATTATTGTAAACATTATCTTTAAGTTTAAAGGTTGTTATTAGTTCAAACACTCAGGGATATCTGTCCCTTGATTCATTAAAAGATAATATGTGTAATCACTAAGCTAGCTATAGTGAGCGCTATTTGATTACGTACACATTGATCGATACTACATTTCAAAAGAGCTCAAAGTAAAAATACAAACTGTATACAAATATATCACAAAAATTATCTACGCTTAAAACATCAAGTTTATTCGTTAGTAATTTGCCAATGCTTTTCATAGTGGATTATAATCCCCGTGTATGTACAAAGTTATTCATGTATTAAGCAGCTAAACTATAATTTCCAAAATATGAATGCGACGGGAAAAATATATTGCATTAGATAATTGGATTACTAAAATCACACAGTAAACAATTCATGCATGATGGTGGACCTTTTTTACTAAAAAAATAGCTTTTAAAACGATAGATTTAAAAAAAATTCTATTCATCAATTGACAGTATGTTGTTTATTTAGGGAGCTATTGGTGGGGAAGGCGTGTGGGGGAGTAGATTGGAGAGAGATAGAGAATATTGTTTCTGTGTCTTGATTTTGTGTTTATTTTTCATGGTGCTCCATTCCAATGGAAAGAATTATATACGTACAGCCTTTGGCAGACAAATATGTATTTTTTAATAATTTTTTCAATACATATTGTTTTATTTAATACTACAACAAAAAGTTATATGTAACTGTCCAATGATTAGTAGGGATAAGGCTGGTGATAAAACGCCTGACTTTTGACTATTACGTTTAAATAACAATTATATATCACGAATTTCTGACACAATTACATTAAAATGTACAATATAGCCAAATGTAGATGCCGGATTCGATTACCGGCAAGGCCTACACATTCATCACTGACCAAACGGCCACTTTCTCTTTTGAGAGTCATAAATTAATGAGAATTATAATAGGTAATTTATATTCCAATTTTCTTACGAATGGATATATCTGAGAGCTAGGAAAAAAACTATATCCACTTTAATGTATTCATAATTGAAGTAATATGATTTGCAGCTGTCACTTTTGAGATATATTATCATTACCATTTAAAATTACTCTACAAAGTAATAAAATATTGTCAATTCTGGTCTAAAAAAAATTGTATTTATATTTTCCAAAAGGTGCTCCAAATGTCAAATAAAAAAAAAAGTTATAGCTATTATGTTAGATTAATCTGTAGGTCATTTGTTGAAATTTATCGATAGTAGAATTTTCAGCTTAGATACCCCTTTTACAAAAATGTAGGCCTAGTCATGACTAATAAAGGAGAGTAGCTGCAAGAACATTTTTTTCACGCAAAACGACAGCTAACAGAAAATCATGTTGCAGACATCCATTCCGAGGATCAGACGCAATAAAACCAGACGGTGCCTTGCATTACACGTGCAGCTAATAGATTATCAGGGGTAAAGCGAAAGAGAGAGAGGGAGGAAAGAAGGGAACTTGATAACGTAGTAGTGAAAACGAGACTAGGAAAGAAGAGAACTTGATAACGCAGTAGTGAAAACGAGACTAGGAAAGAAGCCGATAGCTTGTGGTAATGTCTCCAGCCCGTCATAATATAACGACGACTGCTATATTTTCTATACCCTACCCTCCCCACCATCCTCTTTCAATCCCACTTCTCCTTGCTTTCCTAGCCCTTCCCCACCCATTTCTTGTTTTATTCTGGAAATGGCGCCAAGGCAATATCAATATCAAGCAATTGGAGTTGAAGCCATTCTGACGAAATAGTGCAAAATGAAAGGTTTTTTTTTGGTTACCCAAAAAGATACGCAAGGAATTCTGTTATTTACGTGTGTTTTTGACCTGTTTCTTTGTTTTATTCCTATGTTTATATCGTATGGTATATAAATATATATTTAAACAATTTTTTTGGGGGGGAGGGCCGACTTCTACCCCCCTCCTCAATTTTTTAAAATTTAAGCCTCAAAGACGTGTTTTCAAGCCATTATTTTCTTATAAAAAACATATGAAAATGTTTTAAAATCCAACATAATGGGATTGTGTTTGAATTAATTTCGTGTTTGCCTTAACAGAGGTTCTGGAACGCCGTTCCACTGCATTTTGTCAGCAGTTAAGTACTTTATGTATATAATATATATACTTTATACATATTATATACAGTATATTATGTATATATATATATATATATATATATATAATGGACAAAGTTAATAAAAGGTCTCCATGAAAAATGACCTGGCATTATGCATAGTAACCAAAGCAGTCGGGTGAAGTGATAAATATTGGTTAATTTATCATTTTTACCGGTCAGTATGCATAATGCTCCACATTCTCTGGGCAATATGATTTTTTTAAATAATATGTTTCATTTAATAATCTGTATAATGGTTAGTCCTTCCTATATACAAACAAAAAACTAGCTAGGTTAAGTTATTTAATATAATCTAGTTAGTTTAGGTTAGGTTAGGTTAGTTAGGCTATCTGCAGTAGCCCCATGGCTTCTTTGGTGCTGACGGACAGCTCACAGCTGACAGCTAAAAGCTTTAAAATGTTACCAGACCAAATTATGTATACCTACGCCGAACCATATGATCTGCAAAAACATGTGTTTAGCAGCTGTCACTTTTGACGGTCAAAATTTAGGTATATACCTAAATGTTGACTGTCAGAAGTCAGCTGTGAGCTGTCAGTCAGCACCAAAGAAGCCATGAGACTACTATATGTTAGTTAAGCTAGTTAGGTTAGTTAGGTTAGTTAGACTAGTTAGGCTAGTTAGGTTCAATTAGTTAGGTTAATTAGGTTAGGTTAGGTTAGGTTAGGCTAGTTAGCCGCTGATTAGCTGGCACGTAATCAGATGTTCATTGTTTCCACCCTGCCAGTGACGTAGTACTGCACTGTTTTTCACATGGCCCAAAAAGTGTGAAGCATTAGTCATACTGCCGGGTAAAACTGATATATCAACATATCAACAAATATTTATCATTTGGTCCGACTGCTTTGGTCACTATGCATAATGCCAGGTAATTTTTCATAGTGACCTGTTTAATAACTTTGGCCATAACAAATATATATAAATTGAGGTTTATTGTTTATATCACAGTTTAAAAGCTACTCTTAGCGGCATGGAGACGTGAATGCATTTTTAAATTTGCTTTATAATTTCGAAATAACAAAAATTATGCACCAAGTAAATTGAGCATAGACCTATTATTGTAAACCAATATAAAGTTTAGTTATGGATGGCAAATATATATTATTTTTAGCACTGCGCCTTACTACCCGTACACTTATGTGCTCACTAATTACGCAAGGGGTTTTAAGAATTAGGAAGGTTATATTTATAGGAAGCGTACCCAAATTTGCGTGGAGGTAGAGTTGACAACCATTTTGGGAAAACTATCCTCAATATTTCAAACCAAGATCCGAGCCTTGATCTTCCAGTAATTGACAGTCTAGTCTACTGCGAGTGTGACGTGTTAAACCATGCGGCCACCGAAGCGGGTCAAATATAGATGTTTACGTCATTACTGTATTTAATTGTAATTAATCACTGTTGTTTTCCCATCAACTCTCCACGATAATTCAGGTGCATTTTCTTTAAATATTCACCTTATTTCTATTCTAATATTAGAATGGTCAAAATTAGCGGTATAAATTTTTTGAAATTGAAATGTCACATGTCACTTAACAAATTTCTCATAAGGCCACATACTTCATGTGTAGTAGATATCGTCAAAATGTGATAGTGTACCAACCATATATATATATATATATATATAAAATATAGAGATATATCAATAAGAGTGATTAATTTCCAAGCGTTATGATTTATAAATAAACTGATTTTATTTAACTTATTTAAAATAAACTCCATTTAAGATTATATTATATAGTATTAGCGATGAAAATAAATAATTGACCAAATATGTGAAAAGGCCTCAGTGAACAACTCTAAGGGTCACATGTGACCAAAATGTCACAAATTCTCCATCCTTGATCCAAAGCGTCATGCCGATAGTGAACATATCTGGATTTGAAACCCGGTTGTGTACATACTTAGTGTTTTTTTTTCCTAAATGATTTTTCACGCAAATGTGGTTACACTTCCTCTAAATCCTAACACTAATAAATAAACGTAATTAGTACATTAGCGTATAGAATGAACGGTTAGTGATATGGGGTGAAAAACAATAAAATAAAATTGTTAAATAATTCTCCTGTGAAAAGTATATTCTTTAAAGAATAGAACTACAAAGTCAACAGTAGAGAAATAAGTCATTCCACTCGTTTTGAATATTCGTGGACTGAGCTGCGTGACTTATCGATCTTTTCAATAAAGGACGACAAAGTTAAGTCAACGATTGTTATTTAATTCTAATTCATGCATCAATCATACGGACACCCTACTTATTAATACATTCCCCAAATATTAAATATGTTCTTGAAAGCATTCCATTCATCAATCCAAAATGTGTGACCGGAAAGAGTAGGTAAGACTAGAGCTGCGTGTTCTACTTTTCAGATAATCTTTCAAATAATCCATCTGAAAAAAAAAAAATACAACAAGAACTTGTTCAATACATATTTAAAATAGATATGTGTTTTTTATTGTCTAGTAAATATGGCTAAAAGGTGGTTTATTGATAGCAACATTCACTCTTGTTTACATAATATATTTTCAAATAAAAATGAAAGCTAAATAAAGATTCCAATAAAAATAAAATAACTGTTTATTTGAATATATTATTATATAATGCAATACAATAAAGCATTATATTTAATATGAAGCATAATTAATAAATGAGACCCACTTGGGTGGTTGCATGGTCCAAGGCACTACTCTTGTAGGGGACTAGACCACAGATGACAGGGAGATCAATATTCGAATCTCGGTTGGGTGCACTGGAGTTTTTTTCTTAAATGGTTTTTACATTCTCTCTCCATGCAAGTGTGGTTAAATTTTGCCTAAATATAGTCTTCCTAATCCATAAAAACCATAGACGTGATTAGTACATAAGAGTATAACCCAAACGGGTAGTGAGATGCGGTGATAAAAGTAAATAAATTATTAACTGAGGCAGAACAAGATATAGCCACCGTACCGAAAGTCATATTTGACTGTGAGGGATGGAGTATCTACAGTAGCCCCATGGCTTCTTTGGTGCTGACTGACAGCTCACAGCTGACTTCTGACAGCCAATATTTAGGTATATACCTAAATTTTGACTCTCAGAAGTGACAGCTGTTAAACACATATTTTTTCAGATTATATGGTTCGACGTAGGGATACAGAATTTGGTCTGGTAACTTTTCAAAGCCATCAGCTGTCAGCTGTGAGTTGTCAGTCAGCACCAAAGAAGTCATGGGGCTACTGTAGTTCGGTTGCCGTGTATATAGATTTTTTTCCGCACTGTGGGAAAATTCTAAGACTATCGTCTTTTATTGTTAGTTTAACCTCTTTTAAGTTTATGGCTACCACATTCTATTATCTTCAGTAATCGCATATAAGTCTATGACTACCATTTACTATTCTCAGTATATCCTCTTGTGCATTTTGTCCACACTGTAAGACAGAAAGCTTACCATTCATTATTCAACTATGGTAGACTTTATAAGATAGAGCCAAAGTATAACCCGTATTGTATTAATATGTAGTTATAATAATAATTATTACAATTACAAATAATAAATTATTACTTTCTATTTCTCCAAAGATGATCATCGTGTGCATTTATTACTATTATTTATATCCCCATTTACATGTATGAATAACACCTATCATCCTCATGAGTGCCTATAAGTATAATAATATATTATCATTAGTACATCTATGTGTACGTCTATGACTGGCCATCTATCAGTCTCGTTTAAATATAGGACTATAACAACCATTTATCATCCTGAATAATACTAACCTCAATTTATCTTTGTGTGTATTTCTATGACCTCTATTTATTATCCTCGTGGACATCTATGACTGTCATATTACTTTCTTGTACGTCTATAACAACCATCTATTATTAGCCTTCTTTAATCCTTGTGTACGTCCAAGATTGTCATGTATCACCTTATTGTACATCTATGAAAACTATCTATGAGCTTATATTAATCCTTGTGTACGTCCAAAATTGTCATGTATCACCTTCTTGTACATCAATGAAAACTATCTATGAGCTTATATTAATCCTTATGTACGTCCAAGATTGTCATGTATCACCCTCTTGTACGTCTATGACAACTATCTATATGCTTATATTAATCCTTGTGTACGTCCAAGATTGTCATGTATCACCCTCTTGTACGTCTATGACAACTATCTATATGCTTATATTAATCTTTGTGTACGTCCAAGATTGTCATGTAGCACCCTCTTGTACGTCTATGACAACTATATATATGCTTATATTAATCCTTGTGTACGTCTAAGCTGTCATGTATTACCCTCTTGTACGTCTATGACAACAATCTATTAGCCTTAGTTTATTCTGGTATACGTCTAAGATTGTAACGTATCATCCTCTTGTACGTCTATAACAACTATCTATGAGCTTATGTTAATCCTTGTGTACGTCTAAGCTGTCATGTATTACCCTCTTGTACGTCTATGACAACAATCTATTAGCCTTAGTTTATTCTGGTATACGTCTAAGATTGTAACGTATCACTCTCTTGTACGTCTATAACAACTATCTATGAGCTTATGTTAATCCTTGTGTACGTCTAAGCTGTCATGTATCACCCTCTTGTACGTCTATGACAACTATTTATGAGCTTATGTTAATCCTTGTGTACGTCTATGCTGTCATGTATTATTTATTACCCTCTTGTAGGTCTATGACAACCATATATTAGCCTTAGTTTATTCTGGTGTACTTCTAAGACTGTCATGTATCACCCTCTTGTACGTCTATGACAACTATTTATGAGCTTATGTTAATCCTTGTGTACGTCTAAGCTGTCATGTATCACTCTCTTGTACTTCTATGACAACCATATATTAGCCTTAGTTTATTCTGGTGTACGTCTAAGACTGTCATATATTACCCTCTTGTACGTCTATGACAACTATTTATAAGCTTATGTTAATCCTTGTGTACATCTAAGATTGTCTTGTACCCTCTTGTACGTCTATGAACCAGGAGGATGCCAACAAGCAAGTCGAGGGGTAAGTAGCTCGTTAACCTGGTTTCTACAGCCACCAGCTCAAGACGTTCGTTCCTACTTCGTCAAACACCCCTCGCGAAAGAGAGCTTCCCTCCCAAGTGAAGATACTTGGTCGGGTGGATTCAGGATTAAAGGGAATCACAGATGTTCCCGGCCAAGAGAAACAACGTCATCTTTCTGACGGAAGTCGTGTAGGACATGCGGCTCAGCGACAAAATGTTATTTCTTACAATATGGGATGGTTGCAGTTTGCCTGATGATATATTTTACTAATTTATTTTGTATATTAAAGTGCTAGTACCTGTTAGCAGTAACTTAAAATAATATATCTTAAGAAAACACGATAGTGATGGTGGGCCTTGGATAACTTGATCATCCTTCACTTGAAAGAAGCATGGCTAATTACAATACAGGAAAACTATCTCCATTGTATTGTTTTTAAAGGATATATTTAAAATGCACATTATTAACAAAAAAATTACTATATCAGTGAATAGTTTACAAAATAAGTTAATTTCAGATAATACAAAACACTAAGTTGTCAAATCATGACTGTTAAAAAAGTAACTAAAATTTCATGAAATATGAATTTTACGAGAACGCTTGGAATCGAACACGTAACCATTAGCGAAGTAGAATAAAGCACCATTGACTAATAAGAAACCGGTCTCTAGCTTAGTCAAAAGGCTTTGTAACAATAACTATTTAGATTTAGATATGCCAACCATTCGTCTTTCATTAAATATATTTTTATAGAACAAAAGTAGGCGAGGGAATTCTACCCCCATTAGGTGCCTCAAATAATAGTTCTGGACCTGTTAGATGTACACATAAAAAAAATATTCAATTCTCAAAGCCTTGAAAATGATTTTTAAATTAGTTGGCATTCTCCTGTTTAAAAAGCGTGTTTAGATCTCTTCCGATACTAAATTAGGATATTTCAGGAACTAATATCAAAAATAGGCCTATGTATGTGAATGTGTTAGTAAATAGATGAGGTCTGGGATAAGAAAATCCAGCAAGAGATGACCAAGTTTAAAAAATGGGTATTAGGTACATCAATATAGATTTAAGAAATATGTTCTTTAGTTGCAAGTTATTTGGGAAGGCATTTTTCTTATTTATCCATTTGTGTCTAAAGTGAGACATTTTTAGAGGTATCAAAGATAAATTTGCAAATGTTTCAATAAATATCCCTGTGGTTATATAATGTCTCTTTCCATATAAGTTGATGATGGCTCTATATAAAGGTAGACTGAGCTCGCTTATCTTCAAACCTATATAGCTAAAAATAAAGATACATACTGCAGCGTTAGTTAAAATTATGCAAGCTACTAAAATGTATTCATAATTACTCCGACATAGGTTGGGAATAACACACCTCTCACCTTTTCCTCCATATACATATCTCTGAACGAATTTGTAGATATGAGGATATTTCACAAGTCCATACAGATTTATCTTACTTTCTGTAAAAGGTAGTATGTATGGTCACACATACTTCCTAAAATAGTTCACTTCTTTATAGCCGCATTATTTACCTACTTACATACTTACTCACTCTATGGCACTAGGAACTTAATAGCTATTTACAAAAGTACGCCACCTGTCTATCTTGATCTAGCTCTATCCAGTCCACTTCATTACTACCTATCTGTTTCAGGTTTATTCTAATGTTATCATCCCTTCTGCGTGTAGGTATTCCCAATGGTCTTTTCCCATTTGGTTTAACAATCAATAGCCTGAAAACTGTTTTAGATTCTCCCATTCGCGCTTCATGTCCTGATCTCCCCCGCATAATCAATGAGACTTTACTATCTTAACAATATATTGTGATAAGTACAGGGTATATAATTCTTTCATTATGTAACCTGCTCTACTCCCCAGTATCCTCATTACATTTTGGACCAAATTTAATAATACTATATTTTCATAAGAACCTTGTTTTCGATCAAGCTAACTTTTTTCTTGTCATTATGTAAGTAAAAATACCACGTTTCACTCCCCATAGATAACAACCAGTAACATTATTGTTTTGTATATTCTGAGCTGTACATTCCTTGAAAACAAACTATAGTAATATAATGCATTTACCAACCGTGTTATTTTCCTAATTTCCACTCTAATATCGTTGTTGTTGGTTAAAATCGTTCTTAAATATTTAAACTCATTAACCAGGCATTTTAAATGATACGTTGTTCGCATTAATCTATAAATTATCGTCCCCAATTTGTGTTCTCTCTGTGATAATATATTTAGTCTTTTCACCGTTCACTTGTAAACCTATTTTCTCACTAGCCTCTGGCATAATTTCTTGCAACATTTTCCTTAATGTTGCTCAACAAAGATAAATCATTTACGTAACCTAATGGCTGCATTGTACCATTTAAGGTCAACCCTAACCTACGCTCTTGCATTACCTTGGTAGCATACTCTAAGTTTATACTAACTATTAATGAGGAAAGTGCATCTCCTTGTTTCAACCAATTATGTTTTTTGAAAGTACTGTATATAGTGACGTCTGATCCCATATTTTTACAAGTATATCAACCAAACATTCCTAAATTATCTCGACCAGATTTTTGGGTATCCCAAACTTAGCTTAAGTATCTTAAAATCTGTTTATTTTAACTGAATCATGTGCCTTTTTACTCATCATCTAAAGACAGGTTTATTTTATTATTATTTTAAAAGGTAATTTTAACATACAAACTTCCTAAAATAGTTCAATACTTTATAATCAACTTACCTCCTTTTATAAAATATGGCTTTGTAGATTCCAACACTAGCGGCTTTCCATTACATTATCTTTTAATGTATTAGAACACAATCACATCATTCACTAAAAAAAAGTACCGTGGTTTATTTCATTACACCTTTAATCCTCCTCCCACAGTAGTTGTTATATATTGGGGTCCAATCATTTTTCTGTTAAACTATATCTTTATAGGGACAAGGTTTGGGCTTCAAGTAAGTGTACAAATTAAGCTTATTGATTTAATTAACACAATATAAGCTAATGGTTTTCTTTGTATACTTTAAGTTAAGCAGGACAAGCCTTACAATAGAAATTCACCTTCTCAAGTAATTCAAGTTATTTTACTTTAACTTCGTGAATCCCTTGATTAAATATTTTAGTGGCCTTTCGTCAGTTATTTTGGCATTAATAGCTGGTAGTGATAGTTCTATTAGCGGATGATGCCCCAACTTGTTGAACGAGTAACTTTTAATATTCATCCCATCCACACATGTGGTCACATAGACAAAGGCATTAGTCCAGTATAGTTTGGTTTGCTGGTTACGGGGAGGATATAGCTCGAGTCCTGATATTCTGTATTAAGGTGTTTTATTCCCAGAAGGTTTTGTAAGCTCCCTTTATGAAAATGAAGGTACACTTTCTCTAAAATTTCACCTCATACACACCCTATTAGCTACATTGATATTCTGGAAGGGTATTAAGAATCCAAGCACTATAAAATTAATCCTTTTAAAAAGTTATTTCTGCCTCCCTAAAGGACAAAATTAGTAACAAATTCAAGGGTGGACTAACAGGCTCCAAACATCCACAGGGACCACACACAATATGAAGGCTCTCAAAATACATTAATAATATCAATTAAGCTTTAATTTCAGTCCAAGATGAATTACTGAGTCAACGTTTTTATATTTTGATTATTAATAAATTTAAACCCGAGGTCATTTCAGCTACATTATTGATGGTTACATCACTATTCATTCCAAAACATCAGCTTATATTTTATACTGTCATTAGGAAAATGTTTCTAAACTATTCAAAATAGGTAGCTGAGAATCTGTTTTTGATACATTTAATTTTACAAAATGATCCTCCAAGCGCTAAATGGGTAGATTGTAAAGCTAGTAACAGTTGGTATTCATTACAATATTTATAGCTATTTTATTATATAAACAGCCCAGAAATAAAAATAATAATGGGATAGTTTTATATTTAATCTCATCGTATATGTTCAAAAATGATGTATTATGGACACCATCAGACTTACTCACTGGAATTTTTGATTAATATTTAATAGACACAATAATTTAAAATTGATTGAATAGCTTTATAAAGTGATTTCGATAGAAAAAATTAAACCTGCCCAATCCACCGCTGTACCAAATGTATACAACTTTGGAAAATCTAGGGAAGATATATTTTATTTTTAGAAGGAGTTTTATTTAATCAAAAGGTATAGTATATTCCCATACGTTACTTCATAATGACATGGAACAAGATTCAACATTCAATGTAAATATTTTGATATTTTATTTTAACATATTTGTGAAGAAGTTTATTATCACTGAGAGAAGATAATTTACTGATATATAAATGTGATAATTCATTAATTCACTCCACCATTAAGAGTCTTAAGACATGTTTTCATCCAAGGTTGGGTGAGACGAGGAAGGATATAAGGAGGTGTTGAGTTAATTGCGTTTCCAGAAACAATATTTCAACTTTCTTAATTTCCCTGCATTTATATGAACCTGTCCAGAGCATCAAACTTCATTACACAATTGTTTTATATTACAGAATTTATTTTTATTAAATTACGTTTTTCAGTGGAGACTTAGCATTAATAAGGGTTTTATCATTTGACGATAAAATATCAGAGTTGTAAACATTGAGCGTTGTGAAAAAAAATAACGCTCGTACACTTAATCGTATATGAATAGCGAAGCCTGGGAGATCGAAATGATCTTAAGGTTACAGATATAGTCGTATTATGTAGGTATCATATACGCAAATTTCTAGGTTCTGGTCACATATACAGGTGTGATTTTTAAAATTTAAGAACCAATCTTTGTGTTAAATGGGTTCTCAGCTCATATTTAAAACCAATAAAATTAAATAAAAGAATAGCTCAACAAAAAAGACTCTGATTTGTAGAATCTAGTTTTCCTAGATATTGTTTATTTTTCTTTTGCTATTATAATAGATGGTTCAGATACATATTTTAACAATATTCTTCACCAATATTCTTCTGACAAGTCGTGTATCAATCACAACTTGTGAAGGTGGGGATTTCCAGGCCTCCATCGTGGTTCGGATTCCACGTTAAACTGTAGGTCCTCCATTTCATCTCACAATCACACTACCATTACACATTAGCGTAAGCGCGTATAAACCGAACGGGTAGTACGATGCGGTTCTAATAATAAATAATAATAATAACATTCTTTGTATTAAGGGTGTTTTTTCCAACATGTTTTTTCACTCTCCCTCCACTCATAGGTGGGTACACTTCCTGTAAATATAATCTTCCTTATCCCTAAAACCTTAGCGTAATTAGTATATGTGCGTACACTCGAACTTCTATTAAGACTTGGTGCTAAAAAAAAATTAGATTGAGGAACCCTTTTTTGTGTCTTTGGTGTTGTTACCATGAATTCACATTTTAATCAACAAAATTGACAGTAGCTCGTATTTAAAAGGTTAAATAGTCAACTTATTGTAAAAATTAACTAGTTTTTTCACGTAATACTAATTCAAAAATGTTATAATAAACTTTAAATATGTTTTGATATTATGTTAATATATTAAGTGAAAGCTCTTAAAAACATGTCTCATGTGATTTCAGTGTGTCTACTTATCAGTGCTTTGCCAAATTAGCTATCTCATTACTTTTTCATGTCCTAAACACAATCTTTCATCTAGGTGCCAATTATAATAAACTATATTTGGAGGGAATGATTATGAATTAAATAATGTTGAGGTTATATAAAACAAAGATTTTAAATGCAAAAGATTAAATATTAAATATCTACAGTATGTTCTATTTCTTTCTTAAGTAGACACAAGTTGAATAGAAAAGTAAGTCTATAAATCAATAAATAATATGAACAATTATTTATAAAATATTATGATATTTAGAATGTTAAAAATATTTAAGCTATAGCTTACTATTTCAACTAAAACATACTAACCACACCAATTTATATGATATTCGTTTTCAACATTTAATTTAATAAATAAATTCTAGTTGTGTAGGTCCCTATAATATAGTTGTAATGGAATTTCTTAAGAATAATTACCCCTACTATTAAGGCTCCGGTGGTGACCCAACTCGCAAAAATTACATTTGGTATTCATCCATCACCTAAACTTCGAGAAACACTGGTTTAAGGGGTCACTCTAATAATAGACTAGATAAGATGGGGAGATTTCAACCGGGTGTATTAACAGTGTTTTTTTACTAGATTATTTACTATTCTTTTTACATGAAAATTCGCGTTAATTTCCTCTAAAACTGATCTTTATAAGTCCTACACCACTAGCGTAGTTACAATACGATAAGCCAGGACGGGTAGGGTAGTGAGGCGCAGTGTAAAAAGAGAGAAGATTGTTGAGGATTGATTCAGTGGTTTTGAAATTTCAGAACTGCCACTCTCATAATAAACTAAATACCACAATGTGAGTTTATGTCCCTTCAGCAGTAACCTCAAGAGTTTCAACCAAAAGTGAGTAAGATAATAAGCAATAACAAATAACAGTTATTTGTTCAAATGTAAGAGGTGATGGACTTGAGGTGTTTTCTTCCCTGGATTTCGTCAAAATGGCTCATCGCCTCATAACTTGGGGTCTTAAGGATCTACATTAGAACATACCCAGAAGCTGGTCTTGTGATAAAGCGCTCAGCTTCTGAAAGACACTTCGCCAAGTTAAGGAGAAGAAAAAGAAATCCTTCTTTATGTGTGAAAGCAAGAAGGTTCGGGAGGGGAAAGATGTGAAGCAATCGCCAGAAAAATTTAAGTGCTTGTATCTCAATGTTTACGACGTGAAGATAGAAAGCTGTTGGATACATTTTTTTTTTCTCTCTCAAGTGATTTGGAGCTTTTTTTTTATCTTATGAGATAAGTTATAGTTCAATCTTCTTTGTTACAAAATTATATTTTTGTTTCTTAAAACTTAGTTGTTAATATTGCGTGTATTTATAATCATTTTCCATATAATTAATAATTAAAATTCTTCATAGATTAGTTACAATAAAAGGCAGCACAAAATTTACAGGAAGATATCTGGTTTAACTGTTCAATCACAATAAAACTATTTATTGTCCTTTTATGGACATGCTTTATTTACCAATTTGAAATCTTTAGTCAAATTAATTACTTTTTATTAATGAAATTGCTTTAAAAACTAAAAATATAGGTTACGCTTAGCATCAAGTTCTTGATTTATTTTGAAAATAAAAATTTTTCGAAATCTTAAAAAAAAATGCTTTTATTAGATGTTGTTTAGCTGTTTATGAATTATTTTTATCATAATTTTCTTCACAATCACTCTCAAAATAGTTTTATGAAATTAGTAAATTTATTATTAGTGAACTTAGTTTCTATCCAAATTTTAAGTTATATTTTATTTATAAACTTCCTTTTCCCTAATAATTTTAAAATATGTAAATACATATCTATAAAATCCTAAGTGATTTAATTCCACCAATTTGTTTTTTCTTAAAATAAAATGGGGAAAAATAAATATTTAGTTATGGAAACAATTTTCAACTGAATAACAAGAAAACCAATTTAAATCAAACTGGATGAATGGGAAAGTGGAAATATGAAAGAAAAATAATAGTTATTATTAATAAAAAAAGCATATTACAAAAGAATGTAGACCATAACAAAACTTATAAGACTACTGTGAAACTTAGAGGGAAATTTCAATTTTAAATCTAATGGAGGGAGGGGGGGTGCAGTGGGAAGAGAAAGGAAAGAGGGCTACTAGTGGGGTTGGGGAAGACAAACTCTGATTGGATGAAAATGAGAGAAGGCTAGTAGACTGCCCAGGAGTGAGGAGGGAAGGTGGCGAGGATATAGAATTACTCACTGAAGGGTAGAGGGGAGGTAGGAAGGATTAAGGACCATCCTTGTTTTCCTTTGGGTCGTTATTCCTCTTCAATCGGATTTCTCTCTCTTTGAAAAACTCGTGAACAAAGAAATTGAAATAATTTTTGATTAGAAGTCATGCGAAATGGTTTATAAAAATATAATTATTAAAAAAAAATTGGTCACAGAAATAAATACAATACCTACAAAGGGATTTCATCCTATCAAGGTTTTTCTAATTCGATAATATGTTTTTGATGTATCTTTTGGGGTGTAAATTTTATTTTAATGCAAGTAAGTCGATATAAAAAGAAAATAATTTCTTTGGTTTTATTTAAAAACAAATCTTTTATTTTTAACAAATTTTTTTCCATTGCTCAAAAATATTTTTGTACTCTTAAACTTGATAAGATTTAGTTTTTTAAACAAACTCCTAGTTTCGATTGGCACATGGAACAACGTGTTAAACTCATCTGGTTTGGTTTTTCAGTGATGGGGAGGTTATAGCTCAAATTAGGTTAGTTGTATTAAGGATATTGATTCCTAAAGGGTTTACATTCTCTCCCCTTGCAAATCAGGGCTATTTAATATAAGCTCCACATTTATTATCCCTATCATATTTGAATAAATATGCGAATACCCCAAATATGTAGTAAGGCATGATTGACAAAAAACAACAAATAAATAACTTATCTATATAAATTAAAAATTAAAAGTAAATATATTACCTTCAGTATCTCAA
Organism: Timema shepardi; assembly: GCA_902151425.1. Taxonomy (NCBI): domain Eukaryota; kingdom Metazoa; phylum Arthropoda; class Insecta; order Phasmatodea; family Timematidae; genus Timema; species Timema shepardi. Next base: position 118,186 of record CABFVX010000718.1, on the reverse strand, counting down.
TAATTTAAACGTAAACTCAGGTTTATTGAACTTGAAAAGCTACAAACACTCAATAATCTATCTATACATTTCATGAGCCTACATATCAATTCTCACTTATTAAATAAGTCTTAGGAGAGATCTTTCCTTTTTAATGTTACAAAAATTTAACATATATTTTACCAAGAGATTAATTATAGTTTAAGGAAATCTTTTAGAGGGGGTTGAATACTGCTTGGAGACTGATTTAAAATGATAAATAGTTGCATTTAAACACTTAATGTAATTCTTTTCTTTATTGCTATGGTCAGGAAGTGGATTTTTATGACTTAAAAATGATCAAAAAATGTTTTATCTTTATAACATTAAAATGCTAAAAAAACAACTATAGATTTACAAAATAAAAAATACCAAAAAATGTAAACCAAAAATCGAAAATAATATATTTGAATTTATCAATAAAATCCTTTACATATTGAAACTAAAATATATTTGTATGAAAAGACAAACTTTAAATTAATAAACTTAGCATTTCACTCAACATGAACATTGGCTTACAAATACCTGCTTCATCAGCATTAGCTAACCACTTGGATCCAGCTCTTTCCAGCTTAATTGTAGTTCTTCACCAGGAATATAAATTTTCCACCACAAAAGCAAAAAGAATAAACATTTATTTGAAGCTTACATTATCTTATCAGTTCGAAAAGTGTGTCGTGAAAATTTTTATGTTTAAGTGGTAATGGATAATTCACAAAACATTAAAATAGTAATAAACAAAAATCCCTATAAACGCCAAAAAAATTATTCCAAGACCTAAAAAATTACTAATAATGATCAAACTATCAGAATCTGATATATATTAATACATTTACATAAATAAGGTTTTTACATCCTACGTTATAGTGGATAAAGAAATTGATATACCGACAAAATATGTATACACTGGCAATTTTCAACTCAAAAGCTTTGTGTGTGTATTTTGTTTTAATATTAAAATAAAATTTAAAGAATTGGCTTTCTCATCCTATCCCCCATAAAGAGAAATTTGTTTGATTTTACATCATTCCAGTATATACATTATCAGGTTAGACATATCCCAAGCGTTTAAATACTCGCATCAGTAAACGTTATGCTAATGGCTGAGAGGGGTGAGTTTTAAGGAAGAGAAGGGTAGTGGGGGTAAGGAGGGGAAGTGTGGGGAGAAGCAAACACCAGAGCCGAGAGCACTATTACCTTAATGTCTTTACGGATTATCAGTTCTCTGGCAAGATCGAGTCTGAAGTTTGAAAGGGAAGGAGGAAATGCTCATGTGGCCACTTACGCATGCGTAGGAGCATGTGTACATGTTCTACACACACACACACACACACACACACACACACACACACACACACACACACAC
>CABFVX010000718.1:80312-104894 GCA_902151425.1 Timema shepardi | reverse complement strand
TTTTTATTCCACCCCCCCCCCCCCTCGTGATTCCAAGTTTTGCTTCAAGCGCACCCGCGATGCGCATGCCTTTGAAAACCCTGTGGCTTTTACAAAAAAACAAAAAACAAATAAACGCTCGTTGATGTTTGAACTCATCCCCTACTTTGCCGATTGTTCGTTTTATTAACGATTGGCACAGATGGTTTGTGTCAGTACGCAGACTTATCAAGGCGTTAAAGCGTTAACATTTTGTGGGATAAATTTAATGGATGTTACGTTTACTTTCCAAAACAAAGGGCCGTATTGCGGTACGAATCAATGACTATAGTTGGATTCAAAGGGAAATAGCCTTTGACGATAGATTATTATTATTATTATTATTATTATTATTATTATTATTACCACAGCATCTTACTACCCATTCGGGTAATACGCATTTACGCTAATGTGTAATGGTAGGGTGATTGTGAGATGAAATGGAGGACCTACAGTTTAACGTGGAATCCGAACCACAGCGGAAACCTGGCACTCCACATATTTCACAAGTTGTGATTAATACACGTCTTGTATAGGCGAAGGAAGGGTTTGGTAATTTACGATAGAAACAACAGACGTACGTAGATCTTCTTAATCGCACCAGTGGCTATATAATCTAAGGCCACAGTCTCGCATGTATAGATATGACGGTTAGTGATGCGGAGATTAAGGTTTGAATTTCGACTGGGTCTATTGAGGGTGATTTTACACATGTATGGACTGATACACAAACTAAACTATTTTAGGCAACAGCTCTACGCTACGGAAATAATGGTTGAGGGGTCGTTATTAAGATGAATTTCAACACTTCTTTAGATGCTTTGGCCCAAATCTTGGTGAGGTCAAACAAATATTAAGACTTCCTGAGAGATTAGAAATTTAGAATGCATTAATATTGTGATATAAGAAATAATTATGTAAAAACCACTTCAGTTCCCACATGTAGTATTATAACAACGATCTACTCATTATCTGTAAACTATAAAAAGTGGGTGTGACGCCTTCTTTCACCTGATCACCAATATCTGCAGTATTACTTTCAAAGTGTACTTAAGCCAAGGTATCTCTGTCAAGCCATCCTTCAAGGACAGCAAATCTACTTAGAGGCATTAATAAAAGTTTTGAATAAAAAAACATAATTTAATCTCTTAAGAAATCATTGGTCCCTTATAATTCCTAAGCCATAAATTTGGACTTTGGATAATTTTCTCTAACCTGGCATACACATTTATTTGGATTACAGAACCATGTAAATAGGCCGATTGAACTAGGCTATAATATATTGATGCGTAAGAAAAGGTGATGAAATAAGAATTTACTCCAACTTAGTTCTAGTTTACTATATTGTTTTTAAAATCCATATTTATTGGGCCAAAGTTATCTCAACTCTATATAGAAAAAGCATTCAATGTGAATCTGTGTTGAATAGCTGCGTGGTAGCTTGACTTCATATTTTGATTCAAATATCCCCTTGATGAAATAACCTCACTTTACCATGTATCACTCACACATATGCCCTTACACTTTCATCTAAATGCCACCGGAAAGCGAAATATTCCACATATTCACCTATAAAGCACGCGGCCAAAATTTTACAATAGCTTACCTACTGAGAATGCAAAGCCTAATCAGCCAAGAAAACGAAAGGAGAGCGAGAGGTAGAGAGCGAAAGACTAACCTGAAGAATCCACCATTCTTTTGGTACCCTCTTTTCCCCCTTTCTTCGTCCAGAACCAAGTTTCAACGGCTTGCTTGCCGAGTGTTGGTGTTACTGCACAGGGAAATGCACCAGTTGTTACCTCGCGAGAATATACAAATGTTAGTAAAATAATTTGTTGGGACCTCTTCTCTTATTAAATTATGGAAGACGATCAATTGTATTTGACTATTTTAATGACATCTCGTTTACTGTCACATACGTTTTAATTATTTTATTACGGCCTTTCACTACAAGTTCGGGCTATTCGTATATGTACTAGATACGATAATATTCTAGGGATGAGGGAGATTAATTTGAAAGGAAGTTTACATATATTTGCATGGAGGAAGAGTGGAAAACCACTAGGAAAAACAAGCCTCATTACACCCTACCAGGATCGAGCCGTGAACTTCCCAATCATCTGCAATCTAGTATTTTGCAAAAGTAATTCCTTAGATCATGCGTAAACTGAAGCAGGTCCTAGTTATCAAACAAAATAAGTCGTTCATTGGACTTTTCAAAGAAAAAAATTTAAATTCCTTAGCTATATTTATAAGCAACCTATATGTATTTATATACAATTGTTGACACATTTTTGTGGATATTTCAATAAAGATCAAACTCTTAAAGTATTCTCAGTTTAATCAATATTTGACCTAAGCTAAACTTCTGAGCTGCACTATCTTGGCTACTTTGGCAGCTCTATTAAGTGAGAAGGTTTGTATTTAAAAAAAATACAGTTGAATCAGTTAAATTAAAAATATATTTGTTTTCTTGTGGCACCACACCAAATAAATACTATCCCACACTCCCTTTTGTAGTATTTTGAGCTCAAACAAGATCTATTTGGTACACCTTAAATTGATCTTAACTTGAGTGAATTTGATTTCCGGAATATACAGAAAAAATATCATTGGTGAAATTAGGGCTACAACTTTCACGGTGCTGAATTAACGGCTGGGGTACTAAATTTTGTGTTTGTTCTAAGAGTTGAGTTAATTTTAAAGTCACGTACATATATTATAATCATTTGGTTTAAAAAAAATTCGCGTTAGATACCACTGATATAAATAATGAGTTTCATATGCAATGGGGTTGTTTTTGGTGTTTGCTAATGATCTGGATCATAGATTTCTTCCATTCTCCGCCTAACGTCCCAATAATATTTCGTTTGCTGGGCTGGTATATCTCCTTGTATTTTTGTTATAGATTGAGATTGGAGCAAGTGTTTCTCATTCATGATGGTATCTGGTAGCTTGCACAGATTGCAATGGCGTGAGGTATACATGCTTAGTCTATGAAGATATGCAGCTAAACAATCATGTCCACTGGTTAATTAGAATAGCTTTTCCTCGTGGGAAATCGAGAGGTATTTATTTTTAAGGATTATTCTCCATTTTTTGCATGCACAAATTGTTTTTCAAACTCTTAAATTAATTTAGTCTTAAATTTATGCTTGATCCGAGGCATGGAAGAAGGATATGTCATATTTTTTTGTTCTCAATTTGTTTAATTTGGGTACCTTTCTTTACTAAGGTATAGTCTTGTTCATTTCCTTCTATACTAACATCCATTGAAAGGTTAAATTTTGTTTTTCAAGGTTGTTTAGTAAATTCTATACATGTCCTTATTTTATTGTACTTTTACATGTGAGTGCTGTTACAGCTTGTAATGCTGATATTTAATAATTTAGTATTAATCAATTTGTTAAATTTATGAATAGAGCTAAGGCGTTGTATTGAGCTTGTATTGCTGGTTTCTATTTCTCCATAAAAATGAGCTTCATAAGTAAAACACTAATTGGTTTTTATTTTACAGGACTTTAATCGATAGGCACACAAACCTTGTTTGATTAGATTTGCCAGCGAAGATGAGGCATTATTAATTTTATTGGAATAATACGAAATTAAAAAAAGCCTAGATACATATTTTCTGTCATAAAAACAAAATATTAAACTGATACAATTTATAAAATAAAATCCTCCTCATATTAAATGTAAAATTTGCTTCTTTTTTTAAAATTGCAGTTTGTTTACAAGCATTCTAGATTTGGTGCTATTTTTATATTTTATGCACTCTCAAATTTATTTTTCTTTTATTCGTAAAAGTACTCCACCCCATCATACTTATGAAACGCAGTTCATTTCATCATTCATGTGGTCAATTACAGATCATAGATCATATCTATGTTTGCCAACCATACAATCCTTTTTATTATTTCAATTTTTTTACCTCTCTCTTTACGCTCTTATAATTTAGCATGGTAAAATAAAGAGAGATGAGAAATTGAAAAAGAGAAATAATCTAGGGAATAGAGTGGGGATGGAGTAAGAGGAGGGGAGGGGTAACTTGTCAGTGGAATATGTGTGTTGATGAATGATCCTTTGAACTCCCAACACTAATACAGATGTCACAGGGACACGCAAATATAAACGAGGTTACCCAACACAACACACTCACATAGAAAAAAAAAGTACGGCGGTGATTGATTTTTATGAATTGAGGGGAAGAGCCGCTGACGAGGTTGAACGTAAAACCGTCATGTGAAATTCATTACTTATGTGGCGGGGCTAGCAATAATTTATATTCTCCCTTTATTTTTATTTTATTTTTCCAAAACTGTGTATGTACGTTCATTTCACTTTCAACGGAATGCTTAACGTACTTCTGAAATAAAAAAATAAAAAATAAAATAAAGCAATTCCGTTCGTATATGAACCATGCATGAAACAAAATTAACGCAAGCCGTCGGGATAATGTGCTCGCTTGAAAAGAGTAATCACACACATACAACTTCTATTTAAATATTTTAAAACTTTTTGCAGATGCATAAAATACTTGTCTGTTAAAGAATGTTTTGCAGTCTTTTAAAAATATATACAGGAGGCTATCCATGAACAAATGATACAATGCTTTAGAGAAGATAGATGGGTCAAAATTGAACATTTTGATACAAGGAACACATATCCTCAGAGGATACTCTTAGATTAAAATGGTGACGGAAGTGTGCGGGAGCAGGATATGTAACAATCAAGTGTTGGAACCAGATTGCAGTGCGCACACATGTACTGATTGTCCCATTTAACTCACTGATGCTGCAAGATAGATATAACCTCCTGCTCGCAGGTGTTCGTTAATCTGTGATTCACCTTTCTACGGTACAGTGAACAGGCCACTGTACAGTTTAGTGGAGCTGAAGGACATGGTGTTCGTGTATAAGGAAGCGAGTAGAAACGCCAGAGACGCAGAAATGTCGTATCACTAAGGATAGTTACTATGAACTGGCTATCTTTTGACTACATGTGTAACGCTTAGCAATACATTCCCATGCCACTGTGTTATTTATAGCATCATTATCCCATTTGTCTACTCTGCTTTCGAGCATTTACACTTAGAAGGGATCCCTTCCGGATATGGTTACTTATGTCAAAATTTTCCTTTTACAACGCACCTACCTATCATAAAGTGTTGTTTTAATTGTTAATGAACAACCTGTATTCATAAAAATGATTCAAAACATTGGATGCACATTTTATTGTTGAGAATACTCCTCTACTTTATTTGATCTAAGGGAGCTGTACTGAAGTGTTTATTTTATGAGCCACAGTAAATATTTATGTGTTAAAACTTTCATCACATGGTGAAACAAAATTTTTCATTTAAAAATGAACTAAATTGTATTAGGATAAAATGAAATCGTTTACCAAGTCACAACAGTTTTGGAACAAAATACAATTTCTCGATTTTTGAAAACGGTTTAAAAATATTGGAAACATTCAAATCCGTTTGTGAAGTATTATAATGTAACTGCGGGATACTTTTAATTTAATAAACTTGTCTTAGAACATTAATTAAACTTTAAAATTATCACAGTTTATTTATAATTTATATATATATGTTTAAATATTATGTTGGATTATATTTAATGTACAGATAAGTCAAAATGTATTCAAGCCCTAAGTTACAGACAAATAATACACCCAGGCATTCAGCCTCCAGGTTAAAATGGTTGCGATACTTATATACTGTCCCAAAACTCAGTCATGTTGTGTGGAACGATTAAGTTCATATTTAGAGTATTTAAGTCTCTAAATTTTGTTGATATGTTTATATTATAGCTTTTGATTGTAACAATATTTTAAAAAACCCATCTATGGACAAATCTGATAAGGCGATGACCTCGTTTGGTCTAGTTTTCCAATGGCATGTAGGCTGATGTTCGAGTCTTGATTTGGTACAATGAGATTATTTTCATTTGAAGGTTTCCCACTTTTCCTTCATGTAAACATGGTTACATTTCATATAAATTATAAGTTTATCATCTCGTATTGTGTAAATTTGCGTGTAGGAAAACGTATTGCATTTTTTTTTAAAGATTATTGCTTATATTTACTATATTCCCGTGTGAATGGTGAGTGGACAGTGATGATTGGGTATATATAGATGGTCAACTAGAATGTGTGTGAAAGGTTCGAGGGGATTTGGGGTATTTGGGGGGAGGGGTCAAAGTTCCAAATCGAATTATTCTACAGACCATTCGCTCACCAAGGCAAAACCATGAAACCTCCTTACTATCCTGTGGAGTTCATTATGTCCTACGTTTTGCCGAGGATCTTGTTGAACCGTTTGTATTTTGTAACTTAGTTTGAAAGTTCTTTGTCCATTGGCCAGTTCCGTCTGTAAGTGACATTGAGTTATATAGATACGTATGAAAGCATTGGGGAGATACCACCATTACAGATTTCTGCTTGGAAGTCGCCTGCTGTATTATTGATTAAAATACCAATAAATATTTGTGGCTAATGATATTAAAGGTGTCTAATACAGTTTTTTAGTACTATTATAATTATATGTTCCTAAACAAACATATGTATAGGTTTTAATTAAACTTAACCAAGGACATAATTATGTACCAGATAGCTTTTATGAGGAATTTAAAATTAATATCCATGGCTGATTATTTATATTTATAATATTATGTCAAATTCTAAGAATAGATACTAAATAATTTTAGTCACTAATCACACATATGGACATGCTGTCCAAAGCGTAAGTCTCGTATTATCTGGTTGTTCGGTGAATGAGAAGATCGGGGTTTTTATTGTATCGTTTCCCATTATCCCTCTCCACTCACAAAACGGTACATTTTATATAATTTATACCCTTTTAATACGATCCCCATTAGTGCACATGTATGTGGTTATTACCGCTTTGGTGGTTCTCTTAATAGACTGTACAGCTAGTGACGGGATTCAAATAATAGTCGGATGTATTGAGGTGGTTTTTAATAAATGTCTCAATTTTACTCCAAGCAACTGATGATACATTTTCTTAAAACTACACGTTCCTCATCATTGGTGTATTAGTGTAATTTTGTTAATAGCCAAAACGGGTAGTAAAATCGGTCAACGAAAAAATATAGATAGAAAGATATATGTGGATAGTCAAGAAGGGTAGATATTATTATTAATTCTATAAAAGATACATTTATAATGATTCAATTTAGATAAATAATAATTCAATAATGTATAATTTCAAAGCATTCTTTCAGTTTAGAATCTTCTCTTTTTAAATTCGAAAACTTAATCTGATCATTTATTCTACCCCAGAGTCCCTGAAATCTAGTTACCACAGAAGAGATAAGAGATCAGCATGGAGATTTCTGAGTACTTCTGAAAGTTGGGTCATTTTGTGTAACGGCCTTATTACGTGGAGCTCAATATAACTGTAATGTCGCTAACCGCGCAAGGATCGTCTAAAAGGAAAAAGGCTCCTTTGCGGCGACCGACGGAACTAGGTTTGCCAACCTCGTACGACAACGATGACTCTACGAGGGAATATAACTAGGGCTGGTTGCAATCAGATATTTTGTGAAATTGTGATTGACCCCGCCTGTCCGGAACTAACCGCAGATAAGCCGGAGCAATATATACATTCACGGCCAGTTTCATACTCAAATTTAGTACGCCTCAAGTGTGGTGCTACACTAAGTACAAGACGACACCTACCTAAACCAGAATGGAATGGGCCAGTTTCATATGCGATAACGGCCCATTCCATTTGAGTTTAGGTAGGTGTCATCTTGTATTTAGTGTAGCGCCGCACTTGAGGCGTACTAAATTTGACTATGAAACTGGCCCTCAATCTTAGTCATCGATAGAATGTAGGATATCACTTTTAACGTATGTGCATAAATATACGTGGTAATTTATTTATTCATGTAACTGGCCCACCTATTTAAATGGTTCATCCTTAAATTTCTGATTAATGTGATATTACTAGGTCACTAAGTTGTTAAAAGGGCAGCCTTCGTAAGCGATAAATTAATGTGCAGGCGTACAGCTCTAACGCTTCAAAACATAGTCCACGCCGATATAAGTTTAAAGTTTCCAACAAGACTTTTTTCCCTTTTAACAACCCTAAAGTTTAAGTTTAATTAATAGAAAAAGAATTTTTGAAAATGTGACATAATTTCAACGACTTTCTAAGCATATTTGTGGAGTTTTGAGGACAGGCTTGATGAAAGAGGGCTCTAGTTTTAGCCTTTCTCTAAACATTAAAGTACTTTTTTATAGGCTCATAACAGACCATTTTAAGCTATTTGAGAACTTGCATCGAGTTTTCTTCTTTGCCTTGAGTTAAGAAGTTTCGTAGTTTTATTTCCCCTCTTTCTTATTGACATGAAAAAAGGGTTGTTACAGGTGAAGGGTAGACAGCATAAAGAAGTAGTTCCAGAAAACGATAAAGACCATTGTATTTTAAGCCATGTGGCCTGACAACGATTTATACTTTCTCGCCTACTGAGTCAGCCGCCATAACATATCGCCTGGTGTCAAGGAATGCAAAACTCATAATATACTAAAAGCATAGTTTTAACGGTGATTCTCTATGGTTGGGAAACGTGTTCTCTTATATTACGTGACGAGAATAGATTTAGGGTTTTTATAAATGTGGTGATAAACTTTCAAGGCTCATGCTATCCATAGTATCATTAAATGTTTAATAATATATATACAATTTATTCCTTAAGTAGTGATTAATTTTTTTAATCCCCTTTGTATTAATAACCGCCCAAGATATACTCATTGTAATGATGCTAATGATGTACTGATGAGGTATGTACAGTTTTTTAGGAAATGTAACAGCATTTGAAAGGAAAAAAGAGCCACTTTTCTTTTAACAAATCTAACAAGGGGAGGCCACGACGTTCGGATCACGGATTATCTTCAAACTTTGTACACTTATAGTAGTCCATTAGGACAACATAATGAGCAAGTAGTAAGGCGTACTACTTAGGCGTTTTCGAGAAAATCGCAAGAGAAGTTTGACGCGTCGAATATGTACCGGTGCGTTGCGACTATAAGCACGAGATGGTGGCGGTAGAGTGGTTAGCGTTCAAGCTCTGTAATCACTGGTTCGCTGGATCGAGTCCCGCTCTTCTTTTTTTTTCAAGACTGGTCATATTCTTATATATATATATTACAATTCAAAGGTAATATAACGAAGAAATACGTGTATTTGCATGAACTTTAATTGAATTTCCAATGTTATTTGGCTATTTATTAATTTTTATTATTACAAAAAATATTATATTTATAACTATCACCAACTATCAGCACCGATATTTACGAAAATGTTGCGTTACGCATGGTTTGCATCCAAATTGTCGGAAGAAAGAGACATTTTTTTAAATGTCAACGAGGTTTGTTTTTCCGTAAAAACTCTGAATATTCCTTGTGCATGTGAGAAAATTGCATTCATTCGATGTAGTAGATGCCGTTTTAATTTATGTTTTCCGTGTCTGTATGAAAAATATCATCCTGCAACTTGTAATGTTGAAAGCACATCCGACGATTAATTGTACTTTACCCTTATATTCTGACATATTGTAACTCATTGTATTATTGAATCAAGTTATTCGCACCTTTATTTATCGATGTTTGACTTGGGCTTTCCATGCTTGGCCCTCCCCTTATCCTTTCAAACCTGTGTCTGCAGGTCTAAAAACAGTTCCGGGTACCTTACCCGATTTCAGGTACGAGGGATTTTGCGAATCACGACAGGCATACATTTTCAGGAAAACTTTATGCGTTTGGTCGTTTACTTGTCGATAGTTATAAATATAATATTTTTTGTAATAATAAAAATTAATAAATAGCCAAATAACATTGGAAATTCAATTAAAGTTCATGCAAATACACGTATTTCTTCGTTATATTACCTTTGAATTGTAATATATATATGAAAGAATATGACCAGTCTTGAAAAAAAATAGGATGAGCGGGACTCGATCCAGCGAACCAGTGATTACAGAGCTTGAACGCTAACCACTCTACCGCCACCATCTCGTGCTTATAGTCGCAACGCACCGGTACATATTCGACGCGTCAAACTTCTCTTGCGATTTTCTCGAAAACGCCTAAGTAGTACGCCTTACTACTTGCTCATTATGTTGTTCTAATGGACTACTATAATTGTACAAAGTTTGAAGATAATCCGTGATCCGAACGTCGTGGCCTCCCCTTGTAAGTGTATATGACTTGGAGAGTTAAACTCAAACATACCTATTCTTTGTAATACAGACAATACGAGCCTGAAATTCATTCCGTTCGCCCACTGACGTGGTTATACAATGATGTCTAATATATAGGCTAATAATCTTACAGCCAACTTCAGTGGCTCCATAGTCTAAGGTTCTACTCTCGCAATAGAATAAACTGCCGATGACGGGGAGATCGTGGTTCATTCCCGGTCAGGTTTACCGAGGGTGATTTTCCCTAAATAGTTTACCACTCTCTCTCCATTCTAAAGCGGGTACACATCCTCCAAGCTCAACCCTACCCATCCCTAGCTCATTAGTGTAGTTAATACATAAGCGTATAACCCAAATGGGTAGTATGACAGGGTGCTAAAATTGAGAATTAAAATTAAAGAATTTTCCACGTCTCTGTTTTGAACTATGGCTAAAGAAGTCAATTGGGTGAGAGTCCAAGATCAGTATGAGTTTTGTTAGATTCAATTAGGCCTAAAAGCAGATTTTTTTAAGAATTATATTTAGTGAAGCACCAATTAGCAGAAACAATTTAAATAGCTGTAATATATAAAACAAACGATTTTACTTGATTAAATTGTCTACTTTGAACGAATCACAAACTCTTAAAAGAAAAACACTTAGATTATATCCTTAGCACCATTAAAATTATTATTATTAATATTTACAAATGTATTTTATAAAATTTATTTTTGTATGTTTAGATCTGTACACGGTATAGTTTATTACTTGACTTGTGAAGTTTGAAAAACACCACAAAGTAATAATCCTACAACCTACAATACAATACAATACAATTACATATATACATAAGCACACACATACATACATAAACACACACATACATAAATAAATACATATTCACTTCGTTCTCTTACAAAGTAGCCAAGGAACTGTGCCTAATGCTCAAAATACAACTTCGTACTTAACCCATCCTCACTAACTTTCTCCACACTTCCCTATCCTTACATACTCCTTTCGCCTCAACAACATCCATTCACCGCATCATACATGCTCATGTTTATCTTTTTATCTTTTTCACATAGTTGGCTACCACATTTAGCCAGGTCTAATATAGCCTACATTTCCTACAAAAGAGTAAAGGTTAAATATAACACACGTGAATTGTTGTAGCTAAGTATAGTGGTCGATTTTAATTCAAGGGGATTCTGGCTCGAATCTAGGTGATGCAAACAAGGTTACATATTTATTTACGAGAATGACCTAAAATATACAGTTACATTTTTATAAGTAGGGCTTTGTTAAAAAGCTACAAAAGTTTCTAGATGTTTTTTCTTGTCTTTATACTGTCAGGTCATGTGATCTACATCTGTCACTTTTGATATATATATATATATATATATATATATATATATAACAGTAGTAAAAATTAGAATGTTATCAATTTTGGTCATGAAAGTTTGTATTTTCTTAAAGGTCATTTCTAATATAACTGTCTTGGGACTAGAAAATATCTAAGAACTAGAGCCTTGTACATAGGGTCTTAGTGTCGGGTGAAGCCGAAAGATGTATAATGATATAATCTCTTTGCTTAAAAAGTTGGATTTAAGTACTCTAATCACCCACATAACTGGGCACGCTGTCTAAATGTCATATAATATAGGCTTCTGGTTTTGCAGTGACAAAGAGGTCAGGGCTCGAATTCCAAAGGGGTATATTGGATGTATTATTTACCTAACACGTTTACTACTTTTTCTTCAAACAAATTTGAGTAAATTTGACCTAAAGGTTTCTCCTTTCCCTTCTTTGTACATCAGGATATATACGTTTAGCCAAAACGTGTGGTGACAAGTGGCTAAAAAGAATTCACAGTAACATGGATTTATAGTCAGAGTTTATTGACTACTCTATGCTTTTATTTTAGAAGCTATTACCGTATGGGGCTAATAAATGTGTTTACTGATTAGTTGGATTGTTCACCGACAGATTTCAGGCAAAAGGAGTTCTGGGGTGTTGGTTTTTCAGCACTTAGCTTCTTACTACATGTGTGGTACGTATCCATATTTTCACTAACCAAATAAATATCATGAAGGTAGAATATATTTATATATATATTTTTTATCACCGCGTCTTACCACAGGTTCAGTTTATGCCCATATAATGATAATTATTTTAGTGGGGTAGGGAGGAGGAAAGAAGAATTTTTAAATGTAATATAGCTGCATTTGCGTGGAAGGAGAGTGGGGATCAATTTAAGTAAAACCACCCTCAGCAGACCCGACCGATATTCTAGCCCCAATCTCCTCATCCTCACCACGTCAGTAGAAAACAAAAGTCACACCATAACCAGTCAGCCACTGAAATTGTGAAGGTAACAACATATAAAAGAAGTTTACTCGTATTCACGTGGAGGTAGAGTAGAATACCATATAAGGAGGCGAGGGGAGAGGGGGGAACTTCAGAAAACATACAATAAGGTTTTAATATTGGACCTTCTAATCACAAAACTCCACGGTTGCTTTTATTTGGGTGGCCACTGGTGAGGGTGTTTTTTTTTAGAAACCAAACATTTATTTTACATATTTAAGTATATATAAGATTTTATTAAGGAAGAAAAAAAATATTCGAATGAAAAGAACAAATCCGTACGATAGGTTAGGTAGGTCCTCTTGAAAGTTCGGTGGGTCTGACCCAGTGAAGCGGACAGTCGGCAGGAGATGGGCCCAGGGACACGTAGTAGGCAGTTGGGGTGGGACAGGGGGGAAAGGTTGAAGGGGAGGATGGTCAGGATAAGGGGATGTAAAGAGGTGAAGGAAAGAGGACATGGTCCCACGGCCTGGCAGTATTTCCACATTAACCGCGCAGTCAGAGTAAGACTCGGTCGACTCACGGGGGTCGGTCGAGGGAAGACTCTACTGCCTCCCCCTTCGCCCCGAACCACTCCTCTCCCTAAACCACGAGTCGAGAAAGACTGCCCACTCTGGAAACACCGCTATAAAACATTCTACCCTCCTCTCCCTTCCTTCCCAACCCCAAACCTCCCTTAACAAGTCTAACTTCAGTGATGTCATGGACTTCGTGAATTACATTATTATTTCTACAAATCCATGTTGAGACAGTTATTGGTGAGCCCCCTCCATATCCCCTTCACCTTCGTTGTGAATAATAAATAATAAACGTCTCAAATAATATTTTGGTATTTTTTCAAACGTTGACATGTAGCTTGGCAAAACGACTTTTGTTCAAATATCCTAACATGACCGAAAAATTGGTCATTAGTGTAATTGGGGCTTCTCTTCTCTCAGTGATGAACAGGGCCCAGATTTTAATGACATAAAAACAATAACCCGTGAAATGGCCCAAAATTTCTTATTAAATGATATGAAATTTTCAAAATATTGACTTTAAAATATGAAAAATAACTCATAATAATTTCACACTGTTTGATCAAACTCACTTTACAAATGAAGAATGGAATTTAAAACCTCTAACTAAACCCTTGCACTATGATACTTTTTTTCTAGGACTACATATTACTACCTGTTAGGGTTATAGACACTCTGACAAGTTAATATTACGTTTATTAACAAATATCTGCTTCAAAAGTAATATATATCTATTCCTTCCCAACGCAACCCTCTTAAGCCTTGTTGCAGTGTCTCATCAGAAAATTAAGGTGTATTTTACAGCCATAGAAGCTAAGAGGATATAAACGTCATTTATTAATTTTTCTTCTCATTCCAACAAATGTGTATTGATTTTTTTTTACGAATTTATAAAATATCGATGGTATTTAAAATAAATGGTATGAAAATCTGCACGGACTTTCTCGCTCTATTGTTTAAAAATGGAGATACTTATTCAAAATGCGTAATATATTATACACTAGTAAATCCGAGAAAAAAATTGCACTATACATATGTACAAAAAATTTTGACTCACGGTTTTAAATTTTATAATTTTATTTTTAAAGAATTAACGTCTTAATTTATATATTTGAACCAATAAAAATATCGATATTGGGTCCCCAAGGGTCCACAATTCCTATTAAAATTTTTATATCTGGTTAAAATTTTCGAAATTTTATTAGGGGATGCACATCTTATGGTTATCGCATTGCTATTAAATTTATCTTATATACATTTTGACCAATAAAATAGGTAATTATTGACTATCGAGTCTAAAATGATAGAGAAAGATCATTGCTGTACAAACATTTCCTCCAAGAGGTTGAAAGAAAGAAAAAACACTTTTTCAGGACCTACTTAATTCTTACTTTCTAGCATTAGAGAATTATTGTGTTAAAATTAAAGTACTATCACTTTACAACCAAATCTCACAAAATTGTATTTAATATATTTGCCAATCTCTCAAAAAATATTAGTTTTATAAAAATATATTTCATATAAAAGTTTTTATTTTTAATAGTACTAAAATCTTGAAATGATAAGCTATTTATTATCTCAAATAGTTGCGGAGCTACGGAAATTTCCGCCTCTGTAAATTACTCTAAAAGCTATTTTCATGTGAAAATGATATTAGAAAGTTTATTTATAATATTAATCAACGCCTAGGTACGAATTTTAAACAAAATTGTAGAGCCTATGTTAAGAAAATATATTTTTTCTCTTTTCGCTTTTTACTAAACTACTCTTAATCACAGGGTTAAACAGACACACAGACCGACGCCATTCCAAAAATCACTTTTTAGTGTTTGGGGGGTCGTTAGACGTCGACACTCATCAACATTTCGGATTAGATAGTCTTACGGTCGTAGTACTTTAACTTAAGTGTTACCCGTCTCGGTGGCGTAGTTGGCTAACGCGCTTGTCGTGTTGAGCTCGACTGATGAGGACGGGAAGATCGAGGTTCGAATCTCGGTCGGGTGAACTGGGGGTGGTTTTTCCTAAATGGTTTACTACTCTCCCTCCAAGCAAATGCGGGCTCACTTCCTCTTATTGTACCTTCCCAATTCCTAATCCATTAGCCTAATTAGTACTTAAAGCGTATAACCCAAACGGGTAGTAAGACGTGGTGCAAAAAAAAACTTAAGTATTCAAAAAGTTAAAAAAATATGTAAATATATATTCATTAGCTTGAAATTATTAGTTCTATAAAAATTTGTTTCTAATATTTGGATTATAAATATATCTACATATTTGCAATGATAAATAATTTAATATCTCAAATAGTTTTGGAGACATGACAAAAAAAAAAGAGAATTAACTCATCAGACCGAAACCCCAAAAGTAATTTTGCTGAAATATTGAGTGTAACAATTTTGTTTGGAATATTTATAAATGATTTAAAATGATATTTAATCAAATTGTTAGAGCCAATTTTGAGAAAATCGATTTTTTTTTCTCTTTGCCCTTCAGTAAACTACCATTGATTTTAGAGCAAGATATTTAATTCCAAAAGTCCCTTGGGGAAACCCTATGAAAACCCTATACACCAAGTTTCAACCCGATCGGTAAAATAGTTTAGGCTCTAGTCCAAGTTACAGACAGATGGAAATTCAAAAACAACATTTTAATTCGGGGGGTCATGAAACGTAGACAATAATCAAAATCTCTAGTTCTATTTTTTTGACGATCACAATACTTTTTCTACCTGTAAGATAGCGGGAAAGTAAAAATACTTATTCTACATGAGTATCTAAAAAATGACTTGAAAATGCCTAAAAATTACTAAAAAACGACGCAAACCAAGAAAATATAACATTAAGTTACAAAAGACAAAACATTATAAACAAATGATCTTTATGAAATATAAATTTCTACAATATGATTGTTAATGTGGGGGGAGCAGGCCTCCACCGTGGTTCAGATACCACTTTAAGCTGTAGGTTCTCCATTTCATCTCACAATCACCCTACCATTACACATTAGCTTAAGTGCGTATAATCGGAACGGGTAGTAAGACGTGGTGTTAATAATAATAATAATAATAATAATAATAATATGATTATGAACTAACTCTAATTAATTATGCACTTATGAATATTGTATGTGACGAACAATAAAAATGATGACATTTAATCAAAATCCGGGATCTTGTGATGAATTAACAGCTGGGTACTAGTAGAAGTTGTGTCTGTTATAGATTTTTTTTTCCGCTAAGCCGTCTTATTAATCGTACGGGTTGTATGCAAATATACTAATTCAGGATGAGAGAAATTGAATTTAGTGGAAATGTAGGTGCAATTACGTGGCCGGATAGTGGAAAACAGTTTAGTAAAAAAAACTAAATACACCTGACCGGGATTCAAGCCCAGACCTCCAGTCTTAGGAAATCAATTCTATTGAAAGCATGACGCTCTTGACAACCGATGTGGGTGCTATAGAGTTAAGTTTTTAAGTCATTCACTAATATAACCAGTCAGTTAAGAAAGTGTATAATACCTAACGTGGGAATGTAGGAAACGTGAGAAAAGGCCAATGTGTTTGCAATTTTTACAGCAAATTATCATTAGCACTGCGTCTTACTACTCTTCCTGGTTGTACGCATTTACGATAATGTGTAATAGTAGGGTGATTGTGAGATGAAATGGAGGACTTACAGTTTAACGTGGAGTCCAAACCACGGTGGAGGCCTGGTATTCCCCACATTCACAAGTTGTCTTGTCAGAGGTGAAGGAAGGGTTTGGCAATCAGATAAATCTGTGCCGGGACCGAGGATCGAACCCCGGACCTCACAACACAAAATTCTTACAGCTTACCCGTAGACCACTAGGTCATCCTTTCCAGCAACACATTTTTTTTTTACCAAAATAAATAAAATATTGCTCCAGTAGCAACGTTTAGTTTGATTTTCTTCATACGATTATACCAGCCGTTGTTGAATATCTGTCCTGAGCAGAGTGGCATTAGATGATAAACTTTTTAAATTCAGAGAATAAGTTGTCATTAAATTCCAGGACAATCCTTACGGATATTCAAGAACCGTTAATATCACCATATGAAGAAAATTAAACTTTATGTTTTATAGAAGCAATATTTGATTTACCTTAACAAAAGAAGTTTCGCAATAAAAACATTAAAAAAAATCTGCCCTTTTATTGCATCCCTTAGATCTATCTCCTTCTTAAATACCCCAAATTAAAATAAAGTTTGTTTTTACTTTCTAAATGGCATGTTTAACAAACACGAATCTGATTGTAGAATAAATCTAAATCTAGGTATATGGATGTTAATTTAGAGGCGTTGAGAAAACGACAGGGAAAGAGGTTTTGGAACTCCTCCTCCCCCCCCCCCTATTCACCTCCTGGAAGTGCACCCGGCCAAGAATCGAGACTTGACCTTTACGTTGCCAGCAATCCAATCTATTGTAGCCTTGCGAACAACAGGTGTGTGAGTTTATGAAACACCCACACATATTCCAATACGTACCCTACACATATTATTTGCTTGAACGTCTATGACTAAAAGAAGAAAAGTACAACGCAATGCATAGTAATCAAACTATTTGCAGAGTGCTATTTCAGAAAGTTGAACCATATATGAAATAGCAAGATTTATTAAATCAGAGTAAGACATAGCTTGGTTTATTTTGTAGGGTCTGCTGGGATATGTAAGCCTGTTACATTTCATAGTTATTAATTTAACTAAAACAAGGACAATTATTAAATGTCACTATCAGAAATCACGTATTTAACAATCTGGCTGTGGTATATGCTAATGTTTATTTTATGGAAACTAAATAGTTTTAAGGGAAAAAAATGCTTTTCTCAAATTTAAAATGTAATTAAGTTATTAAGAAAATTAAAATGGCATTTTTTGTTGTTTTGGTAAATTATGTTTAGCAAATTTACACATATTCAACTATTGAAGGTATCCGATTGTTTTGAAATCTGAGTCAATCAATTAATCAATCAATCAATGAATCAATTAATGAGGTTGACGATGCTAATATTATTTTAAGTACTGGTTTGTTATTTTTATATTTATCCATGGTTGAATGTTTAGTCAAATGCATTTGCTAAAATGTTTTCAAAACACTTAAAGTGATTTAATATCATAATTGCTTTGAAACCCGCTAGTTTTTAGGGACTTTGAGCCAATCGTATCCTGACCACTAATATATCACTTAAGAGTCCTTGGGAAGGATTACATTACAAACCTCATAGCAGTCGAGTGCTAGCAATCAGAGGGACGCCTATGAATGATAATATTTATCTAAATAATTATTTATATAAAATAATACTTTGGGAAGAATTTAATATATTCTTTAGTAGCAGGGTAATTTAAAAACTGTTCATGACTAGTTAATGATTTTAGAAATATGTTTATTTTATACTTTTATAAAATTATTGATAAAATGTAATAAGTTGTGTAGCTTAATTAAAGCAAAACATTTCCATTAAAATAACTTTTTTATTTCCATCTGCATGTAACAATTTTTAAATAAGGTTTTTCGGGCTTTTTTTTAGTACTACGCCTTACTAACCGTTCGAGCTATACGCTAGTATACTAATTACTTAATAATTTTAGGGATGAGTAAGGTTATACTAAGAGTAGACGTACCCGAATTTGCGGGGAGGAAGGGTGAAAAACCATTCTTAAAAAAACATCCCCAGTACATCTGACGAGATTTGAACCTTGATCTCCACTTCATCAGTGGTCTTGTTTACTGCAAGAGTAGTGCGTTAGACCATGCGTCATTGCCACCGAAGCGAGTTTTAGGGCTGTTAATTATTTGTGTAGAGATTTAATCGTGCCCCAATACACTTTTTGTTTGCTTAGTTATACAAAACTCCAGTGTTTAATCTAAGACAAGATTCGAATTTGATCTGTTCCCTTTCTTTCGTTGGTAAATAAAGGTTTGGGATTCTGTCTTGTTTTCCCTACTAGCCAATATTATTCGTAACGCTAGCACCAGAGTATAGTTAAGATTTTTTTTAAAAGGTTGATAAGGAATCTTAAGTAACTATAACATCAATGTAATAAAAATATCGTAAGCGAGGCCTGTTGTAACAAAACCTGGATCGACCAAGTCTGTTTGTCTAACCAAGCCTACTCGAAAAAATTCCCCTCAGCGACCGCGGAAACAATGTACCATACAGAGGCAAGTAACTTTAGTCTCCAGGAAAAGGGAGCAATATGCGAGATACTAAGGGTTGAGGAAAGGGAGGTGAAGAAGGGGTTTAGGGGAGGTCACCGCTATAAATTGTGGACTGGATAAGATGAGAGACACTTAGGTGCCGGTACACCCCGGTAACTGGTGAGTGTAATAACGAACTATGTGCGGTAATAATTGAATGGACTGTGAAACCAGCATACGGCTAGTTTGTTTGTTTTTTGCACCCGTTTGGGCTATCCACGTATTTACATAATTGAAGTAGTGATGAGGAAGGTAGAATTAAGGAAAAAAGTACTCACATTTGAGTTGAAGTAGAATAGGAAATAATTTTAAAGTGGGGGAAAGGGGAAACCATTCAGGACACCCAACCATGATCTGAACCTTGCTCTACGGGTCATAGCCAATCCCGTCAATTTCTAGAATGACGCCTTAGACCACGCAATTATTGGTTATACGATTAGTGAGCCTGATTTTGACCTGACCTTCAAACTCAACCTCAACCTCCATTTGTTTTATTAATAGTAGTAGTATTTTTTATTTTAGATTAACCAAGAACTTTCTAAAAAACTGAATCATATCAGTGCATGACTAAAAAACTTATGACATAGGCCAACACATTTACATCATAAGAGCCTAAATATGTATTAAATGAATAACACCATAAGCACATAAACAACTGTTAAATATATTCATAACTAATGCCTGAAACCAAACCGGGATCCAATAGACTCAGTGATCAACCAATATACATTAGCCACCAAGATGAGCACAAAGTTTTTTGATCTTTGATACAAGAGTGCCGAAAATTAAATATTACCTAATTTAATTCCAGCACAACGCACGACAGACGAACCTTGTTTCCCTTTTTAAGGCTAGCAATAATTGCAAATATACTTCATAATTATATTTTCTGTATAATTAAAATTAACAAAGTAACACCGACATCAATAATGAGATGTGTGCTTTTAATATTACTTATTTAAAAACTTTTAAAAAAATAGCTCGCTCGATTAATAGTTCTGCAATCAGATAGCTGCGGTCTTTTGAATTCCTTACAAAACAAATTGGGATTATTAAAAATTATCTATTTTTATTTTAAAAGATTTTATTATAAAATACTTTTATCGTTTTATAATATATGAAAGCTCTTCAAGTAATATTTAATTATATTTCCTTTTAATAAAAAACGAGCTTAATGGTGCTTAATAAATAGTCTGATTGACAAATAAAATATCTACCTTACAAATCAACTATAACGTATTTGTGAGTTAGCTGTCATCAAAGGGTGATTCTAAACTCTTTGTACAAACTTAAATATAACATAGGGACACTATCAAACAAACCTTTGCTCGTTAATAAATGTATGTCCATAGACGCCACTCTTAGGTATTAACTGATATAGGGCACTATTGATACACAAACGAAAGGCAGAAAGTGTGAAACTTTTTTTTATTAAAGCAGTGAACAGTGGTATGATGAATGTTTACATGGAATGTTCCAGTTTCACAC
Organism: Timema shepardi; assembly: GCA_902151425.1. Classification (NCBI taxonomy): domain Eukaryota; kingdom Metazoa; phylum Arthropoda; class Insecta; order Phasmatodea; family Timematidae; genus Timema; species Timema shepardi. The sequence goes on along the minus strand of CABFVX010000718.1, from coordinate 84,075 downwards.
AGTTGTCAGTGCAAACACGCAAATGTTTGGTGGTTCGGAACACGTATGTTGGGATACCGCTCACTATACAATCTTACAGCAGCTCTTTCGCCATAGTTTGAATCCGTGAAATACTCTGTCACGCGTACGAATGACGACGATAAATAGCCATTTAATGCGCAGCCCTTCAACGCCCTCTAGCACCTAAAGATGACGTCTGTAGACATATATTCACTAACGAAAAAAAGGTTTGTCTTAGTTTTCACTATCTCCTATTAAAATGTGTACAGAGGGTTTCTAAATGTAGCCCCATGGCTTCTTTGGTGCTGACTGACAGCTCACAGCTGACTTCTGACAGTCAACATTTAGGTATATACCTAAATTTCGACCGTCAAAAGTGACAGCTGCTAAACACATGTTTTTGCAGATCATAGTGTTCAGCGTAGGGATACATAATTTTGTCTGGTAACTTTTCAGAGCTTTTAGCTGTCAGCTGTGAGCTGTCGGTCAGCAGCAATAAAGCCATGGGGCTACTGTAATCAGCCTGTATAGACAGCTGATACGAGTCACTGCTGGCTATAGTATTGTTTTGTTTTTTCACACTGTACAAATTTATTCCTATTATGAATTAGCTATAGGTTGATTTTGGTTGTAAGAACAGTTGGTAAAAATAAAAAAAACTTTTTTACCAACATTGATTATATTTGATTATACAGTCTGTGTTATTATTTAGGTATTGATAATATCAATCAAAAGTGACATCTACAAATAACACGAGTTGATATTTAATATAATTGATATTTAAATTGTTTGAGTGACTTTAGTATCTAACAGATTATGTTCTTCATATTAGAGTATACATCCATATTATGGAGTCTGGTTACTGAGACTGAACCACTTAAGTAGGCTGTTTATACTCTTAGTAACACAACACACTGGTGCTAAACTGTCCTATTAAAAATAATGGTTTTATTTGAAGCGTAAAAACACATTAGTATAGAATACATAACTTAAAAAAATAAACTTTGATAATTATGTAATCAGATTGATAAAAATGAATTAAAACTATGATACTATATTCGTGAAATGTATACGTGTTTCAAATTGATGTCACCAGTATGTGTGGACACACTGCCCAAATGTCAGCCTCGCCTTGTTTGGTTTGCTGGTGATAAGGAGTTCTAATATAGAATCTCAGTCGGGTGTTCAGAGAGTAGTCTTACCTAAATGGTTTACCACTATTCCTCCACGCATATGCGAGTACATTTCCTCCAACACATTATCTTATTCATCCGTACCCCATAACGAACGGAACGGGCCTATTAGAAAGTTTTGTAATATTAAGGTTGTTGATGCCCTTAGGACTATTTTTATAGTGTTATAAAAACCTAAATCCAATTTGTTACATTTCTTTACACTGAACCTTTCTACCCAAATTTCCTCTTCGCCAATTGATTTAATCAGTGTAAAAGGAATAAAGGATTGTTTAGAGGATTTGGGCCAGTATTTAAGTGGAGAGGTGGTAAAAAACTATTTCGGAAATCAAGAGCCTCATCACACCTGTCCAAGGTTTGAGCCTTAACCTTCCAGTTACCAGCAAATCAGACAAGATAAGCTTGACATTGGGCCCACGTGCCCACAGAATAGGGTAATTTTCCACTCTTCTTAATTGTTTGTAAAACAAAAAACCAAAATATTTATGGATAAGTTCAAGTCTTTAAGTGCTATGAGTTTTATTTTAATCCGTATAGGCTTGGCAATGCCTACTTATTTACTCTATGCTCTATGACATTAGGATGTCGAAAGTTCTTTGCCGAACCTACAAAAGTGCACCACCTATTCCTATCTTAGGCTACTCCACTTAAATACAACCTATTTCTTTCAGGTCAGTTATAAACTTATTCTCCTATATGCGTCTATCTAGGGCTTCTCAATGGTCTTTGTCTATTGGGTTTGCCAGTCAATCCCCTGGCAAAGATTATACTAATTTTAATTTATCAAGAATAATTTGAATAGGAAATTAACCATAACTCACCTTGAATTTAGATTAAAAACTAACCATCATTTATTTGGGTGGTTCAGATAAACGATGGTTAGGTTTTTTTTTTATCTAAGCCTCGATACGAATGCCAAGCATTGAACATAGAAGGCTCCTGCTCCAAGCTATCCTAAGTTGTTGAGACTATCCCTAGGGATTCCCCGAGTCATTCTTCATGTAGACTAGAGGAACGACACTAAAACTACCATCTCTACACAACTGTCGTCTGTTGGCTTTCTGCAGCAAACAGTTTGGGAACAAGGTAGAACTCGAACAAATAAGTTGGATGACAACTTGACTGCTACAAACAGAAAGGATGACTATAAAATAGCGCCTCCGTGTCTAAGTACTTAGAGTTGTCCAACAAGACTTTGGTTTGATTCCAGGTGGTGAATAAAATGTGAATTATTTTTTACAATATATACTTATATACAGGTTTATCCATATGCATATTATTAGTAGATATTTATATATTTAATTATTTGGGATGGGTATTTAATATTAGGCCTACTCAGGGCCATCTTAACAGAATTTTAGGCCCTGAGCAAAGCAATGCACTTGTGTAATCACCCATTCATGGGAATAACAATGTAAATGCTCAGTAAAATTAAAACTTAAAATGTATTGGTACTGTCAACAAAATCATTGTTAAAAATATATAATTTTTCAAACCGGATGTGAAACGAGGGTTAGCTTTTGAACATTATAAACCTTAAAAAAAAATTTCAACATATCAATGACAATTGGTAAACAGTACAATTTGAATTCATTAATTATTTATTATTAATATACACAAATCTTTGCGAAATTTCTTTTCTGAGAATTGGCTTTAGTATTAATCATTTTATTTGGTGATAAATTCACCACGGGATCCCTAGGATCTTTGTGTTTTTGGGCAACAGTTCAGTGTGTCCATGCCTTAAGACGGTACGCATCCAGGTTGTACGCAATGAGGAAGGTAAAATTTCATAGTAAGGGTTCCCAAATCCGCTTAGAGCGAGGATAGTAAAATACACCCTTTTTACATGAGTTTGATATTTGAGTCCCAGCCTCTCTATCCAGGATAAACCAAACTAAATTATCTTAAGATTTAGATCACAGCCACTTCGAGACAAATTTTAATTAAGTTGTAAATTAGGTTTGTATTTACTTTATCATATCAAGAGAAATACTGGAATCGTGAGAAAAATCAGTTTCAAGATTATGATGAATACTTACGTTTTATGTGAACCTGGACCTAATGGCCCTGAAACTGTTGTAGGGAGTTTGTTCAAACTTGACATTTAGATTTTATAGGGTTATACCTCAGGATTTTTTTTACCTTAACCCTCAAATAAAGGTTAGCTTACAAATGTTTTTTTTAATTCAAAATATTTCGAAAATGTATCTAACAATTTTGTTTAAAATGTATACATAGGTATTGTGTGATATGACAAATAACATCGTATACTACTTTTGGGGGTAAAAACTCATTTATGGGTAGTTTACTGGTGACTGATTTTTCAAAAATTGAAATATTTTACAAATAGCTTTAATGATTTGGTTACAAATGAGTATTTTGGCAGGATTAGTTATAGAAAATATCACAGTATAATTGTTTTTTTGGGTATAAATTAATTTAAAGGTAGTTTACAAAAGACAAATTTGTTAAAAAGTTTGAAATATTTTTAAAATGACTCCAATTATTTGGTTACAAAAATGTGTGTTTTACATGAAAAATAGCAATGCATACGTTGGGGGGGGGGG